>CM075982.1:16142311-16486416 GCA_038087875.1 Malacoraja senta
TGGAATGATTGTCAGTTCTGTCACAAGCCACTTTTCAGCAACTGTGGAAGGCATATCGCAGGAGGCATTGTGTATGGTCATTTTCTTGCTATTGCCACTAATGTATTTCTGGTGTAAATTCATGCATAGAAAATATATGATATGACCTCTCCAGATAAATCACACAATAGATAGTGATTTATTCACTAAAGCATGAACCATCTCTCTGCAATCTTCCCGGGTCCTTTGCAACAGGTGAAGAGGAAAGCAGTTTCACTTTCCCCCCCTCCCATTCCCACAATGAGCTTTCTGGTCTGGGCCACCTCCACTGTCAGAGTGTGGCCCAACGCAAATTGGAGGAACAGCACCTCATATTTTGCGGTATGAATTATGATTTCTCTAACTTCAAGTAACCCTTGCTTTCCCTCTCTCTCTGTCCCTCCCCCACCATAGTTCTCCGACTCACTGTCCTGATTAAATTTACTGTTTGTTTGCCTCATTGACACCTTCCCCTCAGCCAACAATGAACCATTGTACATCTGCCTACTATGTTCTGTTGTGCTCAAGCAAAGCAAGAATTTCATTGTCCTACCAGGGACACATGACAATAAACTCACTTGACTTGACTTGACATTTTCTTGATCAACATCTGTTTTGATCTGTCCTTTTCACACCTTGCATGTTCTTTGTACCCTTCCATATTTCTAATTTCCCTCCCCCCTTGACTCTCAGTCTGAAGAAGGGTCTCGGCCCAAAACGTCACCCGTTCCTTCTCTCCAGAGATGCTGCCTGTCCCGCTGAGTTACTCCAGCATTTTGTGTCTATCTTCTGTGTAAACCAGCATCTGCAGCTCCTTCCTACACATCCTTCATCAACATCTTCACCACAATTAAATTGACCCATTAATTTGTTTTCTTTTAGGTAATATTGAGATTGATGCAAACGTTCATCTCTGTTTAATTTAAAGTCACTCCACTGTTAAACCAGTGCAAATCAGTGCAGACACGACAGCATTGGAGATGAACACAGAAATACATTCATACACTGATTCTGAATACCTCATTGTTGCACTGACTAATGTATGTTAGAAAACTATTTCCTATATTAACTGTAGAGCAGAACTCCATTTGCTATTAATGACATGAGATGATTTATGTTTAATTTGCTCACTGACAGTCCCTTGATTGCTCTGTGAGCAGCGGTGATAATTAACATATTTAAAAACTCACCAAGAGTAATCTCTAGCCATGAACTAAATGAGCCAGGTACCACTGATATCCTGTAGATACAATCACAGAGCCCATAACACCACGGTAATTCAATTGTCTAGACCATGGATGAAACAACACAATATTTCCACAGATTTTTAAGACATGTTTAAAGTATGTAATAGCATGGCAGTATTTTGCTTACTGCCTATATAAAGTGTGTGTGTGTGTGTGTATGCGCACAAGAGATCTTGTGCTGTACTCTGTGCTAGTGATGAAGAGAATGCGTGGGTGTGAAGATGTAAGTGAATGTATGGAATGTGAATTAGTGGCTGTGTTTATACCTTATCAAGCCACACTAATGTGGAGCTACATTATGAAAAGAATGATGGAGGTAGTCTTACCCTGTATGTTCTCGTCCAAATCATTGACGGAGATGACAAACAGTAACGGGCCCAGCACCGAACCCTGAGGCACACCATTGGTCACAGGCCTCCAGTCCGAGAAGCAACCTTCCACCATCACCCTCTGCTTCCTTCCATGAAGCCAATTTTCTATTGAAATGGAGCCAGGGACAGGTTTAGAAGGATATGGGTCAAATACAGGCAGGTAGGACCAGTTTAATTGGGGCATGTTGGTTCACGCAGGTATGTTGGGCTGAAGGGCCTGTTTCCACAACGTATGTCTCCATGGAGATATTGCAGCTTTTTCTTTTATTTGCAAATTCTCTAATCTGCTTTTTTTAATTTCTCATACTTTCAGGCAGAAATTTCTTAGTTGGGAGGATGAGGAAAGATGACTGTTTACACACACTACCCAATGTTATTAGTTGGACAATTAAAGGCCAAAGAATTGGGTGTCGGTCCAATCCATATTTATCTTGTTTTTACAAGGATTTTATGTTGGTTTGGAATTGTCTTGAGGCAGCAAAAGATCATGGGACGAGGCCAGCATTCCTCAGGTTGAAAGCACCTCTATTGAGTTCGCATCAATTTCTATGCCAATAGACAACCAATCGCAGCCGAGAAAGGAAGGAAAACTTCCTGAAAACTATCCTGGAGCCCAAACAAAACAAAAAAAGGCCGGGCTTCCAAAGTAAATGTGCTGCATTTTGAAAGAGACTGCAGATGCTATAACCTGGAACACAAATCAAACTGTTCGAGGAACTCAGCAGATCAGGAAGCTGTGGTTAGGTCAATGTTTTTAGTCAAAACCTGCAGCCCCTGACCCACTGAGTTCTCCAGCAATGTGTGTTTGCAGTGTGATGCATTTTCAATCTGCTTGAGACCGTCTGTTGAGTCCCAGACAGTGGATTATACATCAGACTGCAACAAGTTGAGATTACATTGGACAGGTGAGGTCTTCTCCACTCCCTCCCTAGCGACAAATGTTGTTTCAATGGAAGATATCTTAAAGTGAATTGGGCAAAAAGACAAATATGCAACTTTAAGCGTAGACAAATTGATAAAATATTTGTAACAATCAAGTCATCAATTGGATCATTCCTGGGTTTTTCTTGAATGGAAATAAACTGTTTGCATCTCATAGGGAAAACTGAGACACAAAAGCCTCGATATCTTTACTCATGATACAGGTAAATGGACATAATGGTTGTTACATAAAGAAACAAACAATACTTAGTAAGATGGAGGAAGGATTGCCTAGAAGTAAAGTAGAAAGAATTTAGTCAGAGCTGGCTAGAAGTTGATGCATTATCCACTCTGCACAGAGCAACCCAAACAGAAGAAGTGTGTAAGCCACCAAGAGGAAGCCAAGGAGTTCGTGGACTACTCTGAGAAACATAGTCATCATCACTTTGCCGGTTGCCTTTACCATGTTGGCAAATCCAGAAAGCCTATCTCACCAGATGGAGCTGGAAGTGAAATTGTTCTAGAAGAAGAGAGAGTGAAAAACAGTTAAAGTCAACATCACATCCATGAACCAATGAACATGGTATAAAAATCACACTTAATTTCTGACATTGAAAATGTGGCCAGTAGGAAAATAATTAAGTTTGCAGTACGGTAATGACAAAACTACTTACAGTAGCTCACATCCTCTAATGCTAATCTATTCAGTGACAGGAGAAAATGCCCATAGGTAGTGCTATTTTATATACCCCGTTTCAAAATAAGTAGATCATTGTATTATAGATTCATTTGATTCTAGCTCATGGCTCACACAAAGCATTAGTCAATACCATAGAGAATAGAAAGACCAAACCTAACAATTCTGTCGCACGAGCACAAAGTGGTAACTAAAGAGGTTTAGATGAGATAAGGAATTGCCAATGTTCTAACAGGCACGTCTGCTGGTGCCTTTGTTAGTATTCAGCATTCATATTTTTCTTGCTCAATGATCACATTCTTTCCTTGGCCAGTAATAAAGTCCAGATATCAGGGCATCCCATTTTGATAACTGGATGTTCTCCACTGAACCATATCAGTTCGGTCATAGTGCGAACTCCATCATCAAGTTCGCTGACAACACCACTGTTGTGGGACGTATCACTGATGGGGATGAGTCAGAGTATAGAAGAGAGATCGAGCGACTGTCCATATGGTGCCAGCACAATAACCTGGCCCTCAACACCAGCAAAAGCAAGGAACTGATTGTGGACTTTGGAAGGAGTAGGATGGGGACCCACAGTCCCGTTTATATCAACGGGTCTATGGTTGAAAGGGTCAAGAGCTTCAAATTCCTGGGTGTGCACATCTCTGAAGATCTTTCCTAGTCCGAGAACACTGATGCAATTATCAAGAAAGCTCATCAGCGCCTCTACTTCCTGAGAAGATTACGGAGAGTCGGTTTGTCAAGGAGGACTCTCTCTAAATTCTACAGGTGCACAGTAGAGAGCATGCTGACTGGTTGCATCGTGGCTTGGTTCGGCAACTTGAGCGCCCTGGAGAGGAAAAGACTACAAAGAGTAGTAAACACTGCCCAGTCCATCATCGGCTCTGACCTTCCTTCCATCGAGGGGATCTATCGCAGTCGCTGCCTCAAAAAGGCTGGCAGTATCATCAAGGACCCACACCATCCTGGCCACACACTCATCTCCCCGCTACCTTCAGGTAGAAGGTACAGGAGCCTGAAGACTGCAACGACCTGATTCAGGAATAGCTACTTCCCCACAGCCATCAGGCTATTAAACCTGGCTCGGACAAAACTCTGAACATTAATAACCCATTACCTGTTATTTGCACTTCATTTTATTTATTCATGTGTGTATATATTTATATAATGGTATATGGACACACTGATCTGTTTTGTAGTCAATGCCTACTATGTTCTGTTGTGCTGAAGCGAAGCAAGAATTTCATTATCCTATCAGGGACACATGACAATAAACTCTCTTGAACTTGAACTTGAACTCAGTTCAAAGACAAGTGGGAGTCAAATCTGAGTTTGAACCATGGCTGAGTAATTCAGCATCGTTCCTATGGCTGAACTTCAGTACCGTTTGCAAAGGGGGAATTACTACAAACAATCGATTTTCGTTTGGGTGGAAATGCATGTGAGAAGAGTCGACTGAAAGATGATCTCCATTTCCATGAATGAAGATTAGGAGATGTTGAAGAATTAGAGAGAAGGTTAAAAAAAAGTCCATGGTTAAAAAAAAGTCCATGACCGGATATGAAATTGGCTGCTGCAGAAATTGTTGTTGCTGAGCCTGAACGTTCTTTAAAAGCACCAGTGATGGGTTCTGAAAAAAAAAGTTTGGAGACGAGTAGGAAAGTAGGAAAGGATTCATAGCGAGTACGTCAGCAGCCTTGCTGGCCCCATGCCCCGTCTATGGTTTGACATTGCATGACTGGAAATTATGTGGAGGTGTTCTGCAGTTAGAAGTCAAGAATGCAAAGATTTCATTAGACTCCTTGCCTGGCAAAAATGAAATACTCAATCAAAATCCCACATTGGATTCCAGTCAGACAGGGTGTTTTTTCTCCACACTTCTGGCCAGGGTACCAAACTACCAAGATGTGGGTTGACAGATTCTGTACAAAGGCTGTATTATTCATATTGCAACAGTGTTGGAAGAAGCATTTTGACAGGGAAGGAAGAGATGCAATTTAAATTGATACCATTTTAAAAGTAGCACAGGAACAGCATGAAACTTGAAACCTGCAGGAGCGCTTAACAGGCTGTGAAAAGCACAGACCCATGGTTTAATTAATAAGAGGCACAGTGAACAAATACTGTTGTCTTCATTTCTGTGCACCATGTTCAAGGTCAAAGAGATGATGAAGGGATTTATTAGCGGGATGAGAGACTTCAGTTATGTAATGAATTGGAGACGATGGTGTTCACTTGAGAGCAGAGACAATCAAGGGTGGATTGACAGGAGTGCTCAAATCATGAACACTTTTCATTGAGTAAATAAACAGAAATGTTTCCAGTGATCACCGAGCCTTGTTATCAGAGAATACAGACTTCAAGTGGCTGGCAAAAGGATGAGATGTGACACTTTCTCAGGCAGTTGTTTGGAGTGGATAAATAATGAAAGGAGGAAAATACAACAAGCCAAGGGGAACGGGAAGGGGTGTGGGACCAGCTGAAAGATGCCAAGGCCTGGTGAGCTAATTGGTCTCACCCCCAATATATGGTTATTCGGTATTTCGAAGCCTCCTGACATATGGGTGGAGGGGTTCCTTAAACGTCATGATATTCATGATATTCAGCTTGATCAGATGAAGCCAGGAATTTGAATGAATGAATGAATTGGCCAGTATTCACATACAAGGAATTTGCCTTGGTGCTCCACCCGCAAGTGACAACATGACCTACAGTGACAGTGAGGATTTGTTCCCACAATGAAAGCAGGTGGCGTTGTGCTGCTGAAGTTCATTAAGTTCGTGCAGACTGGTTCTGTCCGCATCTCTGGGTGCCATTGACTGAGGACATTTGGCCCATCTATTTTGGCTGGATTTTCATTTCCCTGCCAGCATTTTCTCTTATGTAAAACTTCCCAAATATTAAAATATTTTAAAAAATAGGAAAACAGCCTGCTGTGAGATTTTCAACTTCATTGGTCAGTTCATCACAAAATACTGACCTCCCCTTCATCGAAGTCACTGCCTCAAAAAGGCAGCCAGCGTCATCCGAGACACACACCATTGTGGCTACACTCTCGTTTCTCTTCTGTCATGGGGAAGAAGGTGTAGGGGCCTGAAAACTATTACATTGTAGCAGGGACTCGCAGGAGTCCACCTAAAAACTAGTCGGACACGGGTTGCGTGCACTAGACGTGTTTATTCTCTCCATACAGCTCCCTACTCTCTCCAGGTCCTGGGCGTTGCCCGGCCTTAAATACAACTCAGGTACCGACCCAATGACTAGCGCCTCCCACACCAAGACACCGCCCTCGAGAGCCGATGGTTCGTTGTGCCCTTGGGTTGCCACCAGGTGCCGCCACATGACCCCCCCCCCCCCAGAACCAGAGCACTGAACCGGACGGGACGCCGAACGAGGTGGCCCGAATGCGTAGATACAATCCCACGCCCTGGGGGCTTGCTTGGTTCGGAAGAATCTCCGGGAGCCCGGACGGCGGACGCCTGCGATGGTGCGTTTGAGCCACATGGACTGGCTCGCTCAGGTCCAAGTGGGCCGGTTCAAACGAGCCACAGACACCGTTTCACGCCGGCCGTCCAAATCGAATGTAGTAGGCCCGTGCCGCAGCACGCGAAAGGGACCTTCATACGGGCGCTGCATGGGCGACCTGTGGGAGTCACGGCGAAGAAAAACGGATGTGCAGCCCATCAGCGGCAGTGGCACATGGGAAGGGACCACTCCATGAAGCGACGTTGGGATGGGAGACAGGGCGCTGACCCTCTCCCCCGAGTGGATCAGCACGGATGACGGGGGTTCCTGAGACCCATCTGTGGCAGGGACAAACTCCCCGGGGACGGTGAGCGGAGCACCATACACCAACTCCGCGGAGGACGATGACAGATCGTCCTTGAGGGCCGTCCGAATACCCAACAGGACCCATGGCAACTCGTCCATCCACCCAGGCCTGTGAGACGAGCCTTCAGGGCAGCCTTCAGACGGAAGTTGAACCTCTCCACCAACCCATTTGACTGGGGATGGTACGATGTCGAGTGGTGGAGCTGCGTCCCCAACAGGCGGGCCATGGCGGACCACAGTTCGGACATGATGTGAAGTGGATCCCCAAAGCGGGCAATCCAAGTTACCACGAGGGCACGACCGAGTTGAAGTGTCCGTGAGCGAGATGGCCTCCAGCCACCGCGTAAAATGGTCCACCACAATAAGCAGGTGCAAAACACTCTGGGACGTAGCAGTGGCCCCACGATGTCCACGTGCACGTGATCGAACCGCCGGCGTGGCACTGTGAAGTCTTGAACGGGCGCCCGGACGTGTCCGATGCACCTTCGAAGTCTGGCATAGGATGCATGCCCGGGCCCAGTGAGCGAGCTGCTTCCGAAGTCTGTGCCACAAAATCTTGCGGCCACCATGGCGACCGTGGCCCGGATAGATGTGTGGGCCAGTCCACGGATCACCCTCAAACACACGACGGCGCCAGGCCACCGGAACGATAGGCCTCAGCTGATCTTTGGATACGTCGCAGAGGATGGAACCCGAGGGACCCCAACGGCACATCCTCAAGCACCAAGCCAGAGATCGCGGTGCAGTACGCCGGCATCTCATCGTCCACCAGCTGGGCCGCCGTCAAGGCGGAGTAATCTATTCCTGAGGCCGGGTAAGCATGGCTACAATTGCTGGACGGGACAAAGTATCCGCCACTAGATTGCATATCCCGGCGATGTATCGGACGTCCGTTGTATACTCCGAAATAGCCACCGTAGCCATCCGCGGACCAAGGATCTGAAACCTTTGCAAAAGCAAACGTGAGGGGCTTGTGGTCCGTGAAGGCTATGAATGAACTGCCCTCGAGGAAGTACCAGAAGTGCCGCACTAGCGAGGTGTAAGGCGAGCAACTGCTGGTCGAAAGCGTTGTGGCGTTGCTCTGCAGCTCTCAGGTGATGGCGAAAGAAGGCGAGAGGCCGCCAATGGCCGTTAACCGACTGTTCCAAAACGCCGCCGACCGCAGTCCGAGGCATCCATGGTAAGGGCTGTGGGGGCGCCGGCCGACGGATGCATGAGCATAGTCGCCCGAGCCAAGGCCTCCTTCGTCCCTTTAAACGCGGCCGTGGCAACAGTGTCCCCCTGTATCTCCCGTTGCTTGCCCGTCAGCGACTGGGGAACGAACCGGTGGTAAAATGCGACCATCCCTCCGAACTCCCAGAGGCCACTTACAGTAGCAGGCCGCTGGAACTGGCGGATTGCCTCAACCCTGTCCGGCTGAGGCACTGCTCCGTGCTGTGTCACCCGATGCCCCAGGAAGTTGAAGGCCGAAGGCCGAACTGGCACTTGCCAGGGTTAATTACGAGGCCATGGTCACTGAGGCGCTGGAAGAGTAGACGCAGGTGGGCGCAGTGTTCCTCTCGCGAGCGATTTGCCACGAGGATGTGGTCCAAGTAGACAAACAGGAAGTAAAGCCCGTGCACCACGGTGTCCATCAGGCACTGAAAAGCCTGCACGGCGTTCTTGAGGCCGAAGAGCATCCGCGGGAACTCGAACTACCCAAACTGGGTGATAATTGCCGTCTTGGGGGCATCCTCCGGTTGCACGGGGATCTGGTGATATCCCCGGACTAGGTCGATCTTAGAGAAGAACCTAGCTCCGGCCAGATGTGCTGAGAAATCCTGTATGTGGGGAATAGGGTAACGGTCAGCGGTCGTGGCCTCGTTAAGGTGGCGGTAGTCCCCGCACGGCCTCCAGCCGCCGGATACCTTCGGCACCATGTGCAGTGGGGAAGCCCATGGGCTGTTGGAGCGTCGAACGATTCCCATGGCCTCCATAATCCGAAACTCCACCTTTGCTATGAGGAGCTTGTCAGGAGTGGGCCTGCGGACGCGGGCGTAGAGCGGTGGATCCGATGTCAGAATATGGTGTATGACACCGTGCCTCAGGCTGGCGAAGCCGAACTTGGGGGTGACAATGTCCGGAAACTCAGCCAGTACCTGGGCGTAGACATTGCCCACCGTCGCTACGGGATTGCTGACCATCGCGGTGGGCGCAGTACAACGCAAGGAGATCTTCTCAAAAGTTGACGCGTGGATGAGATGTTGGCCCACGTCCACAAGGTGCCCACAAGAAATCTGCGCCCAGCAGCGGCTGGACCACGTCCTCGTTGATGAAAGAATGGGCAGGTGAAATGGCACGCGCCCAAAATGATGGGAACCGTGCGGATGCCATATGTGTGGATCGAACTGCCATTCGCAGCAATTAACGAGGGGCCCCTCTTACCAGCACAAAGGTCGAGTCCAGATGGGGGCAATACGCTGACATCCGCCCCGGTGTCCACCAAGAACCTGAGCCCCGAGCGCCGGTCCCAGACATAGAGTCGCTGGATCCTGCTGGCCACCGTGGTGACTATCGGCAGCCAGCGCTGCCTGTTTCCTGGAAACTAACATGGCTGGCGGCATTGGCGGGCTGCTGAACCCCAGTGTGGGTGGTAAAAACCCCACATCCTTTTCCTTGGATCTCCTGGGTCCTGCTCAGCCATCCTCCTCTCCTGTGCCACTTGTCTTGTCTGTGGCTCTTGTGGGCGTGGTCATGGGTCGCTGGGCCTGCCAGGGCGTTGAATCAATCCGGCCCAGCAATTCTGGGGACTCCAGCGGTTCCAGGTCTCCCAGCGCGCCCACCTGCTGCTGGTCGAAATCCACAGCTCATCAGCGCTGCAGTTAGGTAAATTCAAAGTGCGGGGCAGGGCTGATGATCGCCCATGAGCATGAGCATCTCGCTCATGAGGGCCGAGGGCATCTGAGTCCCTGAGCCCTCCATGTTGAGGACCTGAGCAGCTCCTTGAGGCCTGTGTACTACCCGCCGCCGGCAGATTATCCAGGTAACGATACAACGATACAACGATACAAGTTATTTGTTGTCATTTGAACAGAAATTTGGTTTCTGCAGTCATACAAACAAGAAAATGAAAGGAATGACCCGACCGGCCGTCTGCTGGTCAAAGGCACTTACCACATAGTGGTAACGAGTCTCGTCAGCCATGACGCCGCGAATGAAGGAATTGGACTCGGCCTGTCGAGGTCGAGAATGTAGGCAGCTTCAGGGAGACCGCATTGAGTTCGGCCACGTCTGCCTCGTAGGTGGTAGTGGCAAAATGCTTTTTTTTTCCAAATTTCCTTCCAGGATTACACTCCTGGTGTCAGGGTCATCATTGTAGCGGGGACTCGCAGGAGTCCAGCCAAAAACTAGTCGGACACGAGTTTGTGTGCACTAGACGTGTTTATTCTCTCCAATACAGCTCCCTACTCCCTCCAGGTCGCAGGCGTTGCCGGCCTTAAATACCAACTCAGGTACCGACCCAGTGATTAGCACCTCCCACACCAAGACACCGCCCTCCAGAGCCAATGGTTTGTTGTGCCCTTGGGTTGCCACCAGGTGCCGCCACAATGTCCAGGTTCAGGAGCAGCTTTTTCTCAACGACCGTCAGAATCTGAATCAGATGGGAGAGTCGTCATTGCACTGTGTTGGAACAAGGATAAAAGTGGGGACAGCCCAAATTATTATACAAGAAAGTATCTTGGAAAACTTGAACCTAATTTTTTTTTAATTTTAATTTTTGTGTTGGCTGCTAAAAATTAAACGCTACAACCTCCAACTAAGCTCCGAACTGCATAGACTTGAGGATAATTGTTTTGTCTAAGCTCTATTTTTGTTTGCTTGTCTTTTTTATATATATACTGAACTTCTTTTGTGTAGGAGATGCTGCAGATGCTGGTTTACATTGAAGATAGTCACAAATGCTGGAGTAACTCTGCGGGGCAGGCACCATCTCTGGATAGAAGGAATGGGTGATGTTTCAGGCCGAGTGATCAGCCATGATCATATTGAATGGCAGTGCTAGCTCAAAGGGGCCGAATGGCCTACTCTGCACCATAGAGTTTTCTATGTTTACTCGTCCATACTAATCCTAGTTTCCAGCGTTTGGCCCATTGTGTTCCATGCATTGGTGATTCAAGTGCTCATTTCAATGCTACTTAAACTTTGCAAGAACCTCTCCTTTAGACAGTGCGTTCCAGTTCCCAATCATCCTCTGACTGAAAATATTTTCCTTTGCACTCCCTGTAAACCCCCTAGCCCTTATCCTAAACCTCTCATGCTGCGTTTAGCATCTCTTCTCTGAGGAAAGGGTTCTTACTATCTACCCTATCTATAACCATATAACCATATAACCATTACAGCACGGAAACAGGCCATCTCGGCCCTTCAAGTCCGTGCCGAACACTTTTTTTCTTTCTTTTTTTAAAATTACTTCCCCCCTAGTCCCATCTTCCTGCACTCAGACCATAACCCTCCATTCCTTTCCCGTCCATATACCCATCCAATCTATATTTAAAGGATAAAATCGAACCTGCCTCCACCAATTCCACTGGAAGCTCATTCCACACAGCTACCACTCTCTGAGTAAAGAAGTTCCCCCCTAATGTTACCCCTAAACTTCTGTCCCTTAATTCTCAAGTCATGTCCCCTTGTTTAAAATCTTCCCTACTCTCAATGGGAAAAGCTTATAGAAACATAGAAACATAGAAAATAGGTGCAGGAGTTGGCCATTCGGCCCTTCGAGCCTGCACCGCCATTCAATATGATCATGGCTGATCATCCAACTCAGTATCCTGTACCTGCTTTCTCTCCTGGAGGGCCGTGGAGTTTGAACCGGATTCAGCCGCGGGACTGACTTACCATCACCCGGCGGGGTCACAACATCAGAAGCCTGGATCGCCACAGCGCAGTGGGAGAACAAAGAGGGAAGAGACAGAGACTTTAAGACTTTTGCCTCCATCACAGTGAGGAGGTGTCTGGTGAACTCACTGTGGTGGATGTTAATTTGTGTTTATTGTGTGTTTTGTTATTTATTATATGTATGACTGCAGGCAACGAAATTTCGTTCAGACCGAAAGGTCTGAATGACAATAAAGGAATCTAAATCCAAAAAAAAAATCTGAAAATCCATACCCCCTGATCCCTTTAGCCACAAGGGCCACATCTAACTCCCTCTTAAATATAGCCAATGAACTGGCCTCAACTACCTTCTGTGGCACAGAATTCCAGAGATTCACCACTCTGTGTGAAAAATGTTTTCCTCATCTCGGTCCTAAAAGATTTCCCCCTTATCCTTAAACTGTGACCCCTTGTTCTGGACTTCCCCAACATCGAGAACAATCTTCCTGCATCTAGCCTGTCCAACCCCTTAAGAATTTTGTACGTTTAGAAGATTGAGATCCCCCCTCAATCTTCTAAATTCTAGCGAGTACAAACCGAGTCTATCCAGTCTTTCTTCATATGAAAGTCCTGACATCCCAGGAATCCGTCTGGTGAACCTTCTCTGTACTCCCTCTATGGCAAGAATGTCTTTCCTCAGATTAGGAGACCAAAACTGTACGCAATACTCCAGGTGTCGTCTCACACGAGACCCTGTACAACTGCAGTAGAACCTCCCTGCTAATACACTCAAATCCTTTTGCTATGAATGCTAACACACCATTCACCTTTTTCACTGCCTGCTGCACCTGCATGCCTACTTTCAATGACTGGTGTACCATGACACCCAGGTCTCGTTGCATCTCCCCTTTTCCTAATCGGCCACCATTCAGATAATAGTCTACTTTCCTATTATTGCCACCAAAGTGGATAACCTCACATTTATCCACATTATACTGCATCTGCCATGCATTTGCCCACTCACCCAGCCTATCCAAGTCACCTTGCAGCCTCCGAGCATCCTCCTCACAGCTAACACTGCCCCCCAGCTTCGTGTCATCCGCAAACTTGGAGATGTTGCATTCAATTCCCTCATCCAGTTCATTAATATAAATTGTAAATAGCTGGGGTCCCAGCACTGAGCCTTGCGGTACCCCACTAGCCACTGCCTGCCATTGTGAAAAGGACCCGTTTACTCCTACTCTTTGCTTCCTGTTTGCCAGCCAGTTCTCTATCCACATCAATACTGAACCCCCAATACCGTGTGCTTTAAGTTTGTATAGTAATTTCTTATGTGGGACTTGTCGGAGAGCCTTCTGAAAGTCCAGATACAACACATCCACTGGTTCTCCCCTATCCACTCTACTAGTTACATCCTCGAAAAATTCTATAAGATTCGTCAGACATGATTTACCTTTCATAAATCCATGCTGACTTTGTCCAATGATTTCACCACTTTCCAATGTGCTGCTATCCCATCTTTAATAACTGAGTCTAGCAGTTTCCCCACTACCGAAGTTAGACTAACTGGTCTGTAATTCCCCGTTTTCTCCCTCCCTCCCTTCTTAAAAAGTGGGGTTACGTTTGCTACCCTCCAATCCTCAGGAACTACTCCAGAATCTAAAGAGTTTTGAAAAATTATCACTAATGCATCCACTATTTCTGGAGCTACTTCCTTAAGTACTCTGGGATGCAGCCTATCTGGCCCTGGTGATTTATCGGCCTTTAATCCATTCAATTTACCCAACACCACTTCCCGACTAACCTGGATTTCACTCAGTTCCTCCATCTGCTTTGACCCGCGGTCCCCTGCTATTTCCGGCAGATTATTTATGTCTTCCTTAGTGAAGACGGAACCAAAGTAGTTATTCAATTGGTCCGCCATATCCTTGTTCCCCCGTGATCAATTCACCTGTTTCTGACTGCAAGGGACCTACATTTGTTTTAACTAATCTCTTTCTCTTCACATATCTATAAAAACTTTTGCAGTCAGTTTTTATGTTCCCTGCCAGTTTTCTTTCATAATCTATTTTCCCTTTCCTAATTAAGCCCTTTGTCCTCCTCTGCTGGACTCTGAATTTCTCCCAGTCCTCTGGTAGACTGCTTTTTCTGGCTAATTTGTGCGCTTCATCTTTTGTTTTGCTACTATCCCTGATTTCCCTTGTTATCCATGGATGCACTACCTTCCCTGATTTATTTTTTTGCCAAACTGGGATGAACAATTGTTGTAGTTCATCCATGCAGTCTTTAAATGCCTTCCATTGCATATCTACCGTCAACCCATTAAGAAGCAATTGCCAGTCTATCTTGGCCAATTCACTTCTCATACCCTCAAAGTTACCTTTTCTTTAAGTTCAGGACCCTTGTTTCTGAATTAACAATGTCACTCTCCATCCTAATGAAGAACTCAACCATATTATGGTCACTCTTGCCCAAGGGGCCACGCACAACAAGACTGCTAACTAACCCTTCCTCATTACTCAATACTCAATCTAGAATAGCCTGCTCTCTCGTTGGTTCCTCTACATGTTGGTTTAGAAAACTATCCCGCATACATTCCAAGAAATCCTCTTCCTCAGCACCCCTGCCCAATTTGATTCACCCAATCTATATGTATATTGAAGTCACCCATTATAACTGTTTTACCTTTGTTGCACACATTTCTAATTTCCTGTTTGATGCATCCCCAACTCCACTACTACTGTTAGGTGGCCTGTACCAATTACCAATTAACAATACCAAGCACTTTATTTGTCCCCGAGGGGCAATTTAAACAAACAATACATTTAATCTGCACCGACCGGTCGACCGCATGAGCAGCGACCCGGCAATGGATTGGGTTGTCAGCAGCGATACAATAAAAAAGAACACACAAAAGGTAACACAAACATCCACCACAGCATTCATCACTGTGGTGGAAGGCACAAAAATTTGGCCAGTCCTCCTCCATTTCCCCCCCGTGGACAGGACCAGAGTCCAAGTCAGTCCAGGATCGGCTCTTCCTCACCGGAGACCGCGGCTTTAGATTGTTGTGGGCGCAGGCCGGCGGTCAAGATTTAAAGTTCCCTGCCGCAGCCAGAAGCACCGTAGACTTGCAGGGCCGGCGGTCGAAGCTCCCCTCCAGGGGGTGATGGTAAGTCCATGCCGGCCCCGCGGTAGAAGTTGGCCGCGGGCCGGCAATGATGGCTTCTTCTTCTTCCCCCGGGTCCCCCACGAGGGATCCCGGGCTGTAGACGCCGCACCAGCTGGAGCTTTGCAGACCGCGGCTTCAGACTGCGACTTCAGGCTGCCGGCTGCCCCGGGCCAGCGAAACGGAGCGCTCCCCTCCCCTCCAGCGAGCCCCAGCGAGGGTTCACCGCTCCATGCCGAGAGTCCACGCTGCGCCCAGCCGCTGAAGCCCGGGCACGTCTCCGGGAAAGGCCGCGCCGATCCTTGATGTTAGGCCACGGGGGAGGCGACCTGGAAAAAAGTCGCCTCTCCATGGAGGAGGCGACCGAAGCGGTTTCCCCCTTACCCCCCCACACCACCCCCACACAAGACATACAAAGAAACATTAATTACACACTTTAAAACATACTAAAAATAAAAAATAAAGTTGAAAAAACTGACGCACTGCTGACATGGCTGCTGCCAGAGCAGCGCCCCCTACACAACTCCCACTTGCGTTTTCTGCCCCTTAGTGTTTCGCAGCTCTACCCATATCGATTCCACATCCTCCAAGCTAATATCCTTCCTTTCTATTGCGTTAATCTGCTCTCTAACCAGCAACGCTACCCCACCTCCTTTCCCTTTCTGTCTATCCCTCCTGAATATTGAATATCCCTGGATGTTCAGCTCCCAGCCTTGGTTACCCTGGAGCCATGTCTCCGTGATCCCAACTATATCATAAGTCATTAATAGCTATCAGCACATTCAACTCATCCACCTTATTACAAATGCTCCTTGCATTGAGACACAAAGCCTTCAGGCTTGTTTTTACAACACGCTTACCCCTTATACAATTATGCCCTGGACTTGTCTGCCTGCCACTTTTACTTTTCACCTTGCTACCTATTGCTTCTACCCTCATTTTACACCCCTCTGTCTCTACGCTCACACATTTAAGAAACCCTTTCCCTTTAACTCCATCCTCAACTATCCCATTCGACACCCCACCCCCCTTATTCAGTTTAAAACCACCCGTGTAGCAGTGGCAAACCTGCCTGCCAGAATGCTGGTCCCCCACCTGTTAAGATGCAATCCGTCCCTTTTGTACAGTTCCCTTTTACTCAACTCTGTCTAACGTCAACTCTGTCTAACCCGCTCATAATTTTACAGACCTCTATCAAGTCCCCTCTTAACCTTCAGCGCTCCAAAGAATAAAGACCTAACTTGTTCAACCTTTCTCTGTAACTTAGTTGCTGAAACCCAGGCAACATTCTAGTAAATCTCCTCTGTACTCTCTCTATTTTGTTGACATCCTTCCTATAATTAGGCGACCAAAATTGTACTCCATACTCCAGAATTGGCCTCACTAATGCCTTGTACAATTTTAACATTACATCCCAACTTCTATATTCAATGCTCTGATTTATCTATCCCCTTGTCATTTAGTATCCCTCAATCAGAATTCCCCATTCGCTGCTCCAAGAAAGATAACCAAGAAGACAATGCTGTGAAATAAAATAAAATACAAAATAAAATGCAGATTCTGGAAATCTTAAACTAAAACCAAAAGTAATGGAAACACTCAACAGGTCAGGTAGCATCTGTAGAGAGAGAAAGACAGTTAAAATGTTGAGCCCAATCTGACAAATATACCAGACCTAAACAAGTAACTGTTTCTCCATCCACAGATGCTGTCTGATCTGCTGCATGTTTCGATAGACAAAAAAATGCTGGAATTACTCAGCGGGACAGGCAGCATCTCTAGATAGAAGGAATGGGTGACGTTTTGGGTCAAGATCCTTCTTCAGACTGACTTCTTCTACAACAGACCTACTCTAATTAAATGTTGTTCTCTCCACACACTCCCATCAATTCACCCGCCTCCCAAATCAAACCACTCACCTGCAGAGTAGGGACAATTTGGAGAGGCCACTTATTCTACCAATTCGCATGCCCTTGGGATGCGTGAGGAAATGGGATCACCCAGAAGGAGCCTGTGTAGGGGCAGGTAGAGCACAGGTACCACCAGAGGTCAGCATTGAACAGTGTGCTGGAGGCAGTGGCTCCACCAGTTGAGCCACTGTGCCACCCAAGCATAAAATGGCAGATGAGGTCCCATCCCTTGTCCTATCCCTACATGGCTAGGATGAGTTTGAAGGGATATGGACCACATACAGGCAGGTGGGACTAGTGTAGCTGGGACAAGTTGGCCATTGTGTATATGACTCTATGAAGACCAGAATCAGGAAGCAGGACAGGCTGACATCGGCAGCATGTGTGCAATTAGTCGGAGATCTCAGGAGGTGACGAACAACGGTCTGAGGAAAGTTAGCAACCACACGGATGTCTAGTTAATCGTAGGTGGATCAGAATCATGGAGGTTGCAATGTGGGCTGCAATGTAAATCAGAGCTGGAGACAGTCAGCGAGCAAAGCGACGTGGGTGTGGAAGTAAGATCTGAAATCCTTAATAATCTTATCAACTGCAAAGTGTACGTCAAAATAACACTTTTTTAAAATCAAGACACCTCTTTAAATCACATAGGTGTTGAGGGTGAAAAACAATTCCCTCCCACGCCAAAGACTATTATGGAAGCCATTGTGCACTGTGCCCACATGGAGCCTAATTGTGCCGGCTACACAGGTAAGTGCACAGCGCCACCCACCCGACTAATGTTTATGAATGTCGGGTGGATACACCCTACACACTGAGTATTCCAGAGCAACTACAGCCTCCGTTTTATTCCCTCAGCTGCTGTAGTGCTTTTATAACTGCAGGAAATGTGCTTTCTTCATTCAATGTCTCTGAGATGCAGATGGGGGTCATTTAACAATTATCTGTATGCAAATTAATGGTAACAAAGATTAATTCTTTGATAAGAGTGTTTTGCAACTCCATAAACAAAGTGCCTGTTTTATCAATGGTAAAAGAACAAGATACAACACTCCCCATAAATTTTAATTGTCAATTCGTCAAAATATAACATCCTACAATGATCATAGTGGAAAATCTTTGATCTTGCTTGTCCTTATCGCCTACACTTAGTGTCATACTTTTATCCTCCTGAGCTGGCTCATTGCTCAATCAGTGTGGCTGCTCCCAAACCTTCAATGGATGCACATTGGTTTGACTTCTCAAATGCAACACCTCATGCTTATCTGCATTAAACTCCATGAACCCCACTTGCCCGACTGATCAAGATCCTGCTGCAATTTTTGATGACCATTTTCGCTCTCTATGATACCACCCACTGTAGTGTCTTCCCCATATTTACCAATCATGCCTTCTACACTTTCATCCAAATCTCGAATCTCTACCAATGGTGAATGTCTTCACTTTGCCTGTATCTGAAATATCCTTTCGACGATTCCACTCCAAGGAGTGGGGTCAAGGGCAACTCTTGTTTAGATGCATTAAAGGTTAAGCATCATGATCTCTGGGATAGTTGGATATGGTCGATACAGTGGAGAAGGACCTCACATTTGTTTAATGCACCATTTTAATGTCCTGATCTTCTTGAGGAGCTTGTGGCAATGGCATCATGATGCTTAACCCACTGCATTTCACCTCCAACCGCACTGCCTGGTCCCTCTTTCCATGAGGAAAACATGTTAAATTTCCTGCAGAAGATACAGAGTGCTGGAGTAGCTTCCGACTTTCTTTCCCAACTGCCTTCCCATACAATCAGTATGCAGAAGGGTCCCGACCCGAAAAGTCACATATCCATGTTCTCCTGAGATGCTGCCTGACCTGCCGTGCTCGCCCAGAACACTGTGTCTTCCTTTTGTTAACCAATGTCTGCAGTTCTAGATCTCCTGAGGAAGTGGGGGCATTGGTATTCTTCCATGGCATAAGATTCAAGAGAGTTTTATTGTCATGTATCCCTGATAGGACAATGAAATTCTTGCTTTGCTTCAGCACAACAGGACATAGTAGGCATGACTACAGAACAGATCAGTGTGTCCATATACCATTGTATAAATATATACACACATGAATAAATAAACTGATGAAGTGTAAATAACAGATAATGGGCTATTAATGTTCAGAGTTTTGTCCGAGCCAAGTTTAATAGCCTGATGGCTGTGGGGAAGTAGCTATTCCTGAACCTGGTTGTTGCAGTCTTCAGGCTCCTGTTTCTAATGTTATTTATTGTTATTGTGGTAGGAACAGGTCAAATTGATGGTGATGTTTATCCCCAGGATCTTGAACCTCTCAACTATCTCCACCAGCACCTTTGATGCAGACTGAGTTGTGTGCACCATTCCACATCCATGACTAGCTCCTTGATTTTGCTGACATCGAAAGGAGAAGTGTTCTAGATTAATATTTATCTCTTAACCTACAGCTCTAACAGAGATAGACACAAAAAGCTGGAGTGTCATCACCGTCTCTATCTGTTTCCCTTATCACCAACCAGTTTGAACATGCGGGTCTCGACCCGAAAAGTCACCCACTCCTTCTCTCCAGAGATGCTGCCTGTCCTGCTGAGTTACTCCAGCATTTTGTGTCTATTTTCAGAGTAATTATTGAATGTGTTCAGCCATGATCACAGTGAATGGCGGTGCTGGCTCGAAGGATCGAATGATCTATTCCTGCACCTATTGTCTATAGGGAGGTTTCACGAAAGGTCACCGGTTCAAAGTGCTTGACGCAAGGGGCCTCTCAATCCATCTGGAAGACACCCGTCACTTCCGGTATATGTTATTAATGCAAGAAACACGTACTTTCCTACCCGTTAAAAAGCGCTAAAATAGTGGATTTTTTCGCTGTAAAAAATTGTGGAAGTCGGGGTAAGTGTGAGAGACATGTACCCAACTTCAGAATTCCAAAAGTGAAGCGAAATGAAGGTAAAGAGAAGCGAGAGCTGAAGGGACAGTAACAGCTAAAGTGCTTGGCGAACATTGGCCGTGCAGATATCGGAATTGAAAATATCGGGATTTATCGCGTTTGTTCGCTGCATTTCATTAACAGTAAGGCATTATTTGTTTTGTTTTTTATTTCTTTGGTATCTAAAAAGTCTCAGAAGTGGTAAATCTGGTTGTAAATTTTGCTTCAGAGGCGTTTTATTTTTGTATGTAAAAACCCACGAGAACCAGATTTATCCCTTCTGAAACTTTTTAGATGCGAAAGGAATCAAGAAAAAACACAAATAATGCCTTAGTTGATGAAATGCAGTGAGCAAACGGCCAATGTTCGCCAATGTTGTCCTTTCAGCTCTCGCTTCTATCTACCGTCATTTCTCCTCACTTTTTGAATTCTGAAGTTGGCTAAATGTCTCTCACGCTTATCCCGATTTCCATAATTATTTACAGCGCAAAAATTGACCATTTCGGCGGGTTTTAACGGGCCCGCTACACTGGAAACAATGGTAAGTGCTTCCCTGCAGTTCATCGCGTGTAATCCATTTGGCGTAGCATAGCAACAATACGGGTCATGGGGTCGTGACCCGACTGCCGTGAAACCTCCCTATTGTAAACCAGCCTCTGCAGTTCCCTCCTAAATATTAACTATACAAATGCAACTTTACACAAATGATCTGTGATTGCAAATGCAGTTTGACTTTACAATATGGGTCGATGTTTGCCTTTATGAATTCTGCTAATCAAAAGAGTATAGGCATGCTTGGAGTCGGGATTTGTTCAGTTTGCATCAATGAGAGACTGCAGTTCAAACTGCAATGGTCACTCACTGGGCGCCCCATGTCTCAACAGCACCATCTGCTGCCCAAGTGCAGCATCACAGACCCAGCATTTTTCTCACAGGCAGAGAGGTTTCCTCTCTCTCCATCAGAGAACTTTTATTATTTGTGTAAGAAGGAACTGCAGATGTTGGTTTAAACCGAAGATAGACTCAAAAAAGCTGGAGTAACTCAGCGGGACAGGCAGCATCTCTGGAGAGAAGGAATGGGTGACGTTTCAGGTCAAGACCCTTCTTCAGACCGGTTGTTTAGTTTAGTTTAGAGATGCTGCGCAGAAACAGGTCCTTTGGCCCATCGAGTCCATGCCATCCAGTGATCCCCTTACAATAGCACTATCTTACACACTCGGGACAATTTACTTTTTTTTAAACTGAAGCCAATTAAACCTGGACAGACACAAAACGCTGAAGTAACTCAGCGGGACAGGCAGCATCTCTGGAGAGTACTATCTTCGATTTAAACCAGGATATGCAGTTCTTTCCTACCAATTAAACCTCTTTGAAGTTTGGGAGGAAACCGGAGCACCCAGAGAAAATCCACGCAGTCATAGGGAGAATGTACAAACTCCGTGTTCGAACCCGGGTACCTGTCCGCTGTAAGGCAGCAACTCTACCGCTGCGCCAACGTGCCACCACTGCCCTTGTCTTGTGTGAGGGCTGTACTCCTTTCATCAGTCCTTGTATTTCAGATTTTCAGCAACTGCTGTATTTTGCTTTTTTTTTAAACATAGTTGCCTTAACTTATTTAGTATTTTAGATTTGAAATACTCAGTGAGACCCTTTGGCTAATGTTTTACTTTGTAAACTCTAAAATGGAACTTTTGTTTGCAGTGATGCAAGGTGGAACATAGTGAAGACGCAAGGGACAATGATATTTCATATGAGACAAAAGGGGACTATTCTGACCGTTTCCCCACTTTTCACGCCCTCCCTTCTAACTTACTGCAAGGCACTGCGGAGCAAGGGAGAGAGCCGCCAAGACGGTCCATGCTCGCCCCCCCGCGGCTGAACGCAAGACCCGGTGGACCGCGACCCATATGCCGGCCCCTGCTCAGCCTCCGAAGACCGGAAGGATGGAGCCGGTGACAGTGAGGGATGCAATGGGTGAGGAGCAGGGCTTGTAGGAGAGGGAACCTCTATTGTGTTGGACTTTATTTTTAAGCAAACGATCACAGGACATTGAGAAAATTGTAGCATGTGGACTTATTTGAAAATAAATCGCGATGCATCAAGGGTTCACCAGATTGATTCCCGGATAAGGGAAGAATGAGATGTGACCTCGTTGAAACATGCTAAATTCCTAATGGACTTGGCAGGTTAGAGACTGGGGAATGGGGAAAGGAGTGGGAGCCACTGGGGTGGGGATCAGCTTGTTCAGAAAATGTCAAAAAGGATGGGTAGGCTGAGAGGAAAACTGGAATCTGGCATCAGGCAATGGAAAAACAAAACACAAAAGAAGAGCTAGTATTGAACAAGATTAAGAACATGCAAGTACAGTGCAATGTACCGGTGCTACATTGGACAGGCTTAAAGCTTTGGAGTTCCCTCAATGCATCCTCCTCACACCTCCTGTCCTACCCTTAGTATTTCATCAAAAAACACCTCAATCATATAAACATAATCAGTTAACACAGCAATCATGTTGCACAACAATTTTAGAGTTACTTGAAGCTTTCTCAGAACTTTAACAGTAGTTTCCCTTTGTTTAATTCTCAATTAGTATTTAAATTGAATAATTTTGTATTTTAGTTGAAATATCTTACAGATAGAGAGTGCTGGAAGTTTCTCTGAACTGATGCCACTCTCAGTGATGAGGCCTCTCTCAGTCCTGGAGTATCTCAGTCCCGGAGTCTCACAGTGATGGAGCCGTTCCCAGTGCTGTAGTCTCTCCCAATGCCGGAGCCTCTCAGTCCTGAAGTCTCTCTCAGACCCAGAGCCTCTCCTGACCTGGAGTCTCTCACAGTGAAGGAGTACCTCAGACCCGGAGCCTCTCCCAGACCTGGAGTCTCTCTCAATGCCGGAGTCCTGGAATATCTCGGTCCTGGAGTCTCTCCCGTTCCCGGAGTCTCTCCCAGTCCCGGAGTCTCTCCCAGTCCAGGAGTCTCTCTCAATGCTGGAGTCTCTTTAGTCCTGGAGTATCTCAGTCCCGGAGTCTCTCCCGTTCCCGGAGTCCCTCCCTGTACAGGAGTCTCACTCGGTTTCTCTTCCAGCGATGGAGCCTCTCTCAGTCCCAGAGACTCTCTCAATCTGCTTCCTTCAGATCAGGAGTGCGGTTTGGAGATTAACTGGTTCAATGTCTGATTTATAACCATCGTGTAAATAAAGCTATTCATTCTTAAATAAACAAGTATTACATCACTCACCCATTCTCGGCTTTCACCATTTTGTAAACATTGCTGATTTGTATCCATTTCCTTTCACATCAAAGGGTTGATAGTCACAGTAATGAAAGGCCGAGTTCTGGATTAATTTGAAAAGTGACAGGTTTTAGTACTGGGTTACAATACCTCGCACGTTAATGCCAAGCAGTCTGTTGGAGAAGAAATTATGCCTCTCCATTCTGCCTCAGAAGAATCGTGCCTGCAGGGAGTGGGCATTAGGTAAGTGTGCCAACTCTCGCTGGACGTGGAAGTGGTAGACAGTGAGAGAATGGGAAACAGGCAGAGAGGGGAATGGATAGGGGTGGAGGGCGTCCACTGTAGAATGAGATTCAGGACAATGCTATTCTATGGTTGAGGAATGGGGGTGAGGAGTGAGATTGGAATGAGGACCAAGGCCAGGAGTGATGGAGTCTGGGGAGTGGAGTCAGCAGTGAGGGAGGCTGGGGAATGGGGAGGGAATGGGGAGAGGAGTGAGGAAGACTGATGTATGCTGAGAGGAGTGTGGGAGACTCGGGAAAGGGTTTGGGTTGTGAGAGAGACTGGGTGGATGGAGATGAGCTTGCTCAGAGAATGTTAGCAAGGATGGATAGGCTGAGAGGAAAACTGTGGAATCTGGCATCAGGCAAAGGAAAAAAAAATAAGGAAAGATAGTATTGAATAGTTTTGAACGAGAATATGAGTCCTTCAATGAGAACATGCATGTAACAGTGCAATTTGTTGGTCCTGCATCACACAGTTTCCCCATGATAAGTGTAGTGAAGCAAGACTGCATCCTAGCTCCCACTCTGTTCAGCATCTTCCTATCTGCCCTTATAGAGTCATAGAGTGATACAGTGTGAAAACAGGCCCTTCAGCCCTACTTGCTCACACCAGCCAACATGTCCCAGCTACACTAGTCCCACCTGCCTGCGCTTGGTCCATATCCCTCCAAATTTGTCCTATCCATGTACCTGTCTAGCTGTTTCTTAAACGTTGGGATAGTTCCAGCCTCAACTACCACCTCTGGCAGCTTGTTCCATACACCCACCACCCTTTGTGTGAAAAAGTTACCCTTCAGATTCCTATTAAATCTTTTCCCTTCACCTTGAACCTATGTCCTTGATTCCCCTACTCTGGGCAAGAGATTCTGTGCATCTACCCGATCTACTCCTCTCATGATTTTATATGCCTCTATAAGTTCACCCTCATCCTCCTGCGCTCCAAGGAATAGAGACCCAGCCTACACAACCTCTCCCTACTGCTCACACCCTCTGGTCCTGGCAACATCCTTGTAAATCTTCTCTGAACCCTTTCAAGCTTGACAATATCTTTTCTATAACATAGTGCTCAGAACTGAACACAATATTCTAAATGCGGTCTCACCAACGCCCGATAAAACCCTTCTGTCCTTTGCCTTCCCGACAGACATACCAGAAGCGACAGGAAGCTCTTCAATCTAGCAGGGTTGAAAGTCAACATGCCATTCCCTACATGTAATGTGCCTTTAATAAAATAAAATATTTAGGCGGCATGGTGGTGCAACAATAGAGTTGCTGCCTTACAGTGCTTACAGTGCCAGAGACCTGGGTTCGATCCCGACTGCGGGCGCTGCCTGTACGGAGTTTGTACGTTCTCCCTGTGACCGTGTGGGTTTTCTCTGAGATCTTTGGTTTCCTCCCACACTCCAAAGAAGTACAGGTTTGTAGGTTAATTGGCTTGGTATTGTCCCTGTCTGTGTAGGACAGTGTTTAATGTGAGGAGATTGCTGGTCTGTGCGGACTCGGTGGGCCGAAGGGCCTGTTTTCACACTATACCTCTAAACTAAACTAAAAACTAGATCTAAAAGCCTCTTTAATGCCACCATCATGTCTACCTCCGCCACCACTCTTGGCAACGCCTTCCATGCATTCACCGCCTCTGTCTGAAAAAACTTGCCCTGCATGCCTCCTTTCAACTTTCCTCCTCTCATAAAGCTGTGCTCGCTGGTCTTTGACATTTCCACCTTAGGAAAAAGTTCTGACCGTCTATCTTATCTATGCCTCTCATAATTTAAAATACTTCTCTCAGGTCTCCCCTCGACTTCCAACATTCCAGAGAGAACAATCCAAGTTTGTCCAACCTCTCCTTATCGCTAACATACTCTAATGCAGGTAGTTTTCTGGTAAACCTCTGCTGCATCCTCTCAAAAGCCTCCATGTCATTTCTGTAAAGGGGTGACTAAGATTACACGTAATACTCCAAATGCAGCCTAATCAAAGTCCTATAAACATAGAAACATAGAAAATAGGTGCAGGAGCAGGCCATTCGGCCCTTTGAGCCTGCACCACCATTCAATATGATCATAGCTAATCATCCAACTCAGTATCCTGTACCTGCCTTCTCTCCATACCCCCTGATCCCTTTAGGCTCAAGGGCCACATAAACTCTAAAAAGGCCACATCTAAATATAGCCAATGAACTGGCCTCAACTACCTTCTGTGGCAGAGAATTCCAGAGATTCACCACTCTCTGTGTGAAAAATGTTTTTCTCATCTCGGTCCTAAAAGATTTCCCCTTTATCCTTAAACTGTGACCCCTTGTTCTGGACTTCCCCAACATCGGGAACAATCTTCCTGCATCTAGCCTGTCCAACCCCTTAAGAATTTTGTAAGTTTCTATAAGATCCCCCCTCAATCTTCTAAAGCTGCAACATGAAGTCCTGACTCTTATACATTATGCCCCAACCAATGAAGGCAAGCATACCTTACACCTTCTTTACCACTACTTGTGTTGCCACTTTCAGGAGCTATGGATTCCTTGCACATTCATGTGCCTATTTAAAAAGCCTCTTAAGTCACTATTGTACCTGCTTCCACCGCCACCACTGTCAGTGTTCCAGGCTCCTACCACACTCTGACAAAAACTTGCTCTGCACATTTCTTCAGACTTTACTTTAGAGATACAGAACAGAAACAGGCCACATCGACCCACCGAGTCCACGCCGACCAGCGATTACTCCGCACACTAACACTATCCTACACACTAGGGACAATTTACAATTTTACCAAAGCCAATTAACCTACAAATCTGTATGTCTTGGGAGTGTGGGAGGAAACCAGAGAACCCAGAGAAAATCCATGCAGATCACGGGGAGAACATACAAACTCCATACAGACAGCACCCATAGTCGTGATCGAACCCGGGTCTCTGGCGCTGTAAAGCAACAACTCTATCGTTGTGCCACTGTGCCACCCTTTAAAATTTCCACCTTTCACTTAAAAGCCATGTCCTCTGGTCTTTGACGTTTCCACACTGCAAAAATGTTGTTGTGATAGATCCATTATTGTACTTCCAACAAGCTTTGGTGGTCCAGCTACAAAAATATG
This sequence comes from Malacoraja senta, assembly GCA_038087875.1. Lineage (NCBI taxonomy): Eukaryota > Metazoa > Chordata > Chondrichthyes > Rajiformes > Rajidae > Malacoraja > Malacoraja senta. The sequence continues at coordinate 16,168,871 of CM075982.1, forward strand.
GATGCAACATGAGTTAGGCCACAAATTCAGAATGCTGGTTGGATCTTGAGTCACATTCTTTGCATGTGTCCCTGAAGCCAGCAGTCACCCGCCTCCTATCTCACTGGAGAATGCAGCTGGTGGCTCCCATTCAGCCAATTTGATTTGATGAATTAACTGCATTAACCAACAGGCCAGTTGGATTTATACCACAAGGTTATCATTAAACACAAGCACCGTGACCTATTTCCTGCTGGAGAGAATGATGGCACACGACAGTTCATTTGATGGATTATTCTGGCGGGATGAAGGTCTGATTATATTTACTGATGAAGTAACGTTATTATTTTAATTTCTAATTGAGCAGCCTAATGACCCGCTGTACAGTGTCTGATAGCCATTATCTAACAGTACACACACCAGTCGGGCACTAACAATACGCTTGCCTGTGAACTAAGAAACAGACTTGGATTAAATCATATTGATGTAGGTTGGTCAGACAGGGAAAGGCTTGCCAGTTAGAATGAGAGCACGGCCAATAATCGGTTACTCCATGCACTGGAGATCTCAGAATGACGTGTTGATAAGATGCTCAGTGAGTGAGTGAGTTATTGAGTGAGTCAGAGAGAGCGTGAGTGAGTGAGTGAGTGAGTGAGTGAGTGAGTGAGTGAGTGAGTGAGTGAGAGAGAGAGAGAGAGAGAGAGATAAACTAACAGAAAAGATGCTGAGATGGGGAATAGTAATCCAACTGAGACCTCGCCTACGGAGCAGGGTGGAGTCTGGCAAGTGGCTGGTTGCTCTAAGATGCAACCCTAATATATAATTGGAGCACCTTTCCCCTCGTGTAGAACAATCTGTCCGGCAATGCGACAAGTAGGGAGCTGGTTCAGAGGGAGAGCTTGCTGTTACCATTTTGGACTTGAAACCTGGATTTGATCAGCAGTACAGTAGGGTGGGACAGTGGCACAGTGGTAGAACAGCTGCCTTACAGCACCAGAGACCCGGGTTCGATCCTGACTATGGGTGCTGTGTGTGCGGAGTTTGTATATTCTCCCAGTGACCATGTGGGTTTTCTCTGGCTGCTCCGGTTTCCTCCCAGACTCCAAAGGCGTACAGGTTCGTAGGTTAATTGGCCTCTGTAAATTGTCCCTAGTGTGTGGGATAGAACTAGAGCATGGGTGACCTTTGGTTGGCGGCGTGGACTTGGTGGGCCGAAGTACCTGCTTCCGCTGCATCTCTAAACTAAACTAAACATAGCTAACAGTGTGGAGGCTGGATCAGAAGCTATTGCAGAAAACGCTCTGGCCGCAGCCTGGATCGTGGAACTGAATGAGGCAGTCCCACTGTACTGAGCAACTTCAACCAGATTCCCCTTCCATCCAGTTATCAAGCTGCTTATGAATTTTATATGCTTGAAAGACATCGCCTCTCCTAAACCTAAAGGACAAAGACCTCGTCTGCTCACTAATACTATTTATGCATGAATTAAATTGCCACTAGGGACAATTTACAATTTTACCAAAGTCAGTTAACCTACAAACCTGTACATCTTTGGAGTGTGGGGGGGAAACCAGAGCTCACGGGGAAAACCCACGCGGTCACTCATACAGACAGCACCCATGGTCAGGATTGAACCCAGGTCTCTGACGCTGTAAGGCAGCAACTCTACTGTTGTGCCATCATGCTGCCCCACATGTGTCAGTGAGCAATGTGCATGGTGGACCCAAAAGCAGATCACCAAAAGGAATTTGTTCAGGAAGTGCGTAGCAAGTACACAATCTCATTTTAACAATCAATTTATGATAAACTCTGATCTAATTGTGCACGTCAATATAATGGCACACAGCAGAGTTACTCAGCCTGTGACTGGTAAAGGGTTGAGGGCAAGTTTCCCAGGCAACCTCAGTTCAGTTCAGTTTATTATCACATGTACCGAGGTACAGTGAAAAACTTTTATTGCGTGCTAACCAGTCAGCAGAAAGACAATATATGATTACAATCGAGCCACTTACAGTATATAAGATACGTGATAGGGAATAAAGTTTAGTGCAAGGTAAAGCCAGCAAAGTCCAATCAAAGAAAGTCTGAGGGTCACCAATGAGGTAGATAGTAGTTCAGCACTGCTCCCTGGTTGTGGTAGGATGATTCAGTTGCCTGATAACAGCTGGGAAGAAACGGTCCCTGAATCTGGAGGTGTGCGTTTTCACACTTCTAGTCCTTTTGCCTGATGGGAGTTTGCCAGAAACAGGATGTACACTTTGGTTGACGTAAAACATAAGCCCAATACTCAAGTAGAACCATTGCCAAAGAACCTGGAAACCAGAAAGCTTATCGTTTACAGAGTAAGACAGCAAATACTGAGTGGAAACATTTCTCTACATCAGAAGCAGTGCAAAGTCATTGCGGATATGTCTCGATTCCAAAGAGGCGGTAATGAATTATGATTTATTTGTGCCACTCCCTCACTATTGCCTGCTTAGTACGAATGGAATCTGTATTAACTACTTGAAGACCAGCAAATCATGGTCCAGCATTGTTCTGATTCATCAATAGCCTCGGGCACCAGTATAGAAATATAACCATCTGCACCAATCGAGTGACACTAACAATTGAACAAATGGGGCAGTTTGAAGGGAAAATGTTACTTGGACATTTTGTAATTGTGGTGCTTGGGGTTGACTCTCTGGAGATCAAAAAGGGAGACGCAAATGCAGTTCATTATGCATCACAGGAGTTCTGGAGACTCCATTATAGTAATATTTGGAGATCAATGTTGTATGCTTTGGTTAAAGGGTTATCCAACTTACTCACTTCTGACCACCACTACCAAGAAACATAGAAACATAGAAACATAGAAAATAGGTGCAGGAGGAGGCCATTCGGCCCTTCGAGCCAGCACTGCCATTCATTGTGATCAAAGAGCCCAACCCTCCGTAATGAAGATTTTAAGGTGGTATTAATGAAGGAACTGCAGATGCTGGAAAATCGAAGGTACACAAAAATGCTGGAGAAACTCAGCGGGTGCAGCAGCATCTATGGAGCGAAGGAAATAGGCAACGTTTCGGGCCGAAACCCTTCTTCAGACTCGTAGATGGTCACTGGTTAGTGATAACCCCTTTAGAAGAAAAGGCAACCTCTGTTTCCCATTAACGTCACATTGCTTAACTTTCGGGGGTTAGATATCCCAGAATGGTGCTCTACACCTACAAAGGAATTATTTCAATATCTGTTTAAGGATAAAGAGGCCAACAGAGTGAAGGTAACTTGAAGGTCATGTTAGGAGAGGCATTTGATAGATTTACAGTGCCCTCCATAATGTTTGGGACAAAGACCCATCATTTATTTATTTGCTTCTGTACTCCACAATTTGAGATTTGTAATAGAAAAACTCAACTGTGGTTAAAGTGCACATTGTCAGATTTTGATAAAGGCCATTTTTATACATTATAGTATTTTGTTGCCTATCCTTTGCACGCAATGGCTGCTTGAAGTCTGTGATTCATGGACATCACCAGTTGCAGGGTGTCTTCTCTGGTGATGCTCTGCCAGGCCTGTATTGCAGCCATCTTTAGCTTATGCTTGTTTTGGGGGCTATTTCCCTTCAGTTTTCTCTTCAGCATATAAAAGACATGCTCAATTGGGTTCAGATCGGGTGATTGACTTGGCCACTCAGGAATTGACATTTTTTTGCTTTGAAAAACTCCTTTGTTGTTTTAACAGTATGTTTGGGATCATTGTCTTGCTGTAGAATGAACCGCCGGTCAATGAGTTTTGAGGCATTTGTTTGAACTTGAGCAGATAGGATGTGTCTATACACTTCAGAATTCATTATGCTACTATCATCAGCAGTTGTATCATCAATGAAGATAAGTGAGCCAGTACCTTCAGCAGCCATACATGCTCAGGCCATAACACCCCCACCACTGTGTTTCACAGATGAGGCGGTATGCTTTGGATCTTGGCAGTTCCTTCTCTCCTCCATACTTTGCTCTTGCCATCACTCTGATGTAAGTTAATCTTTGTCTCATCTGTCCACAAGACCTTTTTCCAGAACTGTGGTGGCTCTTTTAAGTACATCTTGGCAATCCTATTTTTGCAGCTAACCAGTGGTTTGCATCTTGCAGTATAGCCTCTGTATTTCTGTTAATGAAGTCTTCTGCGTACAGTGGTCTTTAACAAATCCACACCTGACTCCTGAAGAGTGTTTCTGATCTGTCGGACATGTGTTTCAGGATATTTCTTTATTATAGAGAGAATTCTCCTGTCATCAGCTGTGGAGTCCCTTTGTGATTAGTAAGCTCACCAGTGCTCTCTTTCTTCTTAATAATGTTCCAAAATGATTTTGGTAAGCCTAAGGTTTGTCTGATGTCTCTAACAGTTGTATTCTTGTTCCTCAGTCTCATAATGGCCTCTTTGACTTTAATTGGCACAACTTTGGTCCTCATGTTGATAAATATCAATAAAAGTTTCCAAAGGTGATGAAAAGACTGGAGGAAAGACTAGGTGCTGAGAGCTCTCTTATACCTGCATTAAAGAGTCATTTAAACACACCTGAGCAATTACAAACATCGGTAAAGCCATGTGTCCCAAACATTATGGTGCCCTGAAACGGGGGGACTATATATAAGCACAGCTGTAATTTCTACATGGTGAAACCAAAATGCACAAAAATACCTTTTAATAAAATCTGACAATGTGCACTCTAATCACATGTGATTTTTTCTATTACAAATCTCAAATTGTAGAGTACAGAGGCAAATAAATAAATGATGGGTCTTTGTCCTAAACATTATGGAGGGCACTGGAGGTGAGGTTTATTCTACAAGGTATAGCTAGTTGGAGTAAAGGTAAACATGATTTTTTTTTTAGGTCAGACCAAGGATAATAAAACTAATCATGAGACGAGGATTCATTGTTCCATTGTCGGTTCATATGACAATTGAACACTCTTGACTCTCTAGCCTCTTGATTCCACAGAGGTACAAGTCTGAAGAAGGGTCTCGACCCTAAAGGTCACCTATTCCTTCGCTCCAGAGATGCTGTCTGACCCGTGGAGTTACTCCAGCTTTAGTGTCTATCAACAATTTTCTCTTGGTCTGAAGAAGGGTCTCGATGTGAAACGTCGCCCATTTTACTTCGGAGTCACTCACGTGACTCCGTGAAGAACCCCGCCAGTGCGCCTGCGCGTCACTACGTCAGACGCATTGGCGCAAACGGACGCGAGGAGCAGAGCTCCTCTAGTGGAATTGTAGTTTTTAAACTACAAGTTAAGTATAAACTTTTTTGGAAGTATTTCCGTGTCCGTTTGCTGTGGGTCTGTGGGGATTTTTTCCACAGGCGCCATGGAAAAAACGGGCAAGGGGAGGAGGCGAGCGACTCAGCCGGTAGAAAGTCGCGAGATTGCGGTCGGCGACCAGCCGCCTCTGACCACGGTACAGTCGCCAGCAGATAGCATAGCAACTGGGGATATTGGGGCTGAAGTGAATTTAGTCAGCACCAGTGGGGCAAGGCAAAGCCGATAAAAAGCTGCGGGAATGCGGTCGGTAAAGGACTGCCTCATACCCTACAACAGTCGCCGGCTGGGAGCGGGGAGAGCTGTGGACTTGTGCATTAAAGAAAAGAACGGAGCCAGCGTCAATTGGGTGCTAGGCAACATACAAGTCAGGGCCATGGAGCAAGAGTCAGTTTGGGATTCACCTCCAAGGCTGGATACCACTTTCTGAGTGGATATTCCAAATGGATAACCTGTACACAGGTTGCTCCAACAAAACATACTCCAGGAGGAGTGATGTCAGAACCAGGCTCCAGAAGCCAGGTCAGCAGCACCTAGTAAAGGGCTGCTTGATAGCACCCTCATTGATGAGGCGCGTGCACAGGGTCAGCAGAGTTTCCAAAACAAGCGAAGACGGCAGCTGCCAGATGGGCTATTCCTGGCAGTACGATTTGCTGCTCTGTGAGAGTTCTGACCCTGAGTCTGACGGTGAGGCTGATACAAGCGAAGACGGCAGCTGCCTGATGTTTTATTCCTGGTAATACGATTCGCTGCCCCGTCAGAGTCAGGAGAGCCACTGGAAAGGACGTGGTCTCTGTGATCAACTATTGTGTCTGCCATCAGCTCTAGTAGCTTACGATGGATGAAAATGCCAAAAAAGCACGAGATCCCAAGGAACTGCGTATTGCTGAAAGTACTAGCAGTGAACCAAGATAAGGGGTCAGATGGGCGAAGGCATGTAAGCCTAAGGAAAGTAAACTGCAGAGAATATTGAAGCTGCAATTTGCAAAACGATGGATGGAGGCCATGGATGGAATGCATCAAGTGGCACTAAGGTTGCTATGTAGCGCCCACTTCAAGATGAATTGTTTCAGGAAGTATGCCATTCGGTCCACCATCAACCCAAAGTTGCAGCAACTCTGTAAAAGACCAGCAATGTGCAGTCATTCAACTTATTCTTCAGAGAAAAAACCTCATGAATCGTGGGAAAGAGTTGGATAATGAGGCAAAAACAGCAAAGTTGATCACAACATCAATGGTCGTCAAGTCTGCAAAGAGGACGTATCCTTTCAGACATCATACAAAATCCTGGACCGACATCAGGATCAAATCGACCATTGAAGCAGGTAAGCAGTTGATGTCCTGCAGCAGGAAAACGAAAAAGCGTGGGTTTTGCCTGCCAGGAGCCAGGGACCACAGGTCACTCAGATGACAAAGGAGGTAGGTGGACCTGGTTCTTATGGGAACATATTAAGGCAAAAACAGCCAAATATTGGAAGCAAATTACTTCAGTTATTATTCTGAGTATTATAGAAAGGTTTCTAATTGATTCGATTCAAATACTGATTTGCCATCCAGCATGTTCCAAGCAGAACACTCCAATTTCACATAAAAATAATTGATGGAGGTTCAAGCTGAATTGAAAACTTGTTTCTAAACAAGTAATTGAAAGGTCGGTTTATCAAAACCACCAAATTGTGTTTTAAATTTCTCAACCTAAAAAGGTGAGGAGTATTTTAGATCTGACAAGTCTTTAAAATTTTGTGAAGTATAGACACTTCAAAATAGAGATTTTGAGACTGCCAAACAATTTATTTCAAAAAAGATGTTTTATGGCACTTATAGATCTGAAAGATGTATATTACTTAGTGTTTGTTCATTTATAAGATAAAATTATCTAAAGGAACAATTATGGCAATTCAAAGTTCTGTCTAACGGGTTAACTTCAGTCCCTAGAAATTCACTAAATTGGTAAAACCAATTTTGCGGCTAATTAGAGTCCAAGGACAGATGTGGATGGCTTAACTGGATGATGTCCTAATTAGGACGAACAAGAGAATTCGTGAGTTACCTCTCTCAAATTATTCAAACCACTTTTGAAAGTTGGGTTTAATTCATCCAGAGAGAAATTAAGTTAACGATACTTACAACAATTGATTATTTGATTCAATTGAAAAGGTAGTAATTTACCCAGGGTAAAGGGTAAAGCTAATTGATGGTTGTATTAAGCAGTTGGAAAAGCACCAATCTTTAATTAAGACAGGTGGCCAGCTTGTTAGGAGAATTAGTGTTATTTCCAGCAATACAATATGGGCCATTGGACTACCAGCAGCTGCAGACTGCAAAAAGAAAAAACACTAAGATGCATGATGGCCATTTTTTGATAGGCCATGCAATTAAACAACAAATGCTGCTTCTGATTGCAGTAGTGGATTTAACATGTCTTCAGTAGTTCAAGCAAGATACGGATTGAACAGCCTTCCATGGTCTTAATAGACTGATATCAGTGTACTAGGATTGGTGCCACTGAAAATGTATCCATCTGTGGACAGATGGAATATGGAAGAAGTATTATTTTACAGATATGGAGAATCGACGTTTTAAAGTCTATTGGAAGGCTTATGAGGTACAAGCTTGTTGTTAAATACAACTAATCTGCATGTTCAGTTTCAAATTAACAACACTACAGCAATGGCATGTATTAATTGTATGGGTGGAATTTCCATGATAACAAAGAATGGATGTTTAACCTTAAGATTTTTTAATGATATAATAGTCAGATTTAGGAAGGCAGATATGACTTGTTTCCATCCAGACTCAATCACCAGTTACAGAGATATGTGTTATGGGACTACATCGGGAGACGGTAGCGATGGATGTTTCTCGCTATATTAGGATGGTAAGTTGTTATAAGCATTTTACTTCATCCTGTCTCATAAATCAGTGTCTGCTTAAAACGAAGCAGTATGCTGCCTCTGGGGTATTCGTGGTACCAGACGGGTCTACGCAGCCATGGTTCCCTTTGATATTGGAATTTATGACAGTTTCTGATAAATGTTCCCAAAAGAAGGAAGTTACTGGTGTATTCGATAATTGGAGAGTAACATCCGTCATATGCCTGTATGGATGCAGGTTTTTAAAAAGAGGATTGTCTGGGCATGCTGGGGACATGCTTACAGCAGTCTGGCGGAAGAGTACTCGAAAGCAGTACATTTGTGAATCTGAGTTGTGACTCTGTAAATACTACTTTCCCATTATGTAAAGAATGAGGGGAAAAAATTTCTGTGTATAAAAGAATATGGAATGTTGTACGGCACATGTCTCAAATATCTTGGATTGACCTCTATTTAATGGGTTGAGGTATAGTGAGATTTATTCACACAGAAGTATATTATTCCTCGTTTTTATTTGATGAGGTTGGAAAGACATCCTGTTGAGGCTCGTTCTTTTATTTCCAGATTAATGAAAGGAATTTTAATTCCAGACCTTCTAAACCTAGGAGGGCATCTGGAATATAGAATTGTTTTAAGCTACTTCATCAAAGGAGTCTTGGTACGGTTCTGATTTGGCCAAGTTCAGCATGAAGGTAGTCATGTTTATGGCACTTGTAACATTACAAAGTTACAGATACACAGAAGTACCTCAGGATTATGTTATGTTTTACATTTTATGAACTACTCAAATGAAGTAGGATCAGGTGTGACAGGATTCAAGATTGTTTTATTAACATATTCTATGGATCCATGTCTATATGTTAAGATATTTATTGCAAAAAATTGAGGCTACAAAGATCTTATGAAATATGAAAACAAGATTGTTTATCATTCACGAAAAAACATACAAGATAGTATCAGTTTAGACTATTTTAAGATGGTTAAAAACAAGTTTTAGTTGCTGCACGTGTGAACATTGATGGTTTTACATTCCATTCAGTTTAGCAGCAACATTGACGACCAGGGCGAAGGAAGTCCCGTCGATCATATTCTCACAGCCGCCGGGTGATCTAATAAGTTGGTGTTTCAACACTTTTACCATCGGGCTATTGCCAATACGGGGCTGTTTGCAGATACTATATTAAGTTCTGCTTAATTTTCCCTGGGTTGAAGGGGATACTATTAATTCTTTCATTCAAATAAATGAATTACTGCATTTGTGGTACAAATGTTATTATTAATGCATTATTGAATATTCTCGTTCCGAGTCAATCAATGCAGTGAGAAGCCAGGATTTGTCTGCGGCATGAAATCACAAAGCTTTAAAATCTTCACGTAGTCACTCACGTGACTCCGAAGTAAAATAGTAAGATTAAACGAGAACTTACCTAAGTTTGAAGTTTGATCTTTATTTTATGAGGAGTTACGTTGGTGATTACGTGCCCACCACGACCCAACCCTCTATCATAAAGGTCAGATGGAAGTCCTTGTATTACTCGTTTTATTATGATACTATATTACTTCGCTTGTTGTTTTTTGTGATTTCACACCGCTGCTTCGAAGATTGGCGCACTGGCGGGGTTCTTCACGTAATCACCAACGTAACTCCTCATAAAATAAAGCTCAAACTTCAAACTTGGGTAAGTTCTCGTTTAATCTTACTATTCCTTCTCTCCAGAGATGCTGCCTGCTCCGCTGAGTTACTCCAGCATTTTGTGCCGATCTTTGGAACAAGTTTCACTGAATTTATCTTTTATCATTTTGCACACCGCATTGTAGTTATATTCTTTTGATTAATTATTGTTACATCTCTCATCTTTTTTTTGCCTTTCGTGATTACCTGCTGATTTTGTGGAAGTGAACATTCCTGATTTTAGTTCCTAATTTAAAAGTACATATAAATGGGTTCTCTCATTATAGATAAATCAGGAATCCTTGGCTGCCTGCCAGCAGCAATCTGAAAGTTAAAGATTGTCGCACCCTTATCTCTGCCAATCCTCCAGGATTATACAGTCCAGGAACTCTGGAATATTCTCTTGTATCACCATTGCACTAAATTCATGTCTTTGTTTACAGATTTTAGTTTGGAGATAAAAAGATACATAGAAAATAGGTGCAGGAGTAGACCATCCGGCCCTTCGAGCCTGCACCGCCATTCAATATGATCATGGCTGATCATCCAACTCAGTATCCCGTACCTGCCTTCTCTCCATACCCCCTGATCCCTTTAGCCACAAGGGCCACATCTAACTCCCTCTTAAATATAGCCAATGAACTGGCCTCAACTACCTTCTGTGGCAGAGAGTTCCAGAGATTCACTACTCTCTGTGTGAAAAAGTTTGTTCTCATCTCGGTCTTAAAGGATTTCCCCCTTATCCTTAAGCTGTGACCCCTTGTCCTGGACTTCCCCAACATCGGGAACAATCTTCCTGCATCTAGCCTGTCCAACCCCATAAGAATTTTGTACGTTTCTATAAGATCCCCTCTCAATCTCCTAAATTCTAGCGAGTATAAGCCAAGTCTATCCAATCTTTCTTCATATGAAAGTCCTGACATCCCAGGAATCAGTCTGGTGAACCTAACTCCAGGTGTGGTCTCACCAAGACCCTGTACAACTGCAGTAGAACCTCCCTGCTCCTATACTCAAATCCTTTTGCTATGAAAGCTAACATACCATTCGCTTTCTTCACTGCCTGCTGCACCTGCATGCCTACTTTCAATGACTGGTGTACCATGACACCCAGGTCTCGCTGCATCTCCCCTTTTCCTAATCGGGCACCATTTAGATAATAGTCTGCTTTCCTGTTTTTGCCACCAAAGTGGATAACCTCACATTTATCCACATTGTACTGCATCTGCCAAACATTTGCCCACTCACCCAGCCTATCCAAGTAACCTTGCAGTCTCCTAGCATCCTCCTCACAGCTAACACTGCCCCCCAGCTTAGTGTCATCTGCAAACTTGGAGATGTTGCCTTCAATTCCCTCATCCAGCTCATTAATATAAATTGTAAATAGCTGGGGCCCAGCACTGAGCCTTGCGGTACCCCACTAGTCACTGCCTGCCATTGTGAAAAGGACCCGTTTACTCCTACTCTTTGCTTCCTGTTTGCCAGCCAGTTCTCTATCCACATCAATACTGAACACCCAATACCGTGTGCTTTAGGTTTGTATACTAATCTCTTATGTGGGACCTTGTCGAAAGCCTTCTGAAAGTCCAGATACAACACATCCACTGGTTCTCCCCTATCCACTCTACTAGTTACATCCTCAAAAAATTCTATAAGATTCGTCAGACATGATTTACCTTTCGTAAATCCATGCTGACTTTGTCCAATGATTTCACCACTTTCCAAATGTGCTGCTATCCCATCTTTAATAACTGACTCTAGCAGTTTCCCCACTACCGATGTTAGACTAATTGGTCTGTAATTACCCGTTTTCTCTCTCCCTCCCTTCTTAAAAAGTGGGGTTACATTTGCTACCCTCCAATCCTCAGGAACTACTCCAGAATCTAAAGAGTTTTTAAATATTATCACTAATGCATCCACTATTTCTGGAGCTACTTCCTTAAGTACTCTGGGATGCAGCCTATCTGGCCCTGGTGATTTATCGGCCTTTAATCTATTCAATTTACCCAACACCACTTCCCAACTAACCTGGATTTCACTCAGTTCCTCCATCTCCTTTGACCCGCGGTCCGCTGCTATTTCCGGCAGATTATTTATGTCTTCCTTAGTGAAGACAGAACCAAAGTAGTTATTCAATTGGTCCGCCATATCCTTGTTCCCCATGATCAATTCACCTGTTTCTGAATGTCAATTCACCCGTTTCTGACTGCAAGGGACCTACATTTGTTTTAACTAATCTTTCTCTTCACATATCTATAAAAACTTTTGCAGTCAGTTTTTATGTTCCCTGCCAGTTTTCTTTCATAATCTATTTTCCCTTTCCTAATTAAGTCCTTTGTCCTCCTCTGCTGGTCTCTGAATTTCTCCCAGTCCTCTGGTATGCTGCTTTTTCTGGCTAATTTGTACGCATCATCTTTTGCTTTGATACTATCCCTGATTTCCCTTGTTATCCACGGATGCACTACGTTCCCTGATTTATTCTTTTGCCAAACTGGGATGAACAATTTTTGTAGTTCATCCATGCAGTCTTTAAATGCCTTCCATTGCATATCCACCGTCAACCCTTTTAGAACTAATTGCCAGTCAATCTTGGCCAATTCACGTCTCATACCCTCAAAGTTACCTTTCTTTAAGTTCAGAACCGTTGTTTCTGAATTAACAATGTCACTCTCCATCCTAATGAAGAACTCAACCATATTATGGTCACTCTTGCCCAAGGGGGCACGCACAACAAGACTGCTAACTAACCCTTCCTCATTACTCAATACCCAGTCTAGAATAGCCTGCTCTCTCGTTGGTTCCTCTACATGTTGGTTTAGATAACTATCCCGCATACATTCCAAGAAATCCTCTTCCTCAGCACCCCTGCCAATTTGATTCACCCAATCTATATGTAGATTGAAGTCACCCATTATAACTGTTTTGCCTTTGTTGCACGCATTTCTAATTTCCTGTTTGATGCCATCCCCAACTTCACTACTACTGTCAGGTGGCCTGTACACAACACCCACCAGCAGTTTCTGCCCCTTAGTGTTTCGCAGCTCTACCCATACCGATTCCACATCCTCCAAGCTAATGTCCTTCCTTTCCACTGCGTTAATCTCCTCTCTAACCAGCAACGCTACCCCACCTCCTTTTCCTTTCTCTCTATCCCTCCTGAATATTGAATATCCCTGGATGTTCAGCTCCCAGCCTTGGTCACCCTGGAGCCATGTCTCCGTGATCCCAACTATATCATAATCATTAATAGCTATCTGCACGTTCAACTCATCCACCTTATTACGAATGCTCCTTGCATTGAGACACAAAGCCTTCAGGCTTGTTTTTACAACGCTCTTACCCCTTATACAATTATGTTGAAAAGTGGCCCTTTTTGATTTTTGCCCTGGATTTGTCTGCCTGCCACTTTTACTTTTCACCTTGCTACCTATTGCTTCCGCCCGCATTTTACACCCCTCTGTTTCTCTGCTCACCCATTTAAGAACCCCACCACCTCTTATTCTCTGTTTTATTGTTTTCTTCTTTCCCCCCTACATGTTGGGTCTGAGTGCTTTCCTTCTCGGCCTCCTGCACTGTCTAATAGCTTTCTCTATTTGAGTCCCTCCCCCCAACCATTCTAGAAACAGGCCCTTCGGTCCACTGTGCGTTCTGACCCACTGTGCGCTCAGACCAGCGCTCAGACCAGCGCTCCCCGCAAACTAACACTATCCTACACACATTTGGGACAATTTACAATTTTACCAAGCCGATTACCAAACCTGTATGTGTTTAGTGTGAGAGAAAACAAGAGCTCCCGGACAAAAACCCACATAGGTCACCGGGAGAACGTACAAACTCCGTCCAGACAGTACCCACAGTCAGGATCGAACCCGGGTCTCTGGCGCTGTAAGGCAGCAGCTCCAACGCTGCCCAACCGTGTCAGTAAGAAAAAAAAAGAAAAGAATCCCTTGAATTCCTTTATTCAATTAAGTGTACAAGGAACATGGTTGGTAGGCTGACATTCAAAATTATGTAGTTATATAACAAAGCAATTATTCAGTTGCAATTGGGTTGATTAGCAGGTGGATCATGAGTCAGATGGGAATGGTTGATGATAAAAGGCCAATTGATAACACCTCCAGCAATATGTCCAACCGGTTCATCTGGGTTATTTCAACATTACCGGAACAATGAGAATGGTAAAAGGACCTAAGGGGATGGTACGGTTGTGATGCAAATAATTTCTCTATTCCACTCCCTTAAATCATGCAGATTATTACAAAAATGTAAAATGATGGGCAGATTTACAATTGCCAAAGACAGTGCAGAATATTTCCTATCTATCTTCGTTATAGTTAAAAGTTAACACTCACCTATAATTTTAAGAAGTCCTTTTATTATTTTATAGTAGGAATAAGTTTACATTTTACATATATGACAATCCCCACAGCATTCAGAACAGACCAGAAGAACCACAATATACAAAAGTGTTTCATAACATATTATGTTGAAGAAACGTTGTTTTATAAAATTACTTGATGCATCAACCTACCACATATCTGAGACTAATATCTTCCAATGATGATGCATTGTACAAGCTTACCTGAGAGTTTAGTTTTAGTTTAGAGAAACAGCGCGGAAACAGACCCTTCGACCCGCCGAGTCTGCACCAGCCAGCGATCCCTGCACATTAACACTATCCTATACACACTAGGGACAATTTACACTTATACCAAGCCAATTAATCTACAAACCTGTATGTCTCTGGAGTGTGGGAGGAAACCAAAGATCTCTGGGAAAACCAATGCAGGTCACGGGAGAACGTACAAACAACATACTAACACCACCTGTAGTCGGGATCGAACCTGGGTTTCTGGTGCTGCAAGCACTGTAAGGTAGCGACTCTACCGCTGCACCACCGTGCCACCCTACATAGGTGTGTGTTAAAATTGCAGAAGCCTCCAGGAAGAACTGAGCACTCGCATGTCAGCAGCAGCAGCAGAGACTGACTTCCCTGCATTTGTGCTCCCAAGTGCTCGCAACATCACATGTACAATAAAGTGTTTTCTGGAACGCAGGTTGCTGGGTGTTTCATATTTAGAACTCTTTGGAAAATTCAATCGTAATTGTGCTGAGAATTTCGGAAGGCATCAACCTGCAAGGTCTAACTCTAAAGGTTCAGGTAGAGACGCTATCACACTAATAATGTGCTCATGCTAGAAACATAGACCTTTGGGAGTTCAAGCTCATTGTCACTTCACAGCACCATTCACAGGTTTATTGACATCAGACACCAAGGGCGATGCTCTGAAATGAGAAACAGTACTCTCCTGACACACGTTTCACTCTGGCCTTCTTCCCAATCTAATGATCTTCAAACAAAACTCTACAATGTCCATTCAGTCTTAAATCACTTCTTTATCCAGCAGTGCCTTGTTTGGAGTGCAAAAAATAAAATAAAAATGTTCAAAAATCTCCAATTCAGAAGTTTAGGCATATGGTCAATTTTCCACTTTAGCACAGAGCTGTGTGTGCTTCTGGGGGCAATGTGCACCAGAGACTTCTGAGCTCCCATTTCAGTAGGGACCCCATCATCAGATGCATTGGGAAGCTACAGGAAGAGAATGACTGAGCTGCCCATTGAGCTCAATTGTTTTTTAAAAGTCTGATAGTGAAGGGGCACTTTAACTGTTTAGAAAATGTTTAATAAAGTTGGGAGAGAATGGGCAGCAAAAGGGGAGTCAACGTTTTATACACGGAATGCAGCGAGCTCCAAATCCATAATTGTTCAAGGAAAACCCAATCAAACTGAACCCTTTCCTTGTCACGATGAGGCAGACGACCCTGCTGAAGGAAGTGAAAGCCTTACGCGAAGATTAATGAGCAACATATTGGCGTACTCATGTGTAGGAAGGAACTGCAGATGCTGGTTTACACCAAAGATAGACACAAAATGCTGGAGCAATTCAGCGGGACAGGCAGCATCTCCGGAGAGAAGGAATGCGTGATGTTTCGGGTCGAGACCCCTTTTCAGACCAAGTCTTTTCAGGCCTACTCACCAACTCTTTGGATAATGAAAAGCAGAGCATGCAGATAAGGCCAAGAATTGGACAGCAGCTATAGTGCTCTGTGAAAAAATGTTGGATCAGTCAAAAGCATCAGTCAAAGTCTATGATCGAATAGTTTCCCCTTGGTGTCAATGGCCAAAATGTCAGGGAGCGATGGGGTGAACAGCTGAGAGTAGCTCAAAACAATCATTTCACAATAACAAGTATAAAAACATTTTTGTCACTATGCATGCATTTTTTTTACATTCAGAAGGGAGATCTGCGGTGTCTAAAAGGGAGAAAAATTGAACAGGGAATTATCCGCACTACATGTCTGGATCATCAGCATAAGTACACTTCATTGTTCCAAACACAAACTCCACTGAGTTCTTTGGGATATTTCGCTGTGAAGTCAGATGATGGAGGAGGTTCGCAGGAGAAGGCTGCTGCTGGATTCATGGATTTGTAGTCGCTCACATTGCCTTACAAGTTCTGCTGGAATTTATTCTGCGGAGCTTTCAAGCTGTGAGTGTTGTACTCGCGGAGGGAGCCAAATGAGCTCAGAGGAGCAGGGTAACTAGATGATTTATTACAACTGTAATAAGAAAAAAATGCACACAAGTCAATTTCTGTTAGCACACACAATGTGAATTATGTGATTTCTGTTAATACACACGATCCTTTGAATCAAGTTTGAAACGATCATCTGAGAAAAATAAATGAGGCTAGTTTAGTTTATTTTAGTTTAGTTTAGAGATACAGTGTGGCCCACCGAGTCCTGACCAACTACCGTTGCGCCACTGTGCTGCCCTTTTATCTAATTTGCGACATTCTCACCAAAGCCAGATTGCAATTACCCTCAAACACTGCGGCTGAATGACCACATTGTGTGTGATCAAGTATTGGCAGCAAACGTCTCAGCTATGATTTCTCTTGATATCCATACACTGAGATACAAAGCTAGGAATGCTTTTGCAATTTCCCTTGAGTGGAAGCAGTGAAAGGGTTCACAGCAGATTCCCTTGTCACCCCCATCTGCAAGGGATGAATTCTGGCCCCCAGTTCTGATGTTCTTCGACCTGAAATTTTAACTCTGCTTCTCTTACCACAGATGCTGCCTGACCAGCTGAATGTTTCCAGCATTTTCTGCAAGGATATGAAGCAATGAGCATCTCGACAGTGTTGGGAACCAGGAAATGGTACCGAACTTGCAGGAAGTTACGCTGCTGATCAGCTATGTATACTGTTCATTGTAAATGACTGTGGATTTATGAAATTGCTCCAGAATCTCTGGAGAATGAAGACTTGGACACTATGACAAGCAAATCCAGAAAAAAATTCAGAGGAACTTCACAAAACTATTAGCATTTCTCATAGTCATAGAGTGGAAACAGACGCTTTGGCACAACTTGACAATGTCGACCAACATACCCCATCTACACTAGTCCCATCTGCCTGTGTTTGGCCCATATCCCTCTAAACCTATCCTACCCATATACCTTTCCAAACGCGTGACAGTACTTGCCTCAACTTCCTCCTCCGGCAGTTTGTTCCGTATCCTTACCACCCTTTGTGCCAGCTTCCTAATAATTTCCCCCCTCCCCAGCCTTAAAGTTTCTCTAAATATATCTTTGAAAAATCTTTTCTTGTAAATTACGAGAACATAGGATTTACAGGGAGAGATTATCCAAAAGCAAAACTCTATTGGAGATCTGAAATAAGGTCACAGTGTTGTGCAGCGGTAAATTGCCGCCTTACAGCAAAATGCAGTGCCGGAGACCCGGGTTCGATCCCGACTACCTGTGCTGTCTGTACAGAGTTTGTATGTTCTTCCCGTGACCTGCGTGGGTTTTCTCTTAGATCTTTGGTTTTCTCCCACATTCCAAAGATGCACAGGTTTGTAGGTTAATTGGCTTGATTAATTGGCTTGATTGCCCAGTATAAAAAAATTGTCCAACTTCCAGAATAGTCCTGGTGGACTCTTCGGAAGGTATAAGGTACAAGGTACAAGAACAAAGTATGCTGGTAACACCCAGGCCCTCAGGCAGATTTGTGGAGAGAGAAAGAGTTATTGTTTTGGGTCAAAGATTTTTCATGAAAATTATAGTTATCAAATGGAGGAAGCAATTTGCATCTCATTATGTGCGACAAGGGTTGATGGTAGGAGTGTGGTGACAAAAGAAGCAACACATACCTGTGCTAGAGATATTATTTAAAAACTCTTCCATTTGAGGAACATAGTGATGTAGGATTGTAGTCAACCAAGGCAGGCAGATTACCACCCACATAAAAGCACCCCCTGATTATATAGGGGACTACAGCTTCCTTCTTCTTCTTGCGTATGGCGTGCACAGCCTAAAGTTGTTGGAGAACTTGACAACAGCTTCCAATGCCTCACTTCAGAAGAGTCTGGTTAGAACCATAGAAAATAGGTGCAGGAGTAGGCCATTCGGCTCTTCAGGCCAGCACCTCCATTCAATATGATCATGGCTGATCATCCAAAATCAGTTCCCTGTTCCTGCTTTTTTCCTATATCCCTTGATTCCATTAGCTCTAAGAGCTAAATGTAACTCCTTCTTGAAAACATCCAGCGAATTGACCTCCACTGCCTTCTGTGGCAGAGAATCCCACAGATTCACAACTCTCTGGGTGGAAAAGTTTTTCCTCATCTCCATCCTAAATGGCCTACCCTTTATTCTTAATTCTATTATGAAGGTTTAACTTACCAAGCCAAAGCGAGCATGACTATAAACAGCAGCAGCAGCAAGAACAGCAGAATAGAGAGTATTGTGGTTATTACGACCATCCCTCCACTCCGACGTGTAGAGGTGTCAATGATATTTGGATCGACGGCTGGAGATAAAAAACAGAAATGATAAATGAAGAGCATTTGGAACATGCTTCCACACTTCCACCTTTCCCACGGCTACACTCGTGGTCAAACACAGAACTGAAATTTCCCAAAGTAGATTTTTAAAAATGACGAAGCATATACTGACGAATCCCTTCTGCTTCTTTTCTGAATGTTTCCATCTGATTATCGTTGTACACATTGGTCGCTTCAGCCATTTTTTAAGTGGATCTCAATACTTGGCTCTTGAGATACAGTCTAAATAAAAATCACTTAAAATGCACTGAGATAACTATTTAGAAAGGGAAATATAAAATGTTTTTTCAGGATTACAGAGGAGGGCTCCAGCCCTGGGAAATCAATAGATTCCTGCATTTGAATTTCTACAGACTCAAGCGTAAGAAATGATGCTGCTAAACTGGCTTTAGAAGCAAGGAAAGACACAAAATACTGAAGTAACTCAGCGGGTCAAGCAGCAGCCCTGGAGAATATGGATAGGTGAAGTTTCGGTCTGAAGAAGGGTCCAAACCCGAAGCGTCACCCATCCATTTTCTCCAGGGATGCTGCCTGACCCGCTGAGTTACTCCAGTATTTTGTGCCTTTCCTTGGTAAACCAGCATCTGCAGCTGAGAAACATGTGCCTTGAGAGAAGTATGCCGACAGCAAGATTGCTGAGCTTTTCTCAGTCTCAGGTCACAGGCCGGGGTGTCGGTGGAATTGGCCACTGGGGGCCTTACAGCAGCCAGAGGAACCTGTAGACCAAACGCCAGTGCAGGCCCCACAGAGGAACCTGTAGACCAAACGCCAGTGCAAGCCCCACAGAGGTCGGATGAGCACACAGATAAGGAGGGGCCTGCAGCATGGAACAGCATGGAAGGCACGGACATTATCGCTGCACCAGGCTGACCTGTACATCACCGATCCAGTACAACCGCCAGTAGAATGGGCCTTTAAGGCCAAGATAAGACCATATATTTTGAAGAACTTAATGCCTGAAAGCAATAGGACGGCATGGGAAACGTGGCCACACTTTGTGTACTTCTTCAGAAGTAATCTACTATTATTTTACAATACAATCATTGCACTCTTTTACTTATGTCTGATTGTAGTTGTGTAAGATATCATTTTACTGGATAGTACGTAAAACAAAACAAAACATTTCTCCGCATCTAGGTACGCGTGACAATAAAGTAACAATTGAACTACCGAACTATTGCGTCTTGTGATTTAGTTTGTGTCAGTCTGTGTCATTTTCTTTTGATGCTTTGGTCAGCCGGAGGGTGCAGCAGGTAGTATTGCTACTTCACAGCTGCAGCGACTCAGTTTGATTCTGATCTTAAGGAGCTGCACGGTGAGATAGAGGGATGGCACGGTGGCGCAGCGGTAGAATTGCTGCCTTGCACCGCCAGAGATCCGGGTTCGATCTAGACTACGGGTGCTTGTCTGGAGTTTGTAAGTTCTCCCCATGACCTGCATGGGTTTTCTTCAAGATCTTCGGTTTCCTCCCACACTCCAACGACGTACAGGTTTGTAAGTTAATTGGCTTGGTGTAAATGTAAAATTGTCCCTAGTGTGTGTAAGGTAGTGTTAATGTGTAGGGCTCGCTGGTCGGTACGGACTCAGTGGGTTGAAGGGCCTGTTTCCACGCTATTTCTCTAAACTAAACTAAGCAGAATGCAGAGGAGATTCGCCAGGATGTTGCCTGGATTGTCAGACTTTAGTTATGGGATGAGATTAGACAGGTTGGACTTATTTTCCCTGGAGCGAAGGAGGCTGAGGGAACACCTAATTCAAGTATATAAGATTATGGAAAGCATAGATAGAGTAGATAAGCAGAATATTTTTTCCCAAGCTAGGGGTATCAAAAACAATAGAGGGCATAGGTTTAAGATGTGAAGAAGGAGTTTTAAAAGGAATCTGAGGGCTTGGACGAGGCAATGCAGATAAAAGTGGAATCAGCAAACTTAATATCATATTTGTATAATATTATCTTAAATGCACAAATACCATCTACGGAGGGTATCAGAAGAGACTGGGAACAAGAGTTAGCTATTAAAATTTCAAAGGAAAGTTGGAATGAATACTTATTAAACGTGCATAAATGCTCGATTAATGTAAGACACACTTTAATACAATTTAAAATTTTACATAGATTATATTATTCGAAAACTAAAATTCATAATATTTTCCCAAATGTATCATCTATTTGTGATAAATGTCAATCCCAAGAAGCTACTATAACGCACTCATTCGTTTCTTGTACAAAAATTCAAAAATTTTGGAATGAAATTTTTGAAATCTTTACAAAGTTATTTAAAACAAGACTGATACCCAAAGCAGAATGGATTATCTTCGGTATAACGGAAGATGGTCCAGAACTAAATGTGTTTCAAAAGAAACTAATGGACTATGGGTTAATAACTGGAAAAAAGCTAATTCTAAAATTTTGGAAGGCGGCTCCAATACCAACTATAAATATGTGGATTTCAAATATGTTTGAAACATTACACCTAGAAGAGATAAGACTCCTCCTAGCAGGTAAACCAGATCATTTCCACCTGACGTGGTCTGCATTTATAGAATTATTACAAACATAAGGTGCAAAAGTACTTTAAAAAAAAAAAAATTGAGGTCAGGTAAGGGGGGATGATAGTTGAAGAGTTGGTATGTCCATTTTGCGTAATGCTCATAAAAATATTTGTTTCTCTCTTTTTCCTCTTTCTCTCTTTCTTTTTTTCCTAGGGTCTATTTCTTAACTCTTTTTCTTTTGTTTTTAATTTTGCTCTTATAGGGTCTTTGTCCTTTTTTGTTGTCACATTTCCTACACTTCCACTTTTTCCTTCACTTTCTTCTTTCTTTCAATCTTTTCCTTTTCTAGTGTAAAAAATAAATGGAGTACATTAATTGTAAGAAGATATAAATGACAATTACTAATGTATGTGGTTGTAATGTAATGTACTTCTAATAAAATAAAAATAAAAAAAAATTTAAAAAAAGGAATCTGAGGGCTATGTTTTTTTTACACAGAGAGTGATATATTTCTGAATGTGCTGCCAGAAGAGATGGTGTAATCAGATGCAATCACTACATTTAGTTTAGTTTAGAGATACAGCATGGAAGCAGTCCTACAGCCTGTTGAGTCCACGCCAACCATCGATCACCCGTCCACACTAGTTCTATGTTATCCCACTTGTGCATCCACTCCCTACATGTTTGGGGCAATTAATCTATTAACCCACGTGTCTTTGGGATGTGGGAGAGGATTAGTAAGGGTGTCAGGGGTTATCGGGAGAAGGCAGGAGAATGTGGTTAGGAGAAGAGATAGATCAGCCATGTGCAGGAAAAAACTGCAGATGCTGGTTTAAATCGAAGGTAGACACAAAATGCTGGATGTAACTCAGCAGGGCAGGCAGCATCTCTAGAGAGAAGGAATTGTCACTCCAGAGATGCTGGTGTCCCGCTGAGTTACTCCAGCATTTTGTGTCTACGATAGATCAGCCATGATTGAATGGCGGAGTAGACTAGATGGGCCGAAAGGCCTAAATCTGCTCCTATCACTTATGACCTTAGGAAATCGGAGCACCAGGAGGGAACCCACACGGTCACTGAGAAATTGTGCGAACGCCACACAGACAGCACCCAAGGTCAGGATGGAACCTGGGTCTATGGTAGTGTGAAACGGAAGCTTTACCAGCTGTGTCGACACTTGCACCACTGCATTTAGACAGACACTTAAATAGACAAGGAATAGAAGGATGTGGTCCTAATGCAGGTAAATAGGATTATGTAGAAGTCACATGGACACGGTGGGCCAAAGAGCCGGTTTTGTATACTCGTGCTGACTTGTGCTGTTTGTGTGGAGTTTGCACATCTCTGTGTTTAGTTTAGTTTAGAGAAACAGCAAGGAAACAGGCCCTTCAGCCCACCGAGTCCGCAATGACCATGATCACCCATACACTAGTTTTATTCGGGACATTATAGACAAATTACAGTACCCAATTTACCTTCAAACCTGCACGTCTTTGGAATGTGGGAGGAAGCTAGAGCACCCGGAGAAAACCCACGTGGTCACAGGGAGAACGCACAAACTCCATACAGTCTGCACCTGTAGTCAGGATTGAACCCGGGTCTCTGGTGCTGTAAGGCAGGAACTCTACCCCTGCGCCACTGTGCCACATTATGAGACCATATGAGTTTCCCATGGGTTCTCTGTTTAGCAAAATTCTATAGAAACGATATTCATCTGTAGAGGGCTCATGAAGTAGAAATCATGAGGTCAACGCTCAAGTTCAGTTGGCAGCCCTGCTGTCCATTGTAACACCTACTTAACTCTTTCTGTTTCATTCCCTCCACCATTTCAATACAATCGATAGTACTGTTAAATAAAGATTATCAGCCTCTACACCATTAACTTACCATTCTCGAGTTGGATGTCATTGGACCATTGTGTTACTGCAACAACGTTGTTAGTAGCTGCAAGTGGATTAATCATCGCATATCGCACTCTATTAAAAAAATAAGAGAAATTAAAAGTCAGTATTGATTCTGCACCACAAATGGACATTCTATTGTTCAATGTCTCTCCATTAATTACCCCAATAACTGAGTAGCTTGCAATACTTGAATGAAAATCCATGATTCTACATAACTACAGGATTACTGTAAACACCGTTTCAGTTCACGGACATCCTTTAGTGAAGAAGAAAACATTTTATCCTTTGCCATTCTGTGGAATGCACCTCACATCACAAGATCTTTTCAGAGGCAAGTTAAGAATAAACCGGTCTAGTAGTTTTGTGGTCAACATTACTGATAGTTGCTTTCTAATACTAGATTATTTTTAAATATTGTCGATGGATCATTTTAATTAGGTCTCTGGATTAACTGTTGTGCTGCCATATTATTACCGGTCCTTCCCAGGATTAGACTTTTGACTTTAGAGATACAGCGCGGAAACAGACCCTACAGCCCACTAAGTCCGACCGCGTCGACCAACGATCACTCCGCACCCTAGCAAAGTCCTACACACTAGGGACAATTTACAATTTACAGAAGGCAATTAAACTATAACCCCCCCCCCCCCTATGTTTTTTGGAATGTGGGAGGAAACCAGAGCACCCGGAGAAAACCACGGTGTTATGAATGCCTGATTCACGTATGGCTTGTATAGATGAGCAACCGCTTGGCAAAGCAGCAGAATGAACTTGCTGGCAGCAATGGGGCTGCAGGCACCTTCTGCCTTGTGGGAAATCAGTTCAATATCATTCCATCTAGCTGAATGATTCAGTAAAACGCCCTGGCATAACCAAACGTTGCCCCAGGTTGGCCAACGTCCTTGTTTAAATAGATTGTCGGGTGGCCGCATTTCAGACGTGAACTGTTCAGGTTACGGACAGTTCTCTGGAACAGAACTCTGTTGTAAACAGGAGAAGCACCTCTGTCTAGCAAATTGCTCTTTCTTAGACACACTGTTACAATAAATGCCTTGACTTTCACAGCGATCTACAAAAAGACAATTGGCTAACATATCCCTCTGATGATTTATCTTACCTGACAGTCGCACCAGTATCTAAGGGTGCGTTGCAGTTTTTGGTTGTGCAAGGAAACTCATCCCCCACTCGCAAGGTGTACACTTGGCCAATAGGAGACATGGTTGGCAGACATCTGTAATCATTCCTCGCTGTCTTAACGGTGATATAAAAACCATTCATCGGAAATCTTTCAAAAACGGCTTCAGTGCGATTCAGGAAATTCATGTTTCTATCAAAAGTTGACACAGCTGTGTTTGAGAGGGAATAAAATTGTCCGTCAATTCATGCCTTCTTAAATTCAAGATGCAAGCTGGAATGAGAGTGACTGAAATTAACTATGTGTTATGACGTGAAACACTACTATTTATTTAATTCTTCCATTTACATTAACTATTGGCATTTTCACCCAGAGTCTAGTTGGAATAGTACAGCAGAAGGAATAGTGGATACAAACTCACAAAACTTCAACATCATCATAACAAAATGGTAACCTTAGCACTCGGGTTCATTTCTGATGTGGTAGAATTGAAATGCAGTCAAATTATGTTAAATGGTTAGACCTTTCTTTAGCACACATTTCAATTTATTGGATTTAGTCTTGGCCTCCATGTTAAATAAATATCTAAAGGCATTGCAGGCAGTACAAAAACCACAAAACTGCAACTAAGAAAAGTATTCATTTTCTAGAAAAGTGGTAATTAAATGACAATATAATAGATTTCGAAAAAGTTGTAGCAGAATTGATAGTGATTAAATATAAATGTTTGCACATATAGAGGACTCTAAAACTGGGGCACAAAAATAAGGCAGTCAAAAGTGTACCCAAAAGAGTTCTGCAAGCAGTTCTTTACACCTGGAGTGGTTAAATTGATTTGTCGAGATGGTCAGTCTGGGTGTGTTTAGAGGATTCTGGACCATATGAGGAAGAAGGACAAAAGGACATGAAGATAATGTTTTAGATGAAGTAATTTGTGAGGGCCATAAAGGACAATAAGCAAACAATCTGAAAGCAAGGTACTGTGAATTCCGAGTAATTTGTGCACCGAAGACTTATTTATCTTGGTAGTGCAGTTCTATCATAAGGGTGGCAAATTATCATTTGGGTGGTACAGTGGAACAGCGGTAGAGTTGCTGCCTTACAGCACTTGCAGCGCTGGAGACCCAGGTTCCAGCCTGACTACGTGCTGACTGGTCGGAGTTTGTATGTTCTCCCCGTGACCGCATGGCTTTTCTCAGAGATCTTCAGTTTCCTCCCACACTCAAAGGACGTGCAGATTTGTAGGCTAATTGGCTTGGTACAAGTGTAAACTGTTCCTAGTGTGCGTAGGATAGTGTTAATGTGCAGGGATCGCTAGTCGGTGCGGTCTCAGGGGGCCAAAGGCCCTGTTTCTGTGCTGTATCTCTAAACTAAACCAAACTAATTAAAGTTACAGTTGGACATGTTTTCTAAAGGCAATATTAGTACCCCTCTCTTGAACAAAAATGCAATTTCCCCTCTTAGCGTCAAAGTTAATTTTGACACTGAACCATTTGAGCACCAAACGTTTTTCTCAAATGAGCTAACATTTTACAATCATAGTTGTAATTCTCTGCCCACGGGATGACTATTGAATTTATTGGTTTGATTAATTCTTGATTTGAACAGTTGGAAATTGCAAACCCCAACCTTTCAGCAGGGAAGTTTTGCAGAGCCAGTTGGATTTTTCGGATTGTTCTAAATTGCTTTGACTCTGGAATGGTAAAGATTAAAGTCTTAACCAGATCCTATAAACACCTTTCCCATTCCATTTTGCTACATACATTTTGCTACAGATATATTTATTGCTAATAAAGTCTACACTGAATTTTCATCAGCTATGAATAAAACCTTGCAACTTAGCAGAAGGTGGTAAGACCAGCTACCATACATGATCATTTCCAAATAAATGGTAAAGTGGTTAATTACAACATTTAAAAGACACTTGGTCATGTGCATGGATAAGGAAAGTTTGGAGGGATATGGGACAGGTGCACACAAGTGGGACTGGCTTGGTTAGACAACTTGGTTGACATGGGCGAGTTGGACCAAAGACCTGTTTGACTGTATAACACAAAATACTCACTTGTTACGTTATCCACGACCAACCAAATTTCACAGAGGACGCAGGGAGTTTGAATACTGTCAAACACACAGCGCGGCTGATCAAGTGCAAATGTGGTCTGGCTCCGTTTTCCTATTGCTTCAGTGTGCAATATTTCAGGAGCAAACAGGATCTCTTGTGCTGAAATTCAAAAACAAAACAACCCAAATGAATACTGAGTATGCTGAGCATTCTGTCATAGTCTTCAGGTCAAACATTCCCAATGAATCTCTGGACTCACTCCATTTGAAGTAAGATAAAATTCGCTCCCAAGAAAGTCACTAAAATAACTAATTTCCATTTAGTGCTGCATTGAACTATGCACTTGCAGTCTCTGAGAAAGTTGCAGTACCAGGGTTTTCATGCAACATATGTAGAGGACCAACAACAACAGATTTGATTGCCCATTTCCACAAATTAAACATGCCAATATTCCCACCTGGGGATATGACAGCACTTCCATATCTGTATCCCCTTGGTTTTCCTCTCCTTACCTGACATTAATGATTGATTGTTAAAGAAGGAACTGCAGATGCTGGAAAATCGATAGTGTGAGTGAAACTCAATGTCATTGAGCCAGTCCCAATCATAACCCAAACATACCATGCCAATATCATTGGAGTGATTTCAATTGAAAGCAAAATGGCCAATTTCAGGTCAAGTCAATTAATGTTTCAATGTCATTAAGAGAACTCTATCTGAGCCACAGTACCAGTAGGTAGAATCTCAATGTCAAGTCTTCATATGTTTTAGAAAATTGATTGTGCCAATTCCTCTGTAGTCCTAAGGTCAACCATGAAGACACTTGCAAACACAAAACCAAACTAGTTGATTAACAAAACAAAAATAATCATGTAAAAAGCATTCAATATTATTAAAGAAGTTGTAATAGAGAAATGAACAGGTCTAAAACTCACAGATTTCCTAGGTCAGAAAGCTTATGTTTTACAAGTGCTAAAAGAAGTACAGAGATAATATTTGTTTTGGTTGCTGATATCCAAAGTTCCAGAGATTCTGGAACAGTAGATTGGAAGGAAGCAATGGTTATGCCATTAATCAAGAAAAGGAGATATAAAAAACTAAAAGCAAGTTATCTTGTTGGAAAAGAGCTGGGATCCATTATCAAGTGCCTTATAAGAAAAAGGCACTACAGAGGATGTACTTCCTGTGGCAGCTGAGGAAGCACAATCTGCCACAGGCAATGATGGTCCAATTCTATACCGCCATCGTAGAGTCTGTCCTCACCTTCTACTTCATGGTCTGGTTTGGCTCAGCCACCAAGCACGACATCCGGAGGCTGCAGCGAATCGTCCAATCAGCTGAGAAGGTTATTGGCTGTGACCTTCCCTCCATTGACGAACTGTACACGGCAAGGGCCAGGAAGCGAGCGGGTAAGATCATCTCTGACCCCTCTCACCCTGGCCACAAACTCTTTGAATCACTTCCCTCTGGAAGGCGACACCGGGCTGTCAAAGCTGCCACAGCCAGGCATAAAAACAGCTTTTTTCCACGAGTAGCAGCTCTACTCAATAACCAAAAATCTGTAGCCTCCTTTTGCTCTGGTATTTTATTCAATTCACATGCTTAATCGATAACAATTTATTATTAATGTTTAATGTTTTAAGTGTTAATGTTCCTAACTGTCACTGTATGTCATGTTGCCACTTGCGGGCAGAGCACCAAGGAAAATTCTTTGTATGTGAATACTTGGCCAATAAACATTCATTCAATAACAGGGCATGAGAAAACAATAGTGGGACCGATTATGCTGCCCCTCGCCCACAGAGCATCCACCTCCTGCATTAGCCTCATGGTTGCACTTAACATTTGCAGTTGTGCAACTTCCAGCAACCTCCTGCAATTTCCCCCGAGGCATTTCCCTCCAAAGGCGAGTGAGCTGGGAACATGTAATTATGTTTTTGTGGTCGTTGCATTAATATCAAAGGGTAATAAAATCTTTGAATTACAAAGGTTCCAGGCTCCAGGCAGCAGAACTAAGGCCACACCCAAAGGCTCCCTAATGTCCTTCTGAAAACTTGTTCTGTCAAAGATCTATTCACTATTTCTTAATGACTCTCATGAAGAGAGACACCGAGGAGCTGTGGACAAACATGCAAATGATTCTAAAAATTAGGTAATAATAAAAGTTCAAAGAATGCAATAAATTTGCAAAACCACATTAAAAATGTACATTCATTTAAAGTACTAATGAAAAGTTTTTTAAAAGGTTACCTACCATTCAAATGAATGGGGCTGGACTAGATGAATCAATTACTTGACCTAAAGCTGAGGGGCCAGATATGAAGTACATCTTTCCCCATCAGTTCAGCGGACTAAGGAACATACTCGGCTTCATTTTCAAGTGTGAAAGTTTAGAATCCGGTAACACATAGATCCACAGTGAACCTGAGCACATTATCCATTATGGGCGGCACAGTGGCGCAGTGGTATAGTTGCTGCCTTACAGCACCAGAGACCCGGGTTCGATCCTGTCGGGTACTGTCTGTACGGGGTTTGTACATTCTCCCTGTAACTGCATGGGTTTGTAGATTAATTGGCTTCTGTAAATTGTCCCTAGTGTGTAGGATAGAACTAGTGTACGGGTGATCGGTGGTCAGTGCGGACGAAAGGTCCGTTTGCACGCTGCATCTCTAAACTAAAGCGAAACTAAACATTATGACTAGGCAGAATCACAATATTTTTTGAAAGGGAAGATGTATATTTTGAGGACATAAACAGAAGAGCAGATAAAAGACATATGGATAGTATGGTTTGGGAACAACACATTAGCATTAGCACAAAAAAACAAGTGCTGCAATAAATGTGTCATTGTGAGATTAGACGTTTGTTACTGGCAGAATAGTGAAGGATCGGTGCTGAAGCTTCAGCTACCTACAGTGTACATTCCTGAATATTTTTACATGCCAGTCATGCTGTTTGGCAGCTTTAGCAGCTTTGTCAGTAACTCAGCCTTGAGGTTTGGCCCAATTTCCAAGCCCCTGTGGGGAAGTCATACACAGAAAGACCTGCATTACCAATTAGACTGCAGTAATCTCAGGGTCTGAAAAAGGGTCTCGAACCAAAACGTCACCCATTCCTTCTCTCCAGAGATGCTGCCCGAACCGCTGAGTTACTCCAGCATTTTGTAATCGCATTACTGTTATGTGGCCCTTCTATACCTTCAGTGATTCTTTGGGATAACCTATATTTGTGAAAGGCACCATACATCTGTACCTTAAGCAAAAAAGACAAACTGTTCAGTGGAAAATAGACACAAAAAGCTGGAGTAACTTAGCGGGTCAGAAAAATTCTTCAGTCTGAAGAAGGGTCTCTACCCGAAACGTCACCTATTCCTTTTCTCCAGAGATGCTGTCTGACCCGTTGAGATACTCCAGCATTTTGTGTCTATTTTCGGTGTAAACCAGCATCTGCAGCTCCTGCCTACACAAACTGTTCAGCAGGTCAGACAGCATGTGGAGGGAAACAGACAGATTATATTTCAGGTGTTCCATACTTTAGGGAACAGGGGTTTCCCCCTTCCGTTACAGAAAGTTGTCACTAGGGTTTCCTCGATATCCCGCAGCTCTTACTCCCCCTCCTCCTATTCATAACAAGGACAGAGTCCCCATTGTCCTCACCTTCCACCCCATCAGCCATCGCATACAGCATATAATCCTCCAACATTTTTGCCACCTCCAACGGGATCCCACTAGTGGTCCTATCTTCCCATCTCCTCCCTTTACTGCTTTCCGCAGAGACCATTCCCTCCAAAACTCCCTGGTCAACTCGTCCCTTCCCACACAAATCACCCCCTCCCTGGGTACTGGAGAGAAAGGAAAAGGAGGCGGGGTAGCGTTGCTGGTTAGAGAGGAGATTAACGCAATAGAAAGGAAGGACATTAGCTTGGAGGATGTGGAATCGATATGGGTAGAGCTGCGAAACACTAAGGGGCAGAAAACACTAGTGGGAGTGGTGTACCGGCCACCTAACAGTAGTAGTGGAGTTGGGGATGGCATCAAACAGGAAATTAGAAACGCGTGCAACAAAGGTAAAACCATTATAATGGGTGACTTCAATCTACATATAGATTGGGTGAATCAAATTGGCAGGGGTGCTGAGGAAGAGGATTTCTTGGAATGTATGCGGGATAGTTTTCTAAACCAACATGTAGAAGAACCAACGAGAGAGCAGGCTATTCTAGACTGGGTATTGAGTAATGAGGAAGGGTTAGTTAGCAGTCTTGTTGTGCGTGGCCCCTTGGGCAAGAGTGACCATAATATGGTTGAGTTCTTCATTAGGATGGAGAGTGACATTGTTAATTCAGAAACAAAGGTCCTGAACTTAAAGAAAGGTGACTTTGAGGGTATGAGACGTGAATTGGCCAAGATAGACTGGCCAATGATTCTTAAAGGGTTGACGGTGGATATGCAATGGAAGGCATTTAAAAACTGCATGGATGAACTGCAACAAGTGTTCATCCCAGTTTGGCAAAAGAATAAATCAGGGAAGGTAGTGCATCCGTGGATAACAAGGGAAATCAGGGATAGTATCAAAACAAAAGAGGAAGCCTACAAATTAGCCAGAACAAGCAGCCTACCAGAGGACTGGGAGAAATTCAGAGTCCAGCAGAGGAGGACAAAAGGCTTAATGAGGAAAGGGAAAATAGATTATGAAAGAAAACTGGCAGGGAACATAAAAACTGACTGCAAAAGTTTTTATAGATATGTCAAGAGGAAAAGATTAGTTAAAACAAATGTAGGTCCCTTGCAGTCAGAAACAGGCGAATTGATGATGGGGAACAAAGACATGGCAGACCAATTGAATAATTACTTTGGTTCTGTCTTCACTAAGGAAGACATAAATAATCTGCCAGAAATAGCAAGGGACCGGGGGTTAAATGAGATGGAGGAACTGAGTGAAATCCAGGTTAGCTGCGAAGTGGTGTTAGGTAAATTGAATGGATTAAAGGCCGATAAATCCCCAGGGCCGGATAAGTTGCATCCCAGAGTACTTAAGGAAGTAGCTCCAGAAATAGTGGATGCATTAGTGATAATTTTTCAAAACTCTTTAGATTCTGGAGTAGTTCCTGAGGACTGGAGGGTAGCTAAAGTAACCCCACTTTTTAAAAAGGGAGGGAGAGAGAAAACGGGGAATTACAGACCAGTTAGTCTAACATCAATGGTGGGGAAAATTCTGGAGTCAGTTATTAAAGATGGGATAGCAGCACATTTGGAAAGTGGTGAGTTCATTGGACAAAGTCAGCATGGATTTATGAAAGGTAAATCATGTCTGACGAATCTTATAGAATTTTTCGAGGATGTAACTAGTAGAGTGGATAAGGGAAAACCAGTGGATGTGTTATATCTGGAATTTCAGAAGGCTTTCGACAAGGTCCCACATAAGAGATTAGCATACAAACTTAAAGCACATGGTATTGGGGGTTCAGTATTGATGTGGATAGAGAACTGGCTGGCAGACAGGAAGCAAAGAGTAGGAGTAAACGGGTCCTTTTCAGAATGGCAGGCAGTGACTAGTGGGGTACCGCAAGGCTCAGTGCTGGGACCCCAGCTATTTACAATATATATTAATGATCTGGATGAGGGAATTGAATGCAACATCTCCAAGTTTGCGGATGACACGAAGCTGGGGGGCAGTGTTAGCTGTGAGGAGGATGCTAGGAGGCTGCAAGGTGACTTGGATAGGTTGGGTGTCAAGGCATGGCAGATGCAGTATAATGTGGATAAATGTGAGGTTATCCACTTTGGTGTAAAAAACAGGAAAGTAGACTATTATCTGAATGGTGGCCGATTAGGAAAAGGGGAGATGCAACGAGACCTGGGTGTCATGGTACACCAGTCATTGAAAGTAGGAATGCAGGTGCAGCAGGCAGTGAAGAAAGCAAATGGTATGTTAGCATTCATAGCAAAAGGATTTGAGTATAAGAGCAGGGAGGTTCTACTGCAGTTGTACACGGTCTTGGTGAGACCACACCTGGAGTATTGCGTACAGTTTTGGTCTCCTAATCTGAGGAAAAGACATTCTTGCCATAGAGGGAGTACAGAGAGGGTTCACCAGACTGATTCCTGGGATGGCAGGACTTTCGTATGAGGAAAGACTGGATAGACTCGGCTTGTACACGTTGGAATTCAGAAGACTGAGGGGGGATCTTATAGATTCTTAAGGGGTTGGACAGGCTAGATGCAGGAAGATTATTCTCGATGTTGGGGAAGTCCAGAACTAGGGGGTCACAGTTTAAGGATAAGAGGGAAGACTTTTAGGACCGAGATGAGGAAATCATTTTTTACACAGAGAGTGGTGAATCTGTGGAATTCTCTGCCACAGAAGGTAGTTGAGGCCAGTTCTTTGGCTATATTTAAGAGGGAGTTAGATGTGGCCCTTGTGGCTAAAGGGATCAGGAGGTATGGAGAGAAGGCAGGGATGGGATACTGAGTTGGATGATCAGCCCTGCACCTATTTTCTATGTTTCTATGTTACTTTCCCCTGCAACCATAGGAAATGCAACACCTGTCCCTTTACCTCCCCACTCGACTCCATCCAAGGACCAAAGCAATCTTTCCAGGTGAAGCAAAGGGTTCACTTGCACCTATCCAACCTCATCAGCTGTATCCGCTGTTCCAGGTGTCAACTTCTCTACATCGGCGAGACCAAGCGCAGGCTCGGCGATTGTTTCGCTGGACACCTACACTCAGTCTGTCGTAGCCTACCTGATCTCCCGGTCGCCCAGCACTTCAACTCCCCCTCCCATTCCCAATCTGACTTTTCTGTCCTGGGCCTCCTCCATTGTCAGAGTGAGGCCCAGCGCAAATTGAAGGAACAGCACCTCATATTTTGCTTGGGTAGTTTACACCCCAGCGGTATGAACGTTGACTTCTCTAACTTCAAATAGCCCTTGCTTTCTCTCTCCATCCCCTCCCCCTTCCCAGTTCTCCCACCAGTCTGCCCCTGTCCCACTTAGGAAACCTGAACGGAAACCTCTGGAGACTTTCCGCCCCACCCAAGGTTTCCGTGCGGTTCCCGGAGGTTTTTGTCAGTCTCACTAATGGTCGAAAGTGGTTTCCGCTTCTTCTATGTTCCGGCGATTATTTCAAAAAATTCAAAACCGGCCGCGACTAAAAATAGGTTGCCGTTTTAAAAATCTGTAATTTTTTAGTTGAAGCCGGTTGCGATGCTAGTTGAAGGTGGTTGCAGGTAGTGGAAGGTAAGACCTTTTTTTCACCCAGATTTATTCCACCAGGGAGGTCTTACTTTCGACCATTAGGGAGACTGACAAAAACCTCCAGGAACCGCACGGAAACCTTGGGTGGGGCGCAAAGTCTCCAGAGGTTTCCGTTCAGGTTTCCTAAGTGGGACAGAGGCATTGGGACAGGGGCATTACTGTCTAGGCCTACATTCTATCTTTGTCCCGCCCCCTCCCCTGACATCAGTCTGAGGAAGGGTCTCGACCCGAAACGTCACCCATTCCTTCTCTCCAGAGATGCTGCCTGTCCTGCTGAGTTACTCCAGCATTTTGTGTCTATTACATTTCAGGTCAGGTCCTGGTGGAGTAGAGGGGGGAAGGCTGGTAGAAGGGGGTGAGGGGAAAGGGTGGGGAAGAAAGTTTATCCAGTAGTTCGGTTTTTGCTCGAGCTTCTTCCACTGTGTCTATCTTTGGGACAAGCTGATTGTCCGTTTGCACTGATCCTTTCGATATCAAGCGCGGGGCTGTGACTATAGCGTGAAAAACCAGACACTCTAAGAGACGGTCTCTCTCCTGTCTCCAGTTCACTCGGGAGACCATTTCGTTCAACTTGCCTCGCTCGCGTTTACATTAATTGAGAAATGAGAAACAATTTTCAACTGCATTAAACTTGTAACGAGAGATGCACCGCAACGAAAGCCAGCCGGATAATATCCCAAACTGTCACAGATATAACAAAAATATCACGTAGACGGGGGAAGTGAGTGAACGAAATCCAGCAATTCCAGTCTGTGAAACTCCCCTGCGCACATTTCCATGCACCTGCAACCGAGAACTGGCCATTTTAAAGAAAAACGTGAAAACCATATGTTAAATGTCACAACTTTCCCCAATAAATAAACTGCACCGTAAGGAAAACGATCTAGCAGTCCAGCCAAAACAATATATATATATATATATGTGTTTTGGCCTCACAGCTAGAATATATATATATATATATATATAAATGTTATATATAATATTTGCCAAAACAAAAATATAGAATATAAAATATACATAATATATTTTATGCTATTTATACATTTTCAATATAATTCCACACGGATAGTGTTTCGGCTTTGTACATATCTCGGGCTGTCTGTAGATTGGCTAACAGCAGTTAGACATGAGAAATGTGTCTAAAAGTGGAATCAGTCGAAAAAGAAAAGCAGTTTTTTTTAATTTACCTCCATAGCCAGCGCCACACAACGCGCAGAGCAGCACAAACTGGGGCAACAGTTCCATCACTGAGCGGGGACCTGAGTCGTTCACTGGTCGGGACACCTCACTGCTCTCCTCGCCGCGGCTCGGGTAATCCTTTCTACCCCAGTGCGCTTTGGTCAGATTCTTTTGACGGTGCAGATTGCAGCCAAACGAGTTTGTGGGCTGCTTCTTCCCAAAGGTGTGGTTTAACAACCATTTACCAAAACAAAGCTCGCACACACGTAGATCCAGGCACGAGGAGCGCACCTATCAGAGTTTGATGGATTATTTATAGCTCACTGTCCCGCCCCATCCATGACCACCGACCAAACCTTTCATTTCATACTGCTGTAATCGATATTTGTCCATTATATAACTGTTACTATATATATATATATACAAATATATATATATATATTTGTCCATTATATAACTGTTACTATATATATATATATATACAAATATATATATATTTGTCCATTATATAACTGTTACTATATATATATATATACAAATATATATATATTTGTCCATTATATAACTGTTACTATATATATATATATATATATATATATATCACGTATATATACAAAGAACCGTAGACGCTGGTTAATACACAAAAGGACACAAAGTGCTGGAGTAACTCAGCAGATTTACTTTAGATACACATAAAAAGCTGGAGTCAGACAATATCGCTGGAGAAAATGAATAGGTGACGTTTCGGATAGAGACCCTTCTTCAGACTGAGAGTCAGGGGAAAGGGAAACAAGAGATATAGACGGTGATATAGAGTGATATAAAACACATGAATGAAAGATATGCAAAAAAGTAACGATGATGAGACAGGCCATTGTTAGCTGTGGCCTAGGTGAAAACGAGCTACATGCAATGAGACTCAACAAGACGACTTTGAAGCCAGTGCAGCTACTTGGGTGGGGGAGGGACGGAGAGAGAGGGTTGCAAGGGTTATCTGAAGTTAGAGAAATCAATATTCATAACACTGGGTTGTAAGCTTTAGACTTTATTTTGGAGATATAGTGTGGAAACAGCCCCTTCGACCCACCAAGTCCACTTCAACCAGCAATCACCCCGTACACTAGCACTATCCAATTTTACCAGTAGAGCTAATAGGACTTGATGTTTCAATCCCTGTAGTAAGTCGGCACTCTTGATATTGGCAATGGGATTGAGTGGTGACAGGTAGGGTAGGTACGTCCTCGGGGTCATCAGCTGGGCATCCTCCTTCTTTGATGTTTCATTGATAAGCCCACAACGTCTCCAGAGGGCTCAATGGTGATACCTGCCATCCCAGGTACACTCCCCTCAGTTCCATACCCTCCTCTCTTCATCTTGCAGCCCAATTGTTGTCTTTCCTTTTATTCCAAAGCCAATTGCTGTTTTTTTTCTGCTGAATTTGACAATGACTTGATTGCTTGTTGGAGGGAGCAACCCCTCACCCCCATTTTTTTCAATAGACTGGTCGTAGATGTAGCAACGAATCCCGTGCATCCCACTTCTACAGGGAAATTCGTGGTTTCCCAGCCATTCCGGGCAGCTTCACTTGCCAGTTCAGAGTACTTGGTCGTTTTCCTTTCATAAGCTTCTTCAACACCATCAACACCATATGGTACCGTCAATTCCACAACGTATGCCAACTTGGCTGTTGTGGACCACAACCATGTCTGGCCGGAGTGTTGTAGCCACGATGTCTCGGGGAAACACAAGCTTTTTTTCCAAGTCCACATCCATTTTCCAATCTCGAGCAGGCTGCAGAATTCTTGCATCCTTTGATGTTATTTGGTGCTCTGGATGTTGGCCTGCTGGTACAAATGTTGTGAAGTGGACATTTCCTGCCGATATTTGTAGGGAAGCACTTGTGGTTGTTTGCCTTTGTTCCAGGATAGATGCCAGCTGTCTGAGAACTTGGTTATGCCGCCAAGTGTAACACCCTTGGGCAAGGCTCGTAGTGCATCCTGTTAAAATGTGCCTTATGTGACGCAGGTTCTTGGCAAAGGGAGCAAGCAGGGTCTTCTCCGAACCACTGCTTCAGGTCTGGGGTGAGGGTAGAACGTTATAAGTGGCTCTGATGACAAAGCTTAGTCGAGATCTCTCCATTTGCCAGATCACTATCACAATCACAATAATACTGTATTAGTCAAGTATGTTTTGCAACATATGAGGAGTTTCAATGTCCGTCAGTCATACAAAAACAATGATAAACTGAAGCAATTTTAAAAAATATGGTCACCTTTTATTGATTTTGTCGAACAACACAATATTTGAACACAAATTCGAAATTACTCGTAGGGCTGGGTGGATCAACGGGTATATCTCCCCTCTTTTCTTTTTTCTTTTTTCTCTCTCTTCTTTCTCTCCCTTTCTTCTGCACTGATGTTGCCTTGTGCCTTTGAGGAGCATTTGGGACTAGCCCGAGCCCGGCTCACCTGTGTTGGACATGGCCAACCACATCCCTGAAATGAAGAGCAGACTTAGCACTCTGAACGGCTTCAGATGGGGTCCACTTCCTCCCCGTAGCCACACTGGGGGCCGCTGTACGAACAACAGTATCTTCAGATTCAGTGAGGGTCATGACCAACCTTGCTTTAGTGCATTTGAAATCTTCCACAAGACCTGCACCCACTCCCGTACAGTCCAACAGGACTTAAGCATCGTGGAAGTCCAAGCCACTGTTTCACATGTGTGCTGATCATTCTTTCCAGCTTTCCCACTTTGTTGATGGGGATTTCATTCACAGTTAAAGGCCACATGTGTCTTGGTAGTCTGCCAAACTGGAAGCACACAGCTTGAGTTTTCCTGGTAACAAGGTCTTGTTGATGCGAGTTATGACAGTGATGGTATCCTTTTTGAGTTGTTCAACCAGCTCGGTGTCCTTGAGCTTTGCATCATACCATCGGCCCAAACTGGCATTTCTGAAACAGTTGGAACAGGTATTCCGTCAATATGAAATCTTTGATCCTTGACTTGACCTTTGACAATGGAGATGCTTCTGCACTTGCTGGGTTTAATCTTCATCCTTGCCCATGTGGTGTTTTGATGATGTTTTTCCAGAAGTCTCTTGGCGCAGGGGGCAGTTGTCGTTAGTGTTGTTATATAGTCTGTATAAGCTCGTTTAAGTGGTACCCGCTGACCTCACGGTAGCCATTTTCCTCCCACAACCCATTTTGATGCTCTGATAATGAGCTCCATTGCCATAGTGAAGGTCAATGGGGAGATGGTGCACCATGCCATGATGCCTACTTCTGGTGGTTGCCACGCTGCGGTAAAGTCTGATGTTGTGAGACAAAATTGCAGATGCTGGAAGTAGTTTTTTACCAGATTTATTATTGTTGCAGGCACCTGAAAGAATTCAAAAGCAGTCCACAGTAGCGAATGAGGAACTGATCCATAGGCGTTGGCCAGGTCGAGGAACAAGATATGCAGATTCTTTTGTTCTTTCTTAGCAGTCTGGATTTGATGACATATGACGCTGGTATGTTCAAGGCATCCCGAGAAGTCCTGCTATGCCAGCCTTTTGGATTGACGTATCAATGAAATGGTTTTGTTTCAGATTCTTTGTAAAGGGCCTGTCCCACTTACGCGACTTTTCAACACTCCCCCCGCACTTCGACAGGCTTTGGGGATAACTTGCTTTTCCCACGCAACCCTCATGTTCCTCCATCCGGGGCATTCTTGTAGACACAATATGGAACACCATTAGGGCCTGGTGCAGAGGCCATTCTTGCCTTCTTCACTGCCTCTTTCACCTCACTCAGCTTTGGAGGGTTGATGTCAAATTAATGTTGTGGGGGGGGGAGGAGATTGGTGGGATGTCAGCGGGGACAAGTATCGGTTCATCTTTTAGCTCATGTGTGGATGGTTCTGAAGTGTCCTTCAACCTCCTTTTTTGACGCTTTGAGTATCCGCTTTTCTCTTTTGTTAAAATGCCTTTCACAAACTTAAAGGGATCTTTGTAGAAGTCTGTTCTTGCTTTTTCCTTTTCGCGTCGTTTCCTTAAATTCTCTGCTCTCCGCTGCTTCGAGAGCCTCTGTTTTAGCTCCTCTTGAAGGAGGTTGATGCCTTCCCTTTCTTCTGCTGTTGATTTTTTCCACAACTTCCTCAGGCCTCTTCTTTCTTTAACAAGTCGTTGGATTTCCTGGAAACGACGGGACTTGGGGGGAGGAGGCCTATCTTTCCTGCTGAGTTGTTCCTTCCCTCCAAATTTCTCCTTTCCATAGCTGTAGACTAGATCACCAATCTTCTTCAACTTCTTTTCTGCTGACCCCTTGATTCGATTTAAGATTAGGCTCACATCTGCATTGATGGTTTCCCACTCCTTACTGTTAGACTTTGGCCATTTCACCAATGGCTTACGTCCTTGCATGTTCTCCACTTTACGATGTGCCTGGTTGTGTCTTGGACTGTTGCCTGAAACGTCTGCCACAACCCGTAGGGTGCTGATGCTCTGCGGACTGTGGGGTTCTTCCTGCCGCTGAGTTTCATCCGACTGCTTTGATCGTCCTCTTGACAGAATCTGGTTAACGCGGGGCCCTGGGTTGGAGATTTTCAAGCATTTATTCCGTCCCTGATGAATTTTAAGACCACGACTTGATGTTACTTTAGTCCAGCCACACCTACAGGTCTGAAGAACATGTCCAGCTGCTCGTTTTTCAAGTGTTTTGCCACTTACTTGATTCAATGTCATGTCCGTTTCATCTTGCGCCCCCACTCTCACAGACTCTGGGAGTATTCTTCTCTTTGAACTTTTTGTAGCCAAGAGCAAATTAACCTACAAACCTGTATGTTTTTGGTGTGTGGAAAGAAACAGGAGCACCTGGAGAAAACCCACACCGTCACAGGGAGAACATACAAACTCCGTACAGACAGCAACCATAGTCAGGATGGAACACAGGTCTCTGGCGCTGTAAGGCAGCAACTCTACCGCTGGACCACTGTGCCGCCCCTCATGCTCTTGCTTCTTCTTCTTTCGTGTGGCGTGCACAACCTAAAGTTGTAGGACAACTTGTTCTATTTGATCTTCCGGTTGTGCACGAGTAGTTGATTGCATTAGTCGAAACAGGGCGGACCACGTGAAGGTTGCAATCTTCCACCCCATGCTCTTGCTGAGTTACTCCAACACTTTCTGTCCTGTACATTATGGGCCATTATGGGCTCCACCCTTCCTTGGCTATCTGTTGCCGGCCATGATTTGTTCTGGCCTTTTCCTACCTCCATCCCATGTCATGTCCGTTCCAACCTTGGAACGGACATGACATTGAACCAAGTACCCCCACACCCCCCCCCCTCTCCGCACCTCCACTTTCAGTCTGAAGAAGGGTTCCGACCAAAAATGTCACCTATTCTCTTTCTCCAGAAATGCACCCTGGCCTGCTGAGTTACGCCAGCACTTTGTGTCTATCTTGATGCTTTGTTCCACTGTCTGCAGTTAGAACAAGCAGGGTGGGTAAATTGAATGGAGCTGATGAAACTATTTTGTTCATTTGGCTGTTGAAGGTTGTCATGCTGTTCCCTGATTTACATCAGGGACTTCAATTCATTATCCTAAGGTAACAATAATTACTGGTGAAAATGTTGAAAATCCCTAAAGATGCAGTGATGACCTAGTGTGCCAGATAATTAATTCACATCTTCACCAACATCCTGCCCTAACAAACGCCCAACACCCAACCAACGCCCAATCCTCACCAACACTGAAACCACAGGCCAGGCTGCACACACAGTAGCATTGGATTAATAAAGAAATACAAATATATACAGATTGGGAGGAAAATACTCTGCCCAGCTCCATTGAGAGGAAATTATCTCAAACAGATAAAAAGAAACACCTCCTGAATGTTGGTCTTCATATCTGGAGCGTGGAATGCAGAATAGTATAAACAGTTTAGAGGGATAAGAGTCAAACACAGGCAGTTGGGACTAGCTTAGATGGGGCATCTTGGTCAGCATAGACGAGTTGGGCTGAAGGGCCTGTTTCTGTGCTGTATCATGACTCTATAACTGTATATACATACTCACATCAATGCAGGAGGTGATTCAACCCATCACAACCATGCCAGCTCTCCAGCTGACCATCCCGTCAGTCACATCCCTTCCTCAATTACAGCATGTTCTCCCTCACTCATGCCCATCAATTCCCTTTTGGTTTATTTTTGCCATTAACCCACACTAGGGAGTACATTTATGGCAACTGTTTGATCTACCGGCACATCGTTGGGAAGTGGGAGGATTCCAAGCACCGAGGGAACATTGCAGTACATTGAAATCTAGGCTCTCATATATGGAGCACAGGAAGCTATGCAGGTACTATATGTGTGTAGAGTGCAAGCCAAATGTGAGTCTTTATTACAAAAGAAATGCAGAATTAAAGTAAAGACTTTACTTTTGTACATTCAGTTGCTACAACTGGCAATGCTGAGACAGCAACTGAATTATTACATACAATTTTGGTCTCTATATTTAGAGATCTACAGAGGCAGTCTTCTTCTTTACGTGTCCATCTTGTTACAAATGTTGACCTCGCTGTCATCGTCCATCCTGTAAAGGAC
This sequence comes from Malacoraja senta, assembly GCA_038087875.1. NCBI lineage: Eukaryota > Metazoa > Chordata > Chondrichthyes > Rajiformes > Rajidae > Malacoraja > Malacoraja senta. The sequence continues at coordinate 16,210,216 of CM075982.1, forward strand.
GCAAGCTTCCGGCGACAATCAGTGGAAGTCATCACTTGTCGCAATAGATGATGGTGAGAGCAGAATGAGCTCAGGATACTTCCAGTTTCCAGCCCTGCGACGTGGACGCTTCTGCTATGGGGCCACAGAGGCAGTTTAAAGAAGCTTCACTACATTGATTCCGGGTATGCAGATGTTAACGTGTGAGGAACACTTAAACAGGTTGGTCCTATCTGAACTTTAGAGGCTGAATGGGAAGTGATTCAGAAGAATGGGAGGTGATTGTTGAAACACCCAAGATGCAGAGGGGACTTGAGAAGAATGAAGCTGGGAGAACACCTTCCAACAGGACAGAATCTAAAACTACAGGACATGGTTTCAAAATTAAAGGGAAAGGGAGTAAAGGGATAGTTAATGACCCCAGAATTAATGGGAAAGAAAGCTCACAAAGGGATAGGAGAGTATGGCCAAGTGTAATAGGGATCGATGTGAAAGGTAAGATGCAGAAGGAATTAAAATTATTGTATATGAATGCGCGAAGTATAAGAAGTAAAGTAGATGAGCTTGAGGCTCAGTTAGAGGTTGGTAGATATGACATTGTGGGGATTACTGAGACATGGCTGCAGGAGGATCGGGCCTGGGAACTTAATATTCAGGGTTATACATCCTATAGAAAGGACAGGCAGGTGGGCAGAGGAGGGCGGGTAGCTCTGCTGGTGAGGGATGGAATTCAGACCTTTGCGAGGGAAGACATAGGGACTGACGAGGTAGTCACTGTGGATTGAGTTGAGGAATTGCAAAGGCAAGAAGACACTAATTGGTGTTATCTACAGACCCCCAAATAGTAGCCTGGATTTAGGGTGTAAGTTGCAGCAGGTGTTAAAACTGGCATGTAACAAAGGTAATGCCACTGTGATGATGGGGGATTTCAATATGCAGGTAGACTGGGAAAATCAGGTTGGTTCAGGATCCCAAGAAAGAGAGTTTGTAGAGTGCCTCCGAGATGGATTCTTAGAGCAGCTTGTAATGGAGCCGACCAGAGAAAAGGCAATTCTGGATTTAGTGTTGTCCAATGAACCAGATTTGATAAGAGAACTAGAGGTAAAGGAACCACTTGGAGGTAGTGATCATAATATGATTAGTTTTAATCTGCAATTTGAGAAGGAGAAGGTTAAATCGGAAGTGTCAGTGATGCAGTTGAACAAAGGGGACTAAGAAGGCATGAGGGAGGAGCTGGCCAAGGTAGACTGGAAAGGGATCCTAGCAGGAATCATGGTGGAACAGCAATGGCAGGAATTTCTGGGCATAATCCGGAAGACGCAGGATCATTTCATTCCAAAAAGGAAGAAAGATTCTAAGCGGAGTAGGAGGCAACCGTGGCTGACAAGAGAAGATGGGGATAGAATAAAACTAAAAGAAAAGATGTATAACACGGCAAAGAGTAGCCAGAAGCCAGAGGATTGGGAAACTTTCATAGGACAACAGAAGGAAACAAAACGGGCAATATGGGCTGAAAAGATGAAGTACGAGGGGAAGCTGGCCAGGAATATAAAGAAGGACAGTAAAAGCTTCTTTAGATATGTTAAGGGAAAAAGAATAGCAAAGTCAAATGTGGGTCCCTTGAAGGCAGACATGGGTGAAATTATTACGGGGAACAAGGAAATGGCAGAAGAGTTGAACAGGTACTTCGGATCTGTCTTCACTAAGGAAGACACAAACAATCTCCCAGAAGTACTGGAGGACAGAGGATCTAAGGGGGTAGAGGAACTGAGATAAATTTTCATTAGGCGAGAAATAGTATTGGGTAGGCTAATGGGACTGAAGGATGATAAATCCCCTGGGCCTGATGGTCTGCATCCCAGAGTCCTCAGGAAGGTGGCTCTAGAAATAGTGGACGCATTGGTGATCATTTCAATAGATTCAGGATCCGTTCCTGTGGATTGGAGGATAGCTAATGTTGTCCCACTTTTAAAGAAAGGAGCGAGAGAGAGAAAACGGGGAATTACAGACCAGTTAGCCTGACTTCGGTGGTGGGAAAGATGCTGGAATCAATTATTAAAAAGGTAATAATGGGGCATTTGGAAAGCAGTAAAAGGATTAGTCCAAGTCAACATGGATTTATGTAAGGAAAATCATGCTTGACTAAACTTCTGGAATTTTTTGAGGATGTGACAAGTAAAATGGATGAAGGGGAGCCAGTGGATGTAGTGTATCTAGACTTTTAGAAAGCCTTTGATAAGGTCCCGCACAGGAGACTGGTGACTAAAATTAGAGCACATGGCATTGGGGGTAGGGTGTTGACGTGGATAGAAAATTGGTTGGAAGACAGGAAGCAAAGAGTAGGAGTGAACGGGTCCTTTTCAGAATGGCAGGCTACGGCGAGTGGAGTGCCGCAAGGCTCGGTGTTGGGGCCGCAACTGTTTACCATATATATTAATGATTTGGAAGAGGGAATTAGGAGCAACACTGGCAAGTTTGCGGATGACACAAAGCTGGGTGACAGTGTGAACTGTGAAGAGGATGTTAGAGGTTGCAGGGTGACCTGGACAGGTTGAGTGAGTGGGCAGATGCAGTATAATATAGATAAATGTGAGGTTATCCACTTTGGCGGCGAAAACAAGGGGGCAGATTATTATCTCAATGGGGTTAGGTTAGGTAAGGGGGAGATACAGAGAAACCTGGGTGTCCTTGTACACCAGTCACTGAAACTTGGCATGCAGGTACAGCAGGCAGTGAAGGAAGCTAATGGAATATTGGTCTTCATAACAAGAGTAAAGAGGTTCTTCTGCAGTTGTATAGCGCTCTGGTAAGACCACATCTGGAATTTTGTGTACAGTTTTGGTCTCCTAATTTGAGGAAGGACATCCTTGTGATTGAGGCAGTGCAGCGTAGGTTCACGAGATTGATCCCTGGGATGGCGGGACTGTCATATGAGGAAAGATTGAAAAGACTAGGCTTGTATTCACTGGAGTTAAGGAGGATGAGGGGGAAATCTTATAGAAACATATAAAATTATAAATGGACTGGACAAGCTAGATGCAAGAAAAATGTTCCCAATGTTGGGCGAGTCCAGAACCAGGAGCCACAGTCTTAGAAAAAGGGGAGGCCATTTAAGACTGAGGTGAGAAAAAACTTTTTCACCCAGAGAGTTGTGAATTTGTGGAATTCCCTGTCACAGAGGGCAGTGGAGGCCAAATCACTGGATGGATTTAAGAGAGAGTTAGAAAGAGCTCTAGGGGCTTAGTGGAGTCAAGGGATATGGGGAGAAGGCAGGCATGGGTTATTGATTGGGGACGATCAGCCATGATCACAATGAATGGTGGTGCTGGCTCGAAGGGCCGAATGGCCTCCTCCTGCACCTATTTTCTATGTTTCTAATGAAGATTCACCCGTTTTAATTGGAGACGAGGAGGAATTTGCAAACCAAAACACCAGATGCTGGAAATTTAAAAAAAAAAAAAAAAAAAATGCTAGAAATACTCAGCGGGTCAGGCAGTGTCTCGGGGGAGAAAAGCAGAGTCAAAGTTTCAGGTTGGTTCATCAGAACTAGGAAGCAGGGAGAAGAAGCTCAGTAAGTTGTAGATTGGGGAGATGGGTGTTTCCTTGTTAAAACAGGGCAAGCTTGGGAATGTGATGTAAATATGGTAAAAACTGAGTGAATGGATGCAGTTAAAGAGTAAGGAGAGAAACTGAAGAACCTAGGAAAAAAAAAATGTGGAAGTTGTCTAATGCAGAGCACGAGGACAACCCCAGTAGATCTGGCTGGGCATGTCCTCTATTTAGAGTCATAGAGTCATAATCATACAGTGTGGCCCAACTTGCCCACATCGACTAACATGTCCCAAACACAATAGTCCCACCTGCCTGCCCTTGGCCTACAGTGCCCTCCATAATGTTTGGGACAAAGACTGATCATTTATTTATTTGCCTCTGTACTCTACAATTTGAGATTTGTAATAGAAAAAATCACACGTGGTTGAAGTGCACACTGTCAGATTTTATTAAAGGCCATTTTTATACATTTTGGTTTCACCATGTAGAAATTACAACTGTGTTTATACATAGTCCCCCTATTTCAGGGCACCATAATGTTTGGGACACATGGCTTCACAGGTTTTTGTAATTGCTCAAGTGTGTTTAATTGCCTCCTTAATGCAGGTATAAGAGAGCTCTCAGCACCTAGTCTTTCTTCCAGTCTTTCCATTACCTTTGGAAACTTTTATTGTTGTTTATCAACATGAGGACCAAATATATGCCAATGAAAATCAAATAAGCCATTATGTGACTGGGAAACAAGAATAAAGACATCAGCCAAACCTTAGGCTTACCAAAATCAACTGTTTGGAACATCATTAAGGAAGAAAGAGAGTTCTGGTGAGCTTATTAATCGCAAAGGGACTGGCATTCCAAGGAAGACCTCCACAGCTGATGACAGAAGAATTCTCTCTGTAAGAAAGAAAAATCCCCCAAACACCTGTCCGACAGATCAGAAACACTCTTCAGGAGTCAGGTTTTGATTTGTCAATGACCACTGTCCGCTGACGACTTCATGAATGGAAATACAGAGGCTGCACTGCAAGATGCAAACCACTGGTTAACCGCAAAAATAGGATGGCAGGGTTACAGTTTGCCAAGAAGTACTTAAAAGAGCAACCACAGTTCTGGAAAAAGGTCTTGTGGACAGATGAGACGAAGATGAACTTATATCAGAGTGATGGCAAGAGCAAAGTATGAAGGAGAGAAGGAACTGCCCAAGATCCAAAGCATACCACCTCATCTGTGAAACATTGTGGTGGGGGTGTTATGCCCCTTGGCATGTACGGCTGCTGAAGGTACTGGCTCACTTACCTTCATTGATGATACAACTGCTGATGGCAGTAGCATAATGTATATCCTTCTAAATCTGTCCTATCCATGTACCTGTCTAAATGTTTCTTAAACTTTGCGATACAACCTGCCTCAACTACCTCCTCCAGCTCATTCCATGCACCCACCACCATTTTGTGTGAAACAGTTACCTCTCGGGTTCCTATTAAATCTCTTCCCCCCTCACCTTAAACCTATGTCCTTTGATTCTTGATTCCCTTACTCAGGGCAAGAGATTCTGTGTTATCCACCCGATCTATTCCTCTCATGATTTTGTACTCTCATAATTTCTAGAGGAAAAAAAGATTTAAAAAACAAGAACAGTTCTGCACTGGGACAGGCACTTTGGACTACAATGTATGGTCCGAACATGATGCCAAGATGAACTAATCTCATCTACCTGCAAATGAACCACATCTCTCAATTCTCTGCATATCCAAGTGCCTATCCAAAAGCCTCTTAAATAGCCTCATATCTGCTTTCACCACCATTCCAGGCACTCACCACCCTCTGTGCAAAAAATCTGCCCTGCACATCTCCTTTTAAACTTTACCCCTCTCAAGTTTAAAGCTGAGCCCTCTCGTCTGTGACATTTCCACTTTGGGAGAAAAGGTTCTGACTTTCTACCCCATTTTATGCCTCTCATCACTTTATATTCTCAAACTCTTTAGATTCTGGAGTAGTTCCTGAGATTGGAAGGGTAGCTAAAGTAACCCCACTTTTAAAAAAAGGGAGGGAGAGAGAAAACGGGGAATTACAGACCAGTTAGTCTAACATCGGTAGTGGGGAAACTGCTAGAGTCAGTTATTAAAGATGGGATAGCAGCACATTTGGAAAATGGTGAGTTCATTGGACAAAGTCAACATGGATTTATGAAAGGTAAATCATGTCTGACGAATCTTATAGAATTTTTCGAGGGTAGAGTGGATAAGGGAGACCAGTGATGTGTTATATCTAGACATTCAGAAGGCTTTCGACAAGGTCCCACATAAGAGATTAATATACAAACTTAAAGCACACGGTATTGGGGGTTCAGTATTGATGTGGATAGAGAACTGGCTGGCAGACAGGAAGCAAAGAGTAGGAGTAAACGGGTCCTTTTCAGAATGGCAGGCAGTGACTAGTGTGGTACCGCAAGGCTCAGTGCTGGGACCCCAGCTATTTACAATATATATTAATGATTTGGACGAGGAAATTGAATGCAACATCTCCAAGTTTAGATAGATAGATAGATATTTATTTGTTGTCATTTGAACCTAAGTTCAAACGAAATTCTGTTTCTGCAGTCATACAAACAAATAAAAAGAACCAAGACACAACACAATTTACACAAACATCCATCACAGTGAATCTCCTCCTCACTGTGATGGAAGGCAAAGTCTTATCTTTCCCCTGCACTCCACATTCTCCTCCCGATGTCAAAGTCAAAGCCCCCGGCGGGCGATTGTAGATATGTCCCGCGGCCATTAAAGCCGCGCCGGGCGATGCAAGGCCACACTCCGGGTCTTGATGTTGTAGCCCCCGGTAGCGCCAGTTTGCGGATGACACGAAGCTGGGGGGCTATGTTAGCTGTGAGGAGGGTGCTAGGAGGCTGCAAGATGACTTGGATAGGTTGGGTGAGTGGGCAAATGCATGGCAAATGCAGTATAATGTGGATAAATGTGAGGTTATCCACTTTGGTGGCAAAAACAGGAAAGTAGACTATTACCTGAATGGTGGCCGATTAGGAAAAGGGGAGATGCAACGAGACCTGGGTGTCATGGTACACCAGTCATTGAAAGTAGGCATGCAGGTGCAGCAGGCAGTGAAGAAAGCGAATGGTATGTTAGCATTCATAGCAAAAGGATTTGAGTATAGGAGCAGGGAGGTTCTACTGCAGTTGTACAGGGTCTTGGTGAGACCAAACCTGGAGTATTGCGTACAGTTTTGGTCTCCTAATCTGAGGAAGGACATTCTTGCCATAGAGGGAATACAGAAAAGGTTCACCAGACTGATTCCTGGGATGTCAGGACTTTCATATGAAGAAAGACTGGATAGACTCGGCTTGTACTCGCTAGAATTTAGAAGATTGAGGGGGGATCTTATAGAAACTTACAAAATTCTTAAGGGGTTGGACAGGCTAGATGCAGGAAGATTGTTCCCAATGTTGGGGAAGTCCAGAACAAGGGGTCACAGTTTAAGGATAAAGGGGAAATCTTTTAGGACTGAGATGAGAAAAACATTTTTTACACAGAGAGTGGTGAATCTCTGGAATTCTCTGCCACAGAATGTAGTTGAGGCCAGTTCATTGGCTATATTTAATAGGGAGTTAGATGTGGCCCTTGTGGCTAAAGGGATCAGGGGGTATGGAGAGAAAGCAGGTACAGGATACTGAGTTGGATGATCAGCCATGATCATATTGAATGGCGGTGCAGGCTCGAAGGGTCGAATGGGCTACTCCTGCACCTATTTTTCTATGTTTCTATGTTTCTATATACTTCTACCAGAACTCACCTCAATCTCCAATACTCCAGAAAAAAAGCAATCCAAGTCTGTCCAACATCTCCTAGTAGCTAATACTCTCTAATTTAGGTCGCCTGGTAATTCTGATATACCTGATGCTTAATCACTGAATATATTCCCAAGATATAGAAATCTTTCCCGGTGTCAATAAAGATATTGAGGGTTATGGAGAACGAACAAGAACATAGAGCCAAGACCAACATCAAGTCAGCCTGATCTCATTGAATGGTGGAGCAGGTTCAAGCTATAATGCAGCACACCTTTGTTCCTGCTGCTTAGATCAGATCAGGTTAGGTTATTGTCCTAAACCCCAATGTGTATGACATTCCTCGGTCACATGAAGCTTGCAGACTAAGCAGTATACACATAGCATTGATAAATACAACAATGAACACCAGGACCAGTACAAAACAACAGAATGGTGCAAAATTGAAATGCAAGTGGTGCGGAAGAATACTGAAGTATAATTATCGAAACACAAAATAAGTAGAGTTAAGGAAGAGTACATGACAGCACCTCGGGGATGGGAGTGTGCAGAAGGTGATTGGTTCAGGAGTCGGAGAGCTGTGGGTAAGAAACTGTTCTCGAGTGCAGGCTTTCAGCTCTTGTATCTTCTCGCAGAAGAGAGAGAAGGGAATGGCCAGGGTGGCCGGCGAATGGCCGGGGTGGCGGGCATCCTTGACGGGTCTGATGTACCACACCGTGAAGTTGGTCTGGATGGAAGAAAATGAAAAGCCTGTAAACAGACCTCTCATAAGCTAAGGATGTAGTCCCAATCTTCCAACCAACCCTGTTGCGACCCTTGCATTATTTGTTGGGTGCACCTTCTTTGTAGGTTAATTGGCTTCTGAAAAGTGTCATTCATTCATTGTCCCTAGTGTGTTGGATAATGGTACTGTTCGAGCGATCGCTGGTCATGCTGTATCTTTAAACTAAACTAAAGTAAACTGAACTAAACTAAACTTCTCTTCATTAGGAATGTCAGAGGGCTGCCCTAATCTAATGATATCTCAAATGCACTTCTTTGACTATGGTTTAATAACTGCGAAAAAACGTATACTTAAATTCTGGAAAAAGATAACAGTCCCCACAGTAAAGATGTGGATCACAGAAATGACCGAGACACTACATCTAGAAAAAATAAGGCTTGTCTTGGCTGACAAACCAGATCAATTTTCCAAAATATGTTCTCCTTTTATTGAATTTCTTCAACAACATAATGGTTGAACACAAACTCAAACCCGAGACGCTAGGGTCGGGTGAGCGGGGGTATGGAAGGGCAGTGAGATATATCTCCGCTTCTTTTACTTCTTCATTAGTTCTGGGGGGTTTCTTTTTTCTTTTTCGTGTCTTTCTCAAAATTCTTTCTTTTCTTTTTCTTTTCTTCTTTCTTTCCCTTTTTTCCTTTTTCCTTTTTTCCGATTTAGTTATTAGTTTATAAAATGTTAAAATTGAAGCAGTACGAAAATTGTATAACTGTTATGTCGATTACTTTCTCTTTGTAGATTTAGATATTTATTTGTTGTCGTTTGAACCTAAGTTCAAACGAAATTCTGTTTCTGCAGTCATACAAACAATTAAAAAAGACACAACACAATTTACACAAACATCCATCACAGTAAGTCTCCTCCTCACTGTGATGGAAGGCAAAGTCTTATCTCTCCCCTGCACTCCATTCTCCTCCCGATGTCAGAGTCAAAGCCCCCGGCGGGCGACTGTAAACATATCCCGTGGCCACCAAAGCCACGCCGGGCAATGCCAGACCCCGCTCCGGGTCTTGATGTTGTAGCCCCCGGTAGCGCCAGCAAGTCTCACGGCCACCAATGCCGCACCGGGCGATGCCAGACCCCGCTCCAGGTCATCTTCAACCCCGCAACTCGGGCGGGAGTAGCTGCCGTTGCGGGAGCTCCGAAAAGCGGTCTCCCACCATGGACCCGCGGGCTCCCGATGCTTCTAATAAAATACAATTGCTTCTAATAAAATAAATATATATATATTTTTTAACTTCTCTTCAGCTGTAACACAAATTTGTCTTTATGTTTCCATTTGCCTTTTGCATCACCTGTTGTACTTGTTTATGGTAATTTGTACTCATGCATGGTATGATTTGTCTGGACAGCATGCACAACAAAGTTTTTCCACTTTACCTCAGTACACGTGACAATAAATAATCAATTTATCCCTGATTCTCTCAAGCTTTCATTTCATAGTGCTATTTACATAGGACTGCAGCAATGTATTGGATTTGTAAGAGGCCATAATTTGACTCTGCATATTCTGGACTTGGTAAGAATTTCACTATCAAGACTCCACCTCGGCCATCTCAAGGGTGGGGAGGAATCACGAATCATCATTCTGAGAAAATAAAGATCTTTGAAACTTCTGCATAATACCCAAAGGCCACCGAAACCAACTACTCAATACTCGTGTGTGGCAATCAGCATCCAGCAATTTAGCCCCAGCTTTACTGCGTTCCCTGAGGTAGCTCTACCTGTCAGTAGAGCAGCATAACATCACTGGAATGCAGTGGAGTAAAGCGAAACATGTTTGACCAAACTATGCATAAAATGCACGACCATAAACTAAGACTGTGTAAGTAAAACTAAAACAAAAAAATCCAGGGCCAGATCCCTTTCCTATTAAGTTGCCAAAGGTGATCTCTGAGCTTCGATTCTTATGTATTGTGAGGAAAGTTGAATTGATAAACACTGAATGTTAATACTATCACTCCCATTATAGAGCAGCCACTTTAGTGCTAGTGCGTGTAAGTACGTTGCCACATACAAACATTGGCGCTAAGGGAATGCAGAATGGGTAGAACCTCAACAGCCTGTGAATTGAGCCCAGTCAGTCTGCAACAGTAATCAAAAGACAAAAAATGACAGCAGATATTGGAAGTCTGAAATAAAACTAAAATAAAAATGCTGGAGATAGTCAGCAGCATGTGTAGAGAGAGAGAAACATAGTTACTCTTTCAAGCTGATGACCTTTCATCAAAAAGTGGCATGGTGGCGTAGCAGTAGAGTTACTGCCTTACACCAGAGACCCAGGTTCGATCCTGACTACGGGCGCTCGCTGTCTGTATGGAGTTTGTACGTTCTCCCCATAACTGCGTGGGTTTTCTCCGGGTGATGAATGGATAAAAGAAAATATCATTTCTCCACACATCTGGACCAGTGGTTTTCCGGTAATCTGCCTGCTGTTGGGCAAGATAGGGCATTTTGTTAACGTAGGAGAAGTCTTTGCCATAGGCATTCCCGGGGCGCAGGTCATCTCGTCATTCAGAAATGAACCAGGTTATATTATAAATTGGCATAAATTAGAAAGAATATACGTCTCACTAGAGGTGACATTGTGTGATGGCCCAGATGATCCTTCTTCATCTTGCGTATGGCATGCACAGCCTAAAGTTGTCGGACAACTTGTTCTATTTGATCTTATTTGATTGTTCACGCCGGGTTGATTGCATTCGTCGAAACAGGGCGGACCAAGTGAAGGTTGCAATCTCCCACCCCCTAGATGATCCTTATCAAGCAGAAGCATTCTTGCTAACAGAGGTTAACCTGTTAGGCAGGTTTCCTGTTTTTTGCTCTGCAAATAGACTTTCATCTAAAGGTTCTATTCACTGCAATAGTTCCAGGAACAATAGGACAACTTGACGCTCTGTTGATGTCAGACATGTCCCTGCCCAAGAAGTGATGACACACTGAGAGAAAGAGCACATTCCAAATGCTTAAGACCTTGTTTAATTTGTTCACCACATCCCACAACAGTCAAGCCGAGCCCAAGTACTGCAAGCCGGACTTCATCAGTGCTAAGTCCAAGCCAGGTGCCACATTGCGATCGTGTGCTGGCTGCCTCGTTGAAGAGAATAGGCAATGGATACTCAACGCATCTCTCACTATGTACAAGAAAACTGGCCTTTTGCTAAGAGAGCATAGACTGATGTGAAGCATTCAGTCCCAGACACAAAACCTGCTTAATTTGCTGCCTCATTGAGGGATTCATTGCGACATGGAACTGGATGGGCAACAAATGGTAACAGCAGGAGTTTAAAAAAACACAAAAGGCGTGGATTACATGATTAAATTCTTCCAAGTTTTAATTAACGTACCCATTCTACGTTACAAAGCGCGTTGCGATGACAACTGACAGGTTTGGATGTGCTGTGATGATGCAGTGAACTACAGACTATGTGAAGAGATTAATCACAGCAGCTACTCCCAGCTCCAGTGGAATGGAAAGAACTCACACCTACTGTACAATACTCTTGGGGAAAGGGTGGGGTATGCTGTCAGCACATACTGAATGTACATCACAAACCTACCCGACTGGTTTTCTTCAGTTGCAATGTACACGTGATGAGCAGTTTGGAAAGAAGACTGTCAGTGATTGTTTTAAATCGCTTTTTCAGGAACTCATTATATTGTCATAGTCATACAGCAGGGAAACAGGACCCTTGGCACAACTTGCCCACGTCAACCATGTTTGATCCATATGCCCCTACACCTTCTTTGTCAAAGTACCTGCCCAAACGTCATTCAAATGTTGTTGTAGTACCTGCCTCAACTACCCCCTATGGCAGCTCGTTCCACATGCCTGTCACCTTCTCCATGATAAAGTTGCCCTTCTGGTTCCTACTAAATCTTTCCCGTCACCTTAAATCCATACTCTCTGGTTCTTGATTCCTACTCTGAATAAAAGTGTCCATTGTTCCTATTTATTCCCCTCATGATATTAGACACCTTTTATAAGATCACCGTCATCCTCCCCAACCTCTCCCTATAGCTCAGGCCCTCAAGTCCTGGCAATATCCTCATAAATCTTCTCTGCACTCTTTCCAGCTTAACAACATCCTTCTTACAGCAGGGCAACCAAAACTGAACACAATACTCCAAATGTGGCCTCACCAATGTATTGTACAATGGTAAAATATCAACCCAACTTCTCTACTCAATACCCCAACTGATGAATGCCAATATACCCAAAGCTTTCTTCACCACATTAAGGGAAAAAGGGTAACCAGAGAGAGAATGGGACCGCTCAGGAATCAGAGCGGTCCCAAACACCTTGCACTTATCGGCATTAAACTCCATCAGCCATTCCTCAGCCCTCTTGCCCAACTGATCAAGAGCCTGCTGTAATTTTTGATAACCATCTTCGCTATTTCCAATATCACCCACTTTAGCGTCATCTGCAAAATTACTAATCATGCCTTCTACATTCTCATCCAAGTCATTAATATAAACCAAATTGTTAATATAAACAATATCAAAGTTAATGGTTTGAAACTGTTTAATCAAGCACTACAAGCCAGAGTATTTAGATGAGATAATGTTGCTGAATGTATTTTGGGTGCTTTGAGGGCTTGGGTTGACTTCAGACCAAATGGCATCTGTAAATGTTGCTTTTACCTGATGAGGGAGTCTTGTATTTGAGCATTTTTGCAGCTTCACTCCAGCAGCTATTGTGCAAAACGTTTGGACACAGTGAAGTAGACAAGAAGGGAAATTTCAGGTGGAGAAAAGAGAGAATGGAAAAAGGACAAACACATTCCACAATTGAGAAACACTTCAATCCTACCAGAAAATAAAGAACTCACTGAAATATACCAACTGTTAATACACAGAGTACTGGAGGAACTCAGCGGGTCAGGCAGCATTTGTGAAGCGAATGGACAGGTGACGTTTCAGGTCAGGAACTTCTGCTGACTGATTGTCGTAGGCTGGATCATACCCACCCCTACCTTTCTTTTCCAGCTTTCTCAGTTCAATTTAGTTTATTGTCATGTACCCGTGGTACATGATTAGAATCGAGCCATTCATAGTGTGCAGATACATCTTCTGTCGTATGTCTTTTAGACCTGCAGCTCCGTTGGGGCGAGCCAGGCCAACGTGTCATCGTCCAGGTCAATCAGACCTCGTTAACCATTCGGTGGCCGGTGTTTGGGGCAACTGGTGACTATGTGCTCCACTGTCTGTGTTGGGTCCCCACACTCGCAGGAGGCACTGTCCACGAGGCCCCACCTCTTCATCGCTACTCCATAGCGTCCGATGCCTGTCCTCAAGCGATTGAGGGTTGTCCACCGCTTTTGGGACAGGTCCTGGCCAGGGACGCCCATGAGGTCATTGATTGTAATGGTGTAGCCTAGATGGTTCCGTTGACTTCCACTGGTCTCTCCATCTTATCTTGACCCAGGCGGCCTTAGAAGCGTCAGCCGGTGTTGTGCAGAGCAGCTCTTGGGCTTGCGTGGCAAAGGGGTGCCATGACTTGAGGCGCACTCGTCGTGGTGTCTCTGTGACGATCTGATGGAGGAGGTGGGATTCACTGATCTGCGCCTTTTGAGAGAGGGCCAGCGTGGCTGCTTCTCGTCTAATGTTGGCTGGGGCGATGCCAGCGAGAACAAGCTGTTGGTTTACTGGGGTGGCTTGTAGGCATCCGGAGACAGTCCGCAGGGCGCTGTTGAGGGCAGCATCCAGCTACTTGGCATGAGGGCTACGGCACCAGACTGGGGCGCAGTACTCGGAGTCTGAGAACACCAGGGTCACTGTGGACATGCGCAGTGTCTTCGTTATTCCCTTATCATGCAGATACACGATAAGGGAATAACGTTTAGTGCAAAGTAAAGCCAGTAAAGTGTGATCAAAGAGAGTCCGATGGTAGTTTAGGACTGCTCTCTGGTTGCGGTAGGATGGTTCAGTTGCCTGATAACAGCTGGGAAAAAACAGTCCCTGAATCTGGAGGTGTGCGCTTTCACACTGCTATATCTTTTGCCCGATGGGAGAGGGGAGAAGAGGGAGTCGTCCTTGATTGCCCCACTGCCACAATCAGTTTGAAGAGGAGACACAACCCAAAATGTCACCTGTCCATTCCCTCCACAGTGCTGCCTGTTTTGTTCAAGATTTCTCCATCCGCAGCTCCTTGAGTCATCAATATTAATGCTGGCAGTGCTGAACTTCCTCCCATAACAAACAGTAAATAGCACCACTGATAATTTACCTGTAATTGGTAAGAGGTAGAATACCATTCTGGAATAATCGTCGTAAGTTTATGGCAGTCTTGATATCCACAAAACCAGGGGAGTGTTTGCTCTCCTTAACTCCTTGGACTGGACTCCATATTCATGTGGTGGCATCAGTCAGGATCAGCCCGCATCAAGCTTCACTGATCTGTGCCAAATTGATCACACACAGGGCAGTGAGCTTAAGTTACTTCTCATGGGGCACATCGACACAAACTCAGCTTAATTCTAACTTTTCCAAACCATTTGATGAAGATGAGCTTTCATAGATTTTAGATTTTGCAGCAAGGCTTCATTGAGCACTTTTCCTTTGATCTTTTTTTTCTCCCAGGTTGTTATATAATCCTCTTTTTCAAATATTATTCCCTTTGGCTTTTCAATGATAGTCCCTCCCTCACCTGCCACAAATTGAGCTGACAAGCTCTTGATTCAAGAATCTTTGTATTCTTTTCCTTCTGAGTCCTCCAAATCCGTCCCTAGATTTGGCTAGATGCAGGAAGATTGTTCCCAATGTTGGGGAAGTCCAGAACAAGGGGTCACAGTTGAAGGATAAGGGGGAAGTCTTTTAGGACCGAGATGAGAAAAAAAAAATTCACACAGAGAGTGGTGAATCTGTGGAATTCTCTGCCACAGAAAGTAGTTGAGGCCAGTTCATTTGGTATATTTAAGAGGGAGTTAGATGTGGCCCTTGTGGCTAAATGGGATCAGGGGGTATGGAGAGAAGGCAGGTACAAGATACTGAGTTGGATGATCAGCCATGATCATATTGAATGGCGGTGTAGGCGCGAAGGGCCAAATGGCCTACTATTGCACCTATTTTCTATGTTTCTATGTCCCCATCATACAACTTCAACTATTATTGTTTTGTTTTTTGTGTGTACATACATGTGCGTGTGTGTGTATATATTTATATATAGAGATGATCTATATATATGTATTTGTAAGTATGTGCATATATACATACACTGAACTTTTTTTTCTCTCCCGTTTATTACACTATATTGTTTACAGTGTACAATGTTTACATATTCTGTTGTGCTGCCGCAAGTAAGAATTTAATTGTTCTATCTGGGACATATGACAATAAAAAGCTCTTGACTCTCTTGAGATCCCCAGTTTCATGAAGTAATAGCAGCTTGTCAGAAATTTCCAAAAATGATCATGGGTCATTTTATTCGGCACACAGACCAAAAAGATCAGATAGGCAAAGGTTGTCCAGAAGAACAGTTCAGAGAGTGTTTAGGGGATAGTCTCGTATTGGAAATTATATTTCCAATACGAGACTGAATTGGAAATGATATTACACAAGGAGACAGGGTTAGAATATAGAACATAGAACAGTATAGTACAGGACCAGGTCCGTTGGCCCACGATGTCTTTGGTAAACATAAAGCCAAGATAAACTAATCTCATCTGTCTGCACATGATCCATATTCCTCCATTCTCTACATATCCATGTGTCTATCTAAAATCCTCTTAATTGCCACTATCGTAAATTAGGTAGCAGAGATCAAAAAATGACTGAAGTTTACATTCTGCTTGGGGGAGAGAAGAATGAGTTCAGGATTAGTGTTATAAACTTAAATAAGGGAAATTATGTGAGCATGAAAGCAGTGTGAGCTAATGTGAGCTGGCTACTTAGGTTAGGAGACAGATAAAGATGTTGGGGGATATTTTTGAATGTACAAAATAGATTACAACAAGAAAGAAAAAGATAGACACAAAAAGCTGGAGTGACAGGCAGCATCTCTGGAGAGAAGGAATGGGTGACGTTTCGGGTCTCCTCTCCAGAGATGCTGCCTGTCCCACTGAGTTAATCCAGCTTTTTGTGTCTCGCTTCGGTTAAAACCAGCATCTGCAGTTCCTTCCGACACGAGGAAGAAAAAGAAACCGGGAATTCGAAATCTATATTATTATCTAAATGGTGGCCGATTAGGAAATGGGGAGATGCAGCGAGACCTGGGTGTCATGGTACACCAGTCATTGAAAGTAGGCATGCAGGTGCAGCAGGCAGTGAAGAAAGCGAATGGTATGTTGGCCTTCATAGCAAGAGGATTTGAGTATAGGAGCAGGGAGGTTCTACTGCAGTTGTACAGGGTCTTGGTGAGACCACACCTGGAGTATTGCGTACAGTTTTGGTCTCCAAATCTGAGGAAGGACATTATAGCCATAGAGGGAGTGCAGAGAAGGTTCACCAGACTGATTCCTGGGATGTCTTTCATATGAAGAAAGACTGGATAGACTTGGCTTATACTCGCTAGAATTTAGGAGATTGAGAGGGGATCTTATAGAAACGTACAAAATTCTTATGGGGTTGGACAGGCTAGATGCAGGAAGATTGTTCCCGATGTTGGGGAAGTCCAGGACAAGGGGTCACAGCTTAAGGATAAGGGAGGAATCCTTTAAGACCGAGATGAGGAAAAACTTTTTCACACAGAGAGTGGTGAATCTCTGGAACTCTCTGCCACAGAGGGTAGTTGAGGCCAGTTCATTGGCTATATTTAAGAGGGAGTTAGATGTGGCCCTTGTGGCTAAGGGGATCAGGGGATATGGAGAGAAGGCAGGTACGGGATACTGAGTTGGATGATCAGCCATGATCATATTGAATGGCGGTGCAGGCTCGAAGGGCCGAATGGCCTACTCCTGCACCTATTTTCTATGTTTCTATGTTTCTATGTCTATAGTTAACTAAAACAAGTCAAGCTAGTACCTGACTTAAAGGTCAAAGTGCACAATATGTATTAAAGGAAATGAACAACTGACTAAACAGTCAAGAAAGAAGGAAAATATAAAGAGATAAAGCCAGCCCGAAGTATAAAAACAGATAGTAATTTTTTCTCTTGATGATTAATAAAGAAAATAATCAATATTGTCAATGTTGGTCACATGGAGAGTGTGAGGAATTAATAATGGAAAACTCAGAGATGGTAGATGAATTGATCGGGTTTAAAAAGCGGGTACAAGTAACATCTCAGAAAAAGCAGTAAGTCAGACGTTGAAAGGGAGGGGGGAATCAACATGGTTGATGTTTAATTTCTCAAAAACTATGCTATTAGCATAGAAAATAACAAGTGTATTTTCCTTATTTCAAAAGGGAGAGAGACAGAAAGCAGTAAGAAAAGAACACAAAGTGCTGGAGTAACTCAGTGGGTCAGACAGCATCTCTGAAGAATATGGATCAGTGGTGTTTCGGGTCGAGACCCTTCTTCAGACAGTCTGAAGAAGGATCTCGACCTGGATCGTCACCTATCCACGTTCTCCAGAGATACTGCCTGACCTGCCAGGTTATTCCAGCACTTTGTGTAAACCAGCATCGACAGTTCTTTTTTTTCTACAAACTGCAAGTCAGTTAGTTGATCATCAGTCACAGAGAAAATTATAAACTGTTATTAAAGATGTTAATAGGAGACATTTAAAATAATTAAAGTTAATCAGGCAATCATGATATGAGTTTGTGAAAGGAAAGTCATGTTTGAACAATTTATTGGAATTCTTTGAAGAATTATCATGTTGCTGATGGGTGGGGACATGAGAAAGAGTAGATTGATGAGATTGTTGTGTTTTCTCTGTGAGCTAACATAGACTCAGTGGGCTGAGTCTATTTTTTTAATGAAATAAAATGTGATTATTAGAGGGATCTGGGTGTCCTAGTACATGGTTCATAAAAGGCAGAGTGGAAAAGATAAGATCATAAGGTCATGCGACAGGAGTAGAATTAGGCCATTCGGCCCATCGTCTACTCTGCCTTTCAATCATGACTGATCTATCGCTCCCTCCTAACCCAATTCTCCTGCCTTCTCCCCATAACCTCTGACACCCAATCTATGCAAAAATCTATCTATCTCTGCCTTAAAAATATCCATTGACTTGGCCTCCACAGCCTTCTTTGGCAAAGAATTCCACAGATTCACCACCCACTGACTAAAGACATTTCTCCTCATCTCCTTCCTAAAAGAACGTCTAATTCTAGTCCTAGACTCTCCCACTAGTGGAAACAAGGCGGCTGGAGGCCTTTATCGAGGCGGCGTTGTCTCGATGCCTCCCGGATCGCTGCAAAGAAGCCCGGGTCAGGGCCCAGCTGGGCCCTCGCGGGTAGAAGCCTGGGTCGGACGAGGCGGCTGACAGAGCCCGCGGCTGGGGGCCGCGTCAGCACAACTGAGGCGCGGAGTGGGCCGCTGACAGCTGTGAAGCCTCGCGATGATGGGACCTCGGCAGTGGTGAAGCCTCGCGGTGGCGGCAATGCCTCACGGTTCGATGAGAGCGTGGGGGAACCGCCGTGAAGGAGGTGGGAGGAGAACAATGGACAATGGGTGGGGGGGGGACAAAGGACAATGGGGACCCGGCGTGGGGGAACTGTTGGGGGGGAACAAAAGGGGGAGCGGTGTGCTTTGTAACTTTGTCAACGCCGTAGATGGCTGCTATTTGTATACATTGTATATGCAAGCAAAGAATCTCATTGTGCCTAGTCACATGTGACAATAAAGTATTCCTATTCCTATTCCCATTCTCTCCACATCCACTGTATCCAAGCCTTTCACTATTCTGTATGTTTCAATGAGGTCCCCCCTCATTCTTCTAAACTCCATCGAGTACAAGCCCAATGCCGACAAACGCTCATCACAGGTTAACCTAGTCATTCCTGGGATCATTCTTGTAAACCTCCTCTGAACCCTCTCCAGAGCCAGCACAACCTTCCTCAGATATGGTTCAAAATTGCTCATGATATTCCAAATGCGGCCTTATAAGTGCCTTATAGAGCCTCAGCATCACATCCCTGCTGTTGCACATGCCCTCTTGAAACAAATGAGTTTGCTTTCTTTACTGCAGATTCGACTTGCAGATTAACTTTTTGGGAATCCTGCACCAGCACTCCCTAGTCCCTTTGCACCTCTGAGTTGTGGATTCTCTCCCCATTTGGAAGATAGTCTACGCCTTTATTCCGACTACCAAAATGCTTGACTCCACACTTTGCTACACTATATTTCATCTGCCACTTCTCTGCCCATTCTCCCAACCTATTCAAGTCCTTCTGCAGAGTCCCTGCTTTCTCTGCACTATCTGCCCCTCCATCTATTTTTGTATCATCCGCAAACTTGGTCACAAAGGCTTCAACCCCTTCATCCAAATCATTAATATACAACGTGAACAGTAGCGGCCACAGCACTGAACCCTGCGGAACTCCGCTAGTCACTGGCAGCCAACCAGAAAATGCCCCCTTTATTGCCATTCTATGTCTGCTACCATCCAGCCAACCTGCTATCCATGCTAGTATCTGCCTTTGATACCGTGGGCTCTCATCTTTTTTAGCGGCCTCACGTGTGGCACCTTATCAAAAGCTTTCTGAAAATCTAAGTAAACAACATCTGCTGACTCTGCTTTGTCTGTCCTGCTATTTACTTATTCAAAGAATTCCAGCAAATTTGTCAAGCAAGACCTCCCCTTCACAAACCCATGCTGACCTTTGCCTATTTTAACGTGAATGTTGATAATTCAATGTTATTGTGTAGGAAGGAAATGCAGATGCTGGTTTAAACTGAAGATAGACTTTTCTCCAGAGATGCTGTCTGACCCGCTGAGTTACTCCAATTGAATGTTATTGTTTATTTCCATGGCAATTGAATTAAAAAGGAAGGAGGTTATGCTTCAATTATACAGGGCGCCGGTGACTGGAGTACTGTGTACAGAATTGGTAATTCTATTAAAAGAAGCATGTAAATACGTAGGAAGCAGTTCACAAGAGCTTTGCTTAATTGATACTTGGGATGGGCGGGTAATCCCTTGCAGCAAGGTTGGACAGGCTAGGTGTGTGTCTGCTGGTGTGAGAATAGTTCTTCTTCTTTCGTGTCCATCTTCCATGTTTCAAATGTTGACATCGCTGTCATCGTCCGTCCTGAAAAGGACGCAAGCTTCCGGCGACAATCAGTGAGAGCCATCACTTGTTGCAATAGATGATGATGGTAGCAGAATTAGCTCAGGATACTTCCAGTTTCCAGCCCCGTGACGTGGACGCTTCTGCTATGGGGCCGGAGTGAGAAGAGTGAAACAGGACTTCACTGGAAAAGATATAACATTGTGAGAGTGTGCGATGGATGTGGAGAGGGTGTATCCATGTGGGAGAATCTAGAATTGGGAGTCACAGTATAAAATAAGAGGCTACTACTTAAGACAGATGGGGTGAAATGTTTTCTCTTAGGCTTTGGAATTCTCTTCCTTAACAGTGTGGTTATGGTTATAAAGGGTAAGCGGTATCACGTAATACTATCAGATAAGTCATGATCTTATTAAGAGGTAGTTTAGTTTAGTTTAGTTTAGTTTAGAGATACAGCACGGAAACAGGCCCTTCGGCCCACCGAGTCTGCACCAACCAGCGATCATTGCACATTAACACTATCCTACACACAACAGGGACAATTCACACTTATAACAAACCAATAAACATACAAACCTATATGTCTTTGGAGTGTGGGAGGAAACCGAAGATCTCTGAGAAAACCTACGCAGGTCACGGGGAGAACGTACAAACTCCGTACAGACAGCACCCGTAGTCGGCATCGAACCCGGGTCTCTGACGCTGCGAGCACTGTAAGGTAGCAACTCTACCGCTGCGCCACCGCGCAGCCCTGTGATCAGAGATGGAGTGGTTTAGATCCTAATTCACATGATCCTATGTATTAATCTAGGACTGGCCTTCCCTCTGAACCCCCCTCAAATTTAATGGAAGTTCCACCTTCTAAACAAATCCCTTTCCCAGTCTCACTCTCTGTCCCTCTTTCAAGCCTAATATATACTGTATATATCCCTCTCTCTCTCTTCTACTACTCAAGTAATGTCAGCACGACCCCATGGCTGCCTCTCTGCACCCATGTATTTTTCAATTCCACCACCAATCTCTAATCCTAGTTTCCCCTTTGGAGACACAAGGAAACTGCAGATGCTGGTTTACAAAAAAATCCACCAAGTGCCAGGGTAACTCAACGGGTCAGGCAGAATCTCTGGAGACACGGATAGATGACGATTGAGGATCGGGACTTGAAACGTCACCTATCCATGTACTCCAGGGATGCTTTCTGACCTGCTGAGTTACTCCAGCATAGAAAATAGGTGCAGGAGGAAGCCATTCGGCCCTTCGAGCCAGCACCGCCATTTATTGTGATCATGGATGATCGTCCCAAATCAATAACCCGTGCCTGCCTTCTCCCCATAGCCCTTGATTCCACTAGCCCCTAGCACATTGTGTCTAGTTTCCATTTGTCCTGATCCCTTTCCCACTGTCTCCTCAATGAAGTTGATGCCGTTTTGCAGCTCCTAGCTATTTGTGCTTGCACCGGCAGCAAAGGGGCTGGATGGTAATAGCTCAGGGCTTGTGTTTGTGCGGTGACATCACAATAACATCTGGAGCAGAACGCATGCACAAGATACTTTCAGTGCAATGGTAAAACATCCCATTCCAGGATACTCCCTAGCAAAAGGGAATAATGGGGACAGCTAAAATAAATAAGAATAAGGGGTAGGCTGTTTAGGACTGAGATCAGGAAAAACGTATTCACCCAGAGAGTTGTGAATCTGTGGAATTCTCTGCCTCAGAAGGCAATGGAGGCCAATTCACTGGATCTTTTCAAGAGAGAGTTAGATACAGCTCTTAGTGCTAACAGAATCAAGGGATATGGGGGGAAAAGCAGGAACGGGGTACTGATTTTGGATGATCAGCCATGGTCATATTGAATGGCTCGAAGGGCCGAATGGCCTACTCCTGCACCTATTTTCTATGTTTCTAAATGGTTGAAACATACTTATTGTTTGGACCTACTTTGGCAATGTCGGTAGCTGTGGGTGCAGTGAAGAGTTAAAAAACATTCAGAAAAACATGTACAGCAGCACCAGTTGTGAGGGAGGGCAGAGAACGGGAAGAGAAACTCATTCTGAATGCAGAGGCTTATCAAATAGATTTTCTGTACTTCGAATAATGTCAGTTCTGCTTTTGTCATCCCTCCTGAGGGACATTTTCAAATACCACATATGGCATGAATCAGAAAAGAGAATTATTCAAAGGTTGAGCATTTAAATATCTACTGGCAGGGTATAGTTCAAAAGGTCGATTGACTCTCTTTTCGTGCATTTTATTGTTGCACGCTGCATTGTACGTAATCCACACATGACTCAGAAATAACCACCCCTGTTCCTATTGCGTCAAACTTATCAAACTGGTGCAGTTACAGCACCCACCCAGAGCCACTCCTCGTTGTTCTGCAGTATTGCAAGTGTTTCAATACAAGCACTGGATTGACACCTGTTTTCTTTGGCACTGAATGTGCTGCGTGTATATGAAGGGAATTGATGGGGCTCAGTAGATGCACAAAACAATTCTTTTTTGCCACCCACATGACTGATGATGACCTGCTTCCACCCTGTCTTTGAGTTGGCTGAGTGGGAATGGCAGGGTCCTCCACAGATGGGCAAGGAGATCTATATCTCCTTGAGTCGGAAGAAGGGTTTCGGCCCGAAACGTTGCCTATTTCCTTCGCTCCATAGATGCTGCCTCACCCGCTGAGTTTCTCCAGCATTTTTGTCTACAAAGGAGATCTATAAGATCACCCTTCATCCTCCTGCTCTCCTAGGAATAGAGTCCCAGCCTGCTCAACCTCTCCCCATAGCTCAGGCCCTCGATTCCTGGCCACATCCTCCTAAAACTTCCCTGTACCTCCAACTTCACAACATCTTTCCTATAACATACAATACAATACAATACCGTTTATTGTAATTTGAACCTCAAATGAAGTTCAAACGAAATTTGGTTTCTGCAGTCATACAACAAGAAAAGAACCAAGACACACACCAACACAATGTACACAAACATCCATCACAGTGAATCTCCTCCTCACTGTGATGGAAGGCAAAGTCTTGTCTCTCCCCTGCTCTCCATTCTTCTCCATTATAACATGGAGATTGGTTTGCTCATCCTTCTAATCCCAATATTTTAAGAAACAGTTAGACAGGTACATCCATGGATCGGTTTGGAGGGATATGGACCAAACGCAGGCAGGTGGGACTAGTGTAGCTGGGACATGTTGGCCAGTGTGGGCAAGTTGGGCCGAAGGTCCTGTTTCCACACTGTATCACTCTAGAACTCCTCCAAATTCATATACAGTCTCTGTAATGAATTTGGCGGATTTTACGGGTACAGAGATGGTGGCATTTTCTCAGCGCTGTTTGCTGCCTGCCGTCATAAAGCAAGCGTAAGATTGAGGCAAAGCTCTCTGCAGGCCACTATATTTGAGGAGAATATTACACAGTCTCTTCCAATTGATGAGGGTGGAACAGGCCACGTGGATTTGTGGGTGCTACCACTTGCATTTTCTGGGAGACATCACAGGGTAAAATCATGTGCTGTGCATGTTGGAGGACAGAATCCACACTGTGATTCAGGGAGCAAAGTTTACTCTGAAATACAACGTAATCCTCACTTGAAAATCCACTCCTGGTTTTTCTAACAAAATGAACCAGGGTTTGGATTGACGAGGCACTAATTGATTGCCAACATAAAATAACTCCGTTCCTCAAGAGGACACAAAGTACTGGAGTAACTCAGCAGGTCAGTGAGCATCTCTTGAGAACATGGATAAGTGACGTTTCAGGTCGTGCCTTCTTCAGACTAAAGAAGATTCTCCACCTGAAATGTCACCTATCCATGTTCTCAAGAGAGACCTGCTGAGTTACTCCAGCACTTTGTGTCCTTTTGTGCATTAACCAACACCTGCAGTTCTCTATTTTCTCCATTCCTCAAGACCCTGGCCCTCCTCAACTGCTTCCCCAGCGCCAAGAGCCATGATCTCATAGCAGAAAATAAACAGCATACGATGCACAAAATAACAACGAGCCGATGAGCCGTAATGGAGAGTGCGTCTGAATTCAGAGTGGAGGTACCAAAAGTATCTTTGGGATAAATCTTCCACTCAGGTACCGGAGACATTACTAAACCATCCTTATCTCACCTCCTACAGCTTGTTATCATCAAGTAGTCTCTCATGTTCAAGTTCAAGTAGTCATTTGTAAACCGGCTTGCCAATTCTCCTATCCCCTATTTGCGTTTTCAGACTGTCATGGTTCTGCGGTTATTTGTGCTGTGTGACCTTTGATGACCTCGTGACTGTAACAGTGGACGGCCAACTGAGAGCACAAGATTACCATGATCTGATTATCAGCCAATATTATACAGGCGCTTGTAAGGTGAGTAGGGTGTAGGTGTGGTTGAGATGTTACAGGTGTCTAGATCGGTGACTGGTTTTAAAAACTGTGTTGTCTGGAAACAGTTTGCGAGAGGCTCTGAGGTTGAATCCAAATGGCGTCCCACTAATTAGATCATGGCCCGACTTTCCAGTTCAACGTCTTTTGCGGTTTCTACCAGTTCCTCTCAGCTTGCCTTACATGACGCTTGAGCAGCTCTCTGGAGTCCTCGGGGAGTACATGAGTATGAGAGATTGGACAGGGGGTCGTCATCGCCCCAGACATCAGGGAAAGGTGACTCCTTTCCACGGAGCTCCGTGCATCTGGCTCAGCGGCTGTGGAAAGCATCTTGTCCGGAAATATTACAATCTGGTTTGGGAATTGCTCTGCCCAGGACAAGAAGGCTCTGCAGAGAGTAGTGCGTTCAGCCGAACGCACAATGGGAACTTCACTCGCCCCCCCTGCAGGAACTATACATCAGGAGGTGCAACTCCAGGGCCAATAAGACCATGGGAGACCCCTTCCACCTCAGCAACGGACTGTTCCAGCTGCTACGGTCAGGCAAACGCCTCCGTTGCCATGCTGTGAGAACAGAGAGGTTGAGAAGGAGTTTCTTCCCAGAGGCCATTAGGACTGGACTGTAAACTCGACTAACTTTACTGTACCACTCTACTGTTTTTTAAAAATTGCTGGGTTTTTTCCCCTTTTTCCATCCGCCCACAATATTTAATATGTAAAAGAATATGTGATTCTATTCTTCCATTCTGTTTGTAGTTTGTTTGTTTTTTTGTTTTTTTTGCACAAAGTCCGCAAGCATTGCCACTTTACATTTCACCGCACATCTCGTATGTGTATGTGACAAATAAACTTGACTTGACTGGCCCCGGGTGGGGCTAACCACCAGGACAGGCCTTCGTATGATATTTATCTACATCAGGGTTTGTTGAAAGTAAATAATCATTGGCATGTCGAGTGGATGTGTAATCTACTGACTATAAGGAAGTCGCCGCGGATGTCGATCACACCCACAGGCCCGGATCACCCGCCGCGGAAATCGCCAGGACCCACGACCGACCGCCGAGAGCGAGCAGGGCCGCCGGATGCTCCTAGTGACCGCACAAAACCGTCCAAGAGAGGACCCGGTGGCGGGCGGCCAAGGACGGGCCCACTGTGGATGACGGAGGTCAGTCGAGGACACGCCGCCAAGAGAACAAAGAGGGACCCGGCGTGGGGGGGCGGGGGGCGGGGGGCGCCGAAAACAAAGAGGGCCCACTGGAGACTGCGTTGAACACTTTGAAACTTTGTCGGTGTCCTGTACGTGCGACTCCTTGCATACCATGTGTATGGTACACAAAACAAAGAATTTCACTATGACGTCACAAGTGATAATAAGGTATCAAACTGTGGAATTGCGCTGAGAGATGTTAATTACTAGGTGCGACTGTGGCTGCTAACAATAGGTGTGGCTATTGTTATCATCTCTGTCCTGCTTAAAGAGCCCATGCTTCAACTGTTCTGACTCAAAGCTACCACAGCAATGACTGCATAGGTTTGGGCTCCTCATTATCTGCGCACTACCTACATCCCCCTCCTCCCTACAGCCAACCCCCCCTCCTCCCTCCACCCGAGTCATTTAACCAGTTCCACAGCTCGCAATGTATCCTTCCTGAGAGCACAACTTCTCTCGCTAACAATTGGCCTACCACGGAACCATCCTGCCTGAGGTCATCTGTTGCCTGACCTTATTTGTCAGGTCTTTTCTCACCTCCAGTTCTTCCACACTCCCCCTTCCCCCACGTTCAGTCTGAAGAAGAGTCCCAACCCAAAACACCACCTATCCTTTTTCTCCAGAGATGCTACCTGTGCCGCTGATTAATTCAGCATTTTGTGTCAATCTTTGATATCATTTCCTGTCAGTTTGCTCCTATTTCCCTCATTTTTGCTTTAGTTCAGTTTAGTTTAGTTTAGAGATATAAGTAAGTAAGTAAGTAAGTAAGTAAGTTTATTGGCCAAGTATTCACATACAAGGAATTTGGTGCTCCGCGCACAAGTCACAACATGACATTACGAATGACTCAGAAAACACTAAACATTAATAATAATAAGTTGTTAAAGAAGGAACTGCAGATGCTGGAAAATCTAAGGTACACAAAAATGCTGGAGAAACTCAGCGGGTGCAGCAGCATCTATGGAGCGAAGGAAATAGGCAACGTTTCGGGCCTGTCTGAAGAAGGGTTTCGGCCCGAAACGTTGCCTATGTTCTTCGCTCCATAGACGCTGCTGCACCCGCTGAGTTTCTCCAGCATTTTTGTGTACCATTAATAATAATAATCTTTGTGGGGTTTTCACAGACGACACAAACGAACAAACACATACAAAACAGCAAGGAGCAGTACACCGTGGCAAGCAGCTACACTATAGCGCGGAAACAGGCCCTTCGGCCCACTGAGTCTGGATCAACCAGCAATTCCTGCACATTAACACAATTCAACACATACTAGGGTCAATTTACAATTTTACCTAGTCTATTAGTCTAGAAACCTGTACGTCTTTGGAGTGTGGGAGGAAACTGGAGCACCTGGGGAAAACCCACGCGGGTCACGGGGAGAACGTACAAACTCTGTTCAGACAAGCACCAGTTGTCAGGATCGAACCGGGGTCTCTGGCTCTGTAAGGCAGTAACTCTACCGCTACGCCACTGTGCCACTTTCTCGAAGGCTTTGACTCTCTCCAGTTTTACACGTGCCGGCTGCACTAGGTTAGAGCCCTCGTTGCAATACTGAACCTTGCCACTAAGCTTCACTGCGAAACAGGCTGCAGGCATCACATCCGAGACAACCCTGCCGCCTACTAACCCGCCGAGCAATGATCTCTCTTTGTGTTCTGCGGTGGATCATAAGGTCATAAGTTATAGGAGAAGAATTAGGCCATTCGGCCCATCAAATCTACTCTGCCATTCAATCATGGCCCTCCTAACCCAATTCTCCTGTCTTCGCCCCATAACCCTTGACCCCCGTCAGGACATCTGAGGTTGCCAAAATCCTCAACTTACAATACCACAAACCTCCTGCCACACTGGATCCGACTGGATTCCGGTTGCAGGGAGGGCAGGTTGGCTTTGTAGTTGGGGGACCGCCGTGGGGGGAGAGGGGAAGAACAATGGACAATGGGGACCCGTCATGGTGGAACTGCTGTGGTGGGGGGGGGGGGGGTGGGAAGGAGGACAAAAGGGGGAGCCGGCGTGCTTTGTAACTTTGTCAGCGCCCTAGGTGGCTGCTATTTGTACACATTGTGTATGCAAGCAAAAGAATCTCACTGTGCTTAGTCACATGTGATAATAGAGTATTCCTATTCCTATTCCTATTCCCATTTTCAGTGTCCACTGCTGCTCAGTGGGTAAGCCTCTTGGTTCTGAATCGGGTTGCGGGTTCAAGTCACAACCCTGTATTTTCTGTGCAAACCATCTCATTGCAGTTGCCATTTCAGTGCAGTGCTGACCTGTGAGGGTTCCCAACTGAAGGCCCCATCTTTTTGCCACAGTTTGCTGGCTGGAATGTGGATCAGAAATCCCCCCCCCCTCCCCGAGATAACGATCATACCTGAAGCCCTGGTGGCTTGTGAAATTTAACTAATGACCCGAGAAACCTGCTCTGCCATCAGTTGGTCACAAACAAGCATTGTGCTTAGCTCCCTCCTCATCATAGTTTATACTAAATTAACTTTGCATTTAGATGTTTAAGGTGGTACTTTGCATTTAGATGGTACTTTTGCCTCTCTTTGCTCATTGTTGACTGTTTTTTGGTCGTTGCAGGTCTTCGAATCGCAAGATGAAAGAATGGGTCGACTGGGCTTGTATTCACTGGAATTTCGAAGAATGGGAGGGGATCTTATAGAAACATATAAAATTCTTAAAGGATTGAACAGGCAAGATGCAGGAAAAATGTTCTTAATGTTGGGGGAGTCCAGAACCAGGGGTCACAGTTTAAAAATAAGGGATAGACCATTTAGGACTGAGATGAGGAAAATCGTCTTCACCCAGAGAGTTGTGAATCTGTGGAATTCTCTGCCACCGAAGGCAGTGGAGGCCAATTCACTGGATGTTTCCAAGAGAGAGTTAGATTTAGCTCATTGGGGCTAAGGGAATCGAGGAATATGGGGGAAAAGCAGGAACGGGGTGCAGATTTTGGATGATCAGCCACGATCATATTGAATGGCGGTTCTGGCTCGAAGGGCCGAATGGCCTACGCCTGCACCTATTTTCTATGTTTCTAAGATCAAATCGAACCTGCTGAGAGTTTGCAACATTTTCTGTTTTTATTTCATATTTCCAGCAGTGTTTTGATCTTCCTTTAAAATTTGATTTAAACTAAGCAAAATACAACACCACAAATAATAGGACATTAAAGGCTAGTTGAAATGAGCACAGATATAATGTGAAATGCCACTAAATGTTTCACACTAATATGATCTTTGTATTCTGTACCTCACACTGATTTAAGCCTTTATTGTAACCTTTGACATCTATATCTCACTTTAACTTTGAGCAGATAGCAAAATCACTTAGGAGCTACTCTTAAACTCTTAATATGATTCACTCTTTGAATCTGCACTGGGAAAGGACTGCCGCCAATATCATGTGCTCTAATTTTGCACACTAATCTCTTGTATGGGACCTTGTCAAAGGCTTTTTTTTTAAGTCCAGATACACCACATCCACTGGCTCTCTCTTATCCATTCTACTTGTTACATCCTCAAAAAATTCCAGAAGATTAGTCAAGCATGTTTTCCCCTTCATAAATCTATGCTGACTTTGACCGATCCTGTCTGCTTTCCAAATGCGCTGCTATAACATCCTTAACAATCGACTCAAGCATCCACCCCTCTACCGATGTAAGGCTAACTGATCTATAATTCCCCATTTTCCCTCTCCCTCCTTTCTTAAAAAGTGGAGTTACAGTGCCCTCCATAATGTTTGGGACAAAGACCCATCATTTACTTATTTGCCTCTGTACTCCACAATTTGAGATTTGTAATAGAACAAATCACATTTGGTTAAAGTGCACATTGTCAGATTTTATTAAAGGCCATTTTTATACATTTTGGTTTCTCCATGTATAAATTACAGCTGTGTTTATACATAGTCCCCCCATTTCAGGGCACCATAATGTTTGGGACACATGGCTTCACAGGTGTTTGTAGTTGTTCAGACGTGTTTAAATGCTTCCTTAATGCAGGTATAAGAGAGCTCTCAGCACCTAGTCTTTCCTTCAGTCTTTCCATCACCTTTGGAAACTTTTATTGCTGTTTATCAACATGAGGACCAAAGTTGTGCCAATGAAAGTCAAATAAGCCATTATGAGACTGAAAAACAAGAATAAAACTGATAGAGACATCAGCCAAACATCAGGCTTACCAAAATCAACAGTTCTTTGGAACATAATTAAGAAGAAAGAGAGCACTAGTGAGCTTACTAATCGCAAAGGGACTGGCATATCAAGGAAGACCTCCACAGCAGATGACAGAAGAATTCTCTCTATAATTTAAAAAATCCCCAAACACCTGTCCGACAGACTAGAAACACTCTTCATGAGTCAGGTGTGGATTTGTCAATTACCACTGTCTGCAGAAGACTTCATGAACAAAAATACAGAGGCTGCACTGCAAGATGCAAACCACTGGTTAGCTGCAAAAATAGGATGACCAGGTTACAGTTTGCCGAGAAGTACTTAAAAGAGCAACCACAGTTCTGGAAAAAGGTCTTGTGGTCACATGAGACGAAGATTAACTTATATCAGAATGATAGCAAGAGCAAAGTATGAAGGAGAGAAGGAACTGCCCAAGATCCAAAGCATACCACCTCATCTGTGAAACATTGTGGTGGGGGTGTTATGGCCTGAGCATTTATGGCTGCTGAAGGTACTGGCTCACTTATCTTCATTGATGATACTACTGCTGATGGTAGTAGCATAATGAATTCTGAAGTGATTAGACATCAAGTTCAAACAAATGCCTCAAAACTCATTGGCCGGCGGTTCATTCTACAGCAAGAAAATGATCCCAAACATACTGCTAAAGCAACAAAGGAGTTTTACAAAGCTACAAAATGGTCAATTCTTCAGTGGCCAAGTCAATCACCCAATCTGAACCCAATTGCACCCGTTCTAATCAAGAATTTGTCTATCTCTGCCTTACAAAAATCCACTGACTTGGCCTCCACTGCCCTCTGTGGCAATGAGTTCCACAGATTAACTACACTCTGATTAAAGAAGTTCCTCCTCACCTTTCTGAAAGAGTACCCTTTAATTCTGGCCCTAGACTCTCCCACCAGTGGAAACATCCTGTCCACATCCACTCTATCTATGCCTTTCATTATTCTGTAAGTTTCATTGAGGGGTCCCCTCAACTTTCTAAACTCCAGCGAGTAGAGGCCCAGTGCTGTCAAATGCTCATCATATGCATATCCCCATTAACATAAAGTGCTGGAGTAATTCAAAGAGGCAGGCAGCATCTCTGAAGAACTTGGATAGGCAACGAGTCTGAAGAAGGGTCCCAACTTGAAATGTTGCCTATCCATGATCTCCAGAGATGGTGCTTGACCTGTTGAGTTACTCTAGCAATATCAGAATCTGCATTTCCTTGTGTATATCGCTTGTCTACAGATCTACACTCATCTGGAAAAATAGTGGGATAATATCGGGAAATATGTGTGCGAGATTAGGAACATTTGCAATTTAGAAATTAGGTCATTATATATTGCTGCATTATGCAATTGAGAATGCACTTGTGTCAGAGCGAAATATGATACCTGTGGGAGTTCTGAATAACAGGGCCCAGGCATGGTTGATTTTAATTCAGGTTATTGCAAGGGAGGGTTCCTTATGCCATTAGGTTAGATATCTCCTGGTCTGAATGCTGCATCATATGTGGAACATATTAAATCATTCACCATGGATGCATCTTTTGGGGATATTAGTCTATGCTCTTGCTGGAATGCCCATCATTAGCCATTCCTGCAATGACAAGCCTTTCATGGTGCAACACTGGACTGGAATCCCATGAAGGTAAGTCCCAAACCACTAGACCTCCCCCTTCTCCTCCTCAGTACCAAATCTCTCACTCATCAGGTATTTGACCAAACCCTAGCCAAATCCTTCCAGAACCCAATTGATGCTGCTCATCCCACAGTATCACCTCACCCAACCCTCCTCCTCTCCAGCCCCTCCAATTGACCAGCTCAATCTCCTACATCCCAATCTTCCTTGACTTACATCCCCTGATGTTTCCCTAGGAACCAGTCAACTCAGATTGATCCAGGTCTCCAGCCCAGCAATTCTCCACTCCTCCAAAGACCCATGATCTCCACCACTGGCTGCTTACTTGCTTCAACATCTGGCTCTAGTCTTGATGGCCAATACTACCCACATCTTCTTTCCTTTCCACCCTCCATCCCACCCATATTCCTGATGACTAATCCATATCCACCCCATGCCATCTAGTTGCTGCTCCAACCTCAGGTTTTTATTGGGCATACAGCTTCAACCTTCTCTTCCCACCACCCTAATGGACAAGGCATGAATTTTCAGTACTCTTGAGAATGTGCAACACTCATTCAGTTACTTCGGAGTAGGTACCTCAGAACTACTCAAGTTTGCAGTAGAGTGTCCATGCCTAAAATGGTCATAGTGCTATTAATAATATGATTTTCCAGTACACCCCTTTGGATGAATGAGAAATTGTCAACCCAAAACATACATTTTATTATTTGTAGGTGGAGAATCTAGTTAAAATTGCAGTGACCATTACTTGAGTATTTTACATACATAGATACATAGAAAATAGGTGCAGGAGTAGGCCATTCGGCCCTTCGAGCCTGCACCGCCATTCAATATGATCATGGCTGATCATCCAACTCAGTATCCCATACCTGCCTTCTCTCCATACCCCCTGATCCCTTTAGCCACAAGAGCCACATCTAACTCCCTGTTCAATATAGCCAATGAACTGGCTTCAACTACCCTCTGTGGCAGAGAGTTCCAGAGATTCACCACTCTCTGTGTGAAAAAGTTTTTTCTCTTCTCGGTCTTAAAGGATTTCCCCCTTATCCTTAAGCTGTGACCCCTTGTCCTGGACTTCCCCAACATCGGGAACAATCTTCCTGCATCTAGCCTGTCCAACCCCATAAGAATTTTGTAAGTTTCTATAAGATCCCCTCTCAATCTCCTAAATTCTAGCGAGTATAAGCCGAGTCTATCCAGTCTTTCTTCATATGAAAGTCCTGACATCCCAGGAATCAGTCTGGTGAACCTTCTCTGCACTCCCTCTATGGCTATAATGTCCTTCCTCAGATTTGGAGACCAAAACTGTACGCAATACTCCAGGTGTGGTCTCACCAAGACCCTGTACAACTGCAGTAGAACCTCCCTGCTCCTATACTCAAATCCTTTTGCTATGAAAGCTAACATACCATTTGCTTTCTTCACTGCCTGCTGCACCTGCATGCCTACTTTCAATGACTGGTGTACCATGACACCCAGGTCTCGCTGCATCTCCCCTTTTCCTAATCGGCCACCATTTAGATAATAGTCTGCTTTCCTGTTTTTGCCACCAAAGTTGATAACCTCACATTTATCCACATTATACTGCATCTGCCAAACATTTGCCCACTCACCCAGCCTATCCAAGTCACCTTGCAGTCTCCTAGCATCCTCCTCACAGCTAACACTTCCCCCCAGCTTAGTGTCATCCGCAAACTTGGAGATGTTGCCTTCAATTCCCTCATCCAGTTCATTAATATAAATTGTAAATAGCTGGGGTCCCACCACTGAGCCTTGCGGTACCCCACTAGTCACTGCCTGCCATTGTGAAAAGGACCCGTTTACTCCTACTCTTTGCTTCCTGTTTGCCAGCAAGTTCTCTATCCACATCAATACTGAACCCCCAATACCGTGTGCTTTAAGTTTGTATATTAATCTCTTATGTGGGACCTTGTCGAAAGCCTTCTGAAAATCCAGATACAACACATCCACTGGTTCTCCCCTATCCACTCTACTAGTTACATCCTCAAAAAATTCTATAAGATTCGTCAGACATGATTTACCTTTCGTAAATCCATGCTGACTGTCCAATGATTTCACCACTTTCCAAATGTGCTGCTATCCCATCTTTAATAACTGACTCTAGCAGTTTCCCCACTACCGATGTTAGACTAACTGGTCTGTAATTCCCCGTTTTCTCTCTCCCTCCCTTCTTAAAAAGTGGGGTTACGTTTGCTACCCTCCAATCCTCAGGAACTACTCCAGAATCTAAAGAGTTTTGAAAAATTATCACTAATGCATCCACTATTTCTGGAGCTACTTCCTTAAGTACTCTGGCATGCAGCCTATCTGGCCCTGGTGATTTATCGGCCTTTAATCCATTCAATTTACCCAACACCACTTCCCGACTAACCTGGATTTCACTCAGTTCCTCCATCTCCTTTGACCCGCGGTCCCCTGCTATTTCCGGCAGATTATTTATGTCTTCCTTAGTGAAGACGGAACCAAAGTAGTTATTCAATTGGTCCGTCGTATCCTTGTTCCCCATGATCAATTCACCTGTTTCTGACTGCAAGGGACCTACATTTGTTTTAACTAATCTCTTTCTCTTCACATATCTATAAAAACTTTTGCAGTCAGTTTTTATGTTCCCTGCCAGTT
Source organism: Malacoraja senta (assembly GCA_038087875.1). Lineage (NCBI taxonomy): Eukaryota > Metazoa > Chordata > Chondrichthyes > Rajiformes > Rajidae > Malacoraja > Malacoraja senta. The sequence continues at coordinate 16,244,500 of CM075982.1, forward strand.
TTCTTTCATAATCTATTTTCCCTTTCCTAACTAAGCCCTTTGTCCTCCTCTGCTGGTCTCTGAATTTCTCCCAGTCCTCTGGTATGCTGCTTTTTCTGGCTAATTTGTACGCATCATCTTTTGCTTTGATACTATCCCTGATTTCCCTTGTTATCCACGGATGCACTACCTTCCCTGATTGATTCTTTTGCCAAACTGGGATGAACAATTTTTGTAGTTCATCCATGGTCTTTAAATGCCTTCCATTGCATAACCACCGTCAACCCTTTTAGAACTAATTGCCAGTTAATCTTGGCCAATTCACGTCTCATACCCCTCAAAGTTACCTTTCTTTAAGTTCAGAACCATTGTTTCTGAATTAACAATGTCACTAATCTTGGCCCACTTCACGTCTCATACCCACTCAAAGTTACCTTCTTTAAGTTCAGAACCATTGTTTCTGAATTAACAATGTCATCTCCATCCTAATGAAGAACTCAAACCCCATATATGGTCACTCTTGCCCAAGGGGGCACGCACAACAGACTGCTTTGGTAGATAACTATCCCGCATACATTCCAAGAATTCCTCTTCCTCAGCACCCCTGCCAATTTGATTCACCCAATCTATATGTAGATTGAAGTCACCCATTATAACTGTTTTGCCTTTGTTGCACGCATTTCTAATTTCCTATTTGATGCCATCCCCAACTTCACTACTACTGTTAAGGTGCCTGTACACAACACCCACCAGCGTTTTCTGCCCCTTAGTGTTTCGCAGCTCTACCCATACCGATTCCACATTCTCCAAGCTAATGTCCTTCCTTTCCACTGCGTTAATTTCCTCTCCAACCAGCAATCCACTAATACTGTGGATGTTGGCTGCTTATGTTTAATAATGAATCTATAATTATGTTTACATGCAGTAAAGTTCATTGGGCTAATACTGCTGGAGATCTCTGATAGGCATTAGCCAAGTGGATACACCATCTGAGTTTGGCACAAAGGTGATATGGACGCAATAGTTGATTAGTGCGGCTGTCAAGGGTTATGGGGCGGCAGGCAAGAGGACAGGGTGAGAGGACAGATAGATCATCCATGATTAAATGGCAGAGTAGACTTGATGGGCCAAATGGCCTAATTCTGCTCCTAGAACTTATGAACTAAGTTCCTCAGTTGATCGTTGCCCTGTAAAAGGTAATTGTAAAACCTGTTTGTATATCTTTCCATACTGCTAAAAACACTTTGTTTGAAAGTCTGTCATTCTGAAGAAGGGTCTCGACCCAAAACATCACCCATTCCTTCTCTTCCAGAGATGCTGCCTGTCCCGCTGAGTTACTCCAGCAATTTCTGTCTATCTTCAATTTAAACCAGCATCAGCAGTTCTTTCCTACACTGCAAGTTTGAAAGTTAGATCCTCTTACCTACTGAACCAGACTTACACTTATATCATGGTTTAAACATTCAGCCCAAATCATTCTGAATAGATACTAAATGGTAGAGGAGGCATGGACCATCCTCTCACACTCTCTAGGGTGAGATGACGGTTCAGTTGCCTGATGAAAGTTGGGAAAATAGACACAAAAAGCTGGAGTTACTCAGCGGGACAAGCAACATCTCTGGAGAGAAGAATGGGTGGACGTTTCGGGTCGAGACCCTTCTTCAGATTGGTTGGGATAAGGGAAACGAGAGATATAGACGGTGATGTGGAGATAAAGACCAATGAATGAAAGATGTGCAAAAAAGTTATGATGATTAAGGAAACAGGCATTGTAAGCTGTTTGTGGGGGTGAAAATGAGAAGCTAGTGTGAATTGGGTGGGGGAGGGATAGAGAGAAAGAATGCTGGGGCCACCTGAAATGAGAGAAATCAATGTTCATACCACTGGGCTGCCCATGCGAAATATGAGATGCTGTTTCTCCAATTTGCATTGGCCTCACTCTGACAATGGAGGAGACTGTGGACGAAAAGGTCTGTGTAGGAATGGGAAGGAGAATTAAAGTGTCCAGCAACTGGGTTGGTTCACGCGGGCTGAACGAAGGTGTTCCGCGAAACGATTGCCCAGTCTGCGTTTGGTCTTGCTGATGTATAAGAGTCCACATCTTGAACAATGGATACAGCAGACGAGGTTGGAGGAGGTGCAAGAAAACCTCTGCCTAACCTGAAAGGACTGTCGTGGTCCCTGGACAGAGTCGAGGGAGTGAGGTATAGCGACAGGAGTTGCATCTTCTGCAGTTGCAGGGGACTACCTGGGGAGGGAGTGGTTTGGGTGGAAGGGTGAGTAACTAGGGAGTTGCGAGGGAACTAGGTCGCTGCGGAAAGCGGAAAGGGTGGAGATGGGAAAATATGGCTAGTGGTGGGATCCCGCTGGAGTTGGGATGGCTGATGGGGTGGAAGGTAAGGACTAGGGGGACTATCTCTGTTGTGACTAGGGGGAGGGGGAGCAAGGGCGGAGCTGCAGGTTACCGAGGAGACATGAGTGAGGGCCTCATCTATGATGGGAGAGGGGAACCCCCATTCCGTAAAGAATGAGGACATCTCGGATGTTCTAGAATGGAACACCTCATCTTGGGCGCAGATGCGGGGGAGATGGAGGAATTGCAAGTAGTGGATAGAGTCTTTGCAGGAAAAGGGTGGGAAGAAGTGTAGTCGAGATAGTTCTGGGAGTCAATAGATTTGTAATAGACGTCAGTCCATAGTCTATTTCCTGTGATGGAGACTGTGTGATCAAGTAACGGCAGGAGGTGTCGCAGATGGTCCAAGTAAATTTGAGTGCAACGTTGATGAAGTCCATGAGTTCTGCATGGGTGCAGGAGGTAGCACCGATGCAGTCATCAATGTAACGGGGTTAGAGTTTGGCGATAGGGCACAGAGTACGCCTGGAACAGGGATTGTTCAACGTACCCTACAAAGAGGCAGGCATAGCTGGGGCCCATGCAGGTGCCAATAGCTACGCCTTGAACTTGGAGGAAGAGGGAGGAGTCAAAGGAGAAGTTGTTGAGGGTAAGGACCAGCTCCGCGAGGCAGAGTAGAGTGCTAGTAGAGGGAAATTGATGGTTCTGCGGTTGAGGAAGAAACGGAGGGCTTTAAGGCCTTCCTGGCGGGGGCTGGAGGTGTAGAGTGACTGAACGTCCATGGTAAAGATGAGGGAGTGGGGGCTCGGAAGCGGAAGTCAAAGTTGGGAAGAAACTATTGCCGGTGGATTTCCATATGAAAGCAACAACCATCCAGCTACAAAGGGTGGCTTCCAGATTTAAAACTGACGACAAATGCATTCATTTACCTTTCTTTATGAAAATGTCCCAAGGCATTTGTAAGAGGGAGTAAACAGGTATAACTGTGGCTTCATTGTAACAGCATAGGATATGGGAGTGACATGATGTCACTCCAATTAGGGAGGGAGGTTGGTGCTGGACTCGTACTAACTACATCATCTGATAGTTTGTCATGAAAAGAATCAGCAGCCAAACAGCAGGAATTTATGTGACAGATTAGACCGAGTTCTGCTTCATCACGGGTTGATACCCTGGTCCCTAAATTGACCCACACCAGCAGGATTCAATGTGTGAAGTACATCCCTTTGGATGTACATCACTATCTATATCTCTCGTTTCCCTTTCCCTGACTCGCAGTCTGAAGAAGGATCTCAACCTGAAATGTCACCTATTCCTTTTCTCCAGAGATGCTGTCTGACCCGCTGAGTTACTCAGCTGTTTGTGTCTATCTTCCCTTTGGAGATCTATGGAACTGCTCACTTGGGGGAAAAGCACTGACAATCACAGGGACAGACCAGGTGTGGTAATTAGTTACATAAAAGTGTGTGACGCAGACACTTGAATGAGAGAGATGAAATTAAATCTTCATCACACAGCCTCTTGTGCTTGAGAGGGAGGAATCTGCTTCAGGAAGGAAAACTAATAATGGCATCTGCATATTTTTCCGAAGGTATTTTTGCAGTTTCTTGGTTTTAAACATACGATACTTGAAACTTAAGATCATCTGTTTGTAGTGTGTGTACTTGAAAGGATCAATTGTGCTTCATTCTTAAAAAGCACTATTTCTACGGACCGTAGTTTATTTGTTTAGGGATGAGTGAGACAAAGGTAGCATTGATGTCCCTCTCTCTGCAGAACTACTTGGTCCCCTTCAGCCATACCCATAATTGCATGCCAGTTTTCACACGTGAACCATTTTCTGTAGCATGCATGCGCACACACTGCATCATTCCTTCCACAATTCGGTGTATGAACAAAAACTCTTTTAATTTCTGAATAAAGTCGCAGTCATGAAACAACATAATACCACACTATGTAAACCATGAGAAAGATTTGGAGACATGGAAAAGGAATTCCAGAATGTGGAATGTCTACTAATAGTGGTCCTAAAGGAATGGATGATGCACAGCAAACCAGAGTGGAGAATCCTTTGGGGTGGCAAGGATGGAATGGATGCGGGATCAGGCATTGAGAGAGTAATGGAGTTAGGGTGTGGTCGGCTGAATTTAAAAACAACTATGAGAATTTAATTATTTTTTTGGGGGGGAGGAGACAGTAGATAACCTTCAGCTGAAGGGGGGAGGGAGTGTTGGGGAGGTGTTCTAGTTTGGAGGTGTGTGACTAACAACTTGCAATGTCTAGTGTGAGCTTAGGTTTACGAAGGAATGTTGTCCTCAAGCAAAAATATTTCTGAAATGAAAAAAGCAAATCAAGGAGATGCACAAAACCAATTACACAGAAACTTTTTCATTTTGTGATGAATGAAAATTGCAAATTTTATGAAAAATGATACTAAATTTGTTAAGGGGCACTTTGCCAAACACCATTTGAAAGCCCATAAAGTAACTAGTTTGTTACTTTATTGGAGAAGGTGACCAACGTTAGTGGCATCTGATTTATCTTTGACTAATTTCTGAGGAGTTTCAGTTACACCCTATGCTACCTCAATTCCAAAACAATTCTGTGCAGATCATTCGCAATGCCAAAATGGGTACCCTGATGGATCTGATGTATCAGATGTATCAGAGCTGGCCTTTTAAATCTGTAACTAACTAGAATCCCAGAGGCAGAGTTCTTTCTTTCCTAAATGACATTTATCTCAGTGTCATGTGTAAAGTAAAAGGCTGACCTCGGGCTGCTACAAAAGGAGGACTAAATGTGAGAGTCAAAGTCCATACATGAAGGTGGCGCTCTCTGTGTCAATGCAATATCTGAAGTAATTGTTTAACAATCCAATATTCACAAAATTGTTTTTCAATTTGATAGATGTTAACTCGAATATCTAAATCTTAATAGTGTGACTGTTAAGGACCCTTATGCAAAGGGTGCTTCTATTTGAGAGACCTAGACCTTATTGAGTCATCGGTGGGACTAAGTGTAGACTAAATGTCAACCTGTGTCTTTCCCCTCCTCACAAAACTCATCTGCCACTTCCCCCAACTCCCATTTCCTTTTATCCCCCTCTTTCCCTTCCCTCCATTTATACATAAACCTCTCTCCAGCATTACTCCTCTTCTTTCCTTATCTGACAATTTTCACCTCTAGCCTTGTCACCATCCCCACCCGTTAATCAACTCCCCTCATCTGTATCCACCTATCACCTGTGTAAGAAGGAACTGCAGATGCCGGGTTATACAAAAGACAGACACAAAGTGTCTCGGAGTAACCCAGCAGGTCAGGCAGCATCTCTGGAGAAAAAGGATGGATGACGTTTTGGGTCGGAACCCTTCTTCAGACTAAGAGTCGGAACTGGAGGTAGGAAAAAAATCACTTGCCAGGTTTTGCGCCACCCTCCCTCTCTTTTATAGCATTCCATTAGTCTGAAAGATACCAACCCGAAACATCGTCTGTCCCTTCTTCCCTAACACAGAAGCTGCCTGCATGACCCATCGAGTTCCTCCAGCACTTTGTTTTTGCTTTGATACAAAACATTTAGAGACTTGGGAAGATAAACATAATAAGCACGTCCCTCTGGGTCAGAAGAATCTAGAATTGGGAGTCACAGCTTCAAAATAAAAGGCAGGGTAAATTTGATGAAGTCCATCTTCACTCAGAGGGTGGTGCTCTTTTGGAATTCTCCACCATGGAGGCTCTGTGTTAGAGACTGAGTTTTCTGTGGTAAGTGTGCCATCTAGGGGCAAAATAATTACAGCTAATTTGTTGAATTCTTCTGGTTATTCATTCCGCTCAAGGGAAAACATATTAAGAGAGCTTAACTAAGACAAAATGCAAAAGGAAGTTGCATTTAACAAGTAACTGCTTCTATTCATGATTAACTATTTAAAAACCAAAGGAAGGTTCCCCGCCCACCAAATAAATATACTGTATGTAAAACAATATTTTGCAAGTTCATCAAACTGGGTTCCAGAATGGTGAGGAAGAAGGATCTCAACCAGAAACATCAACTATCCATGTTCTCCACAGATGTTGCCTGACCTACTGAGTTACTCCAGCACTTTGTGTAGTTTATCATTGGCATGTGTTACCAAGTACATAAAAAAGCTTTTTGTTACCTGCTATCCAGTCAAGGAAAAGACCATGCACTATGACAACAGTGTACAGATTTAGTATAAAGAGTAGTGTGTAGGGAGGAACTGCAGATACTGGTTTAAATCAAAGATAGACACAAAATGCTGGAGTAACTCATCGGGACAGGCAGCATCTCTGGAGAGAAGGAATGGGTGACGTTTCGGTCGAGACCCTTCTTCAGTCTGTAGTACAGGCCCAATGCTGACAAACGCTCATCATAGGTTAACCTACTCATTCCTGGGATCATTCTTGTAAACCTCCTCTAGATCCTCTCTAAAGCCAGCACATCCTTCCTCAGATATTGTGCCTAAAATTGCTCACATCCCTGATTTTGTATACAAGTCCTCTTGAAATAAATGCTAGCTTTGAGTTTGCTTTCTCGTGTGGGTGAGGCTGGATCATGAAGATTGTTGAAATGCAAACGATTTAAAAAGTTGAGCATCTCTGCAGAGAAGGAATGGGTGACATTACAACCCAAAACGTCACCCATTCCCTCTCCAGAGATGCTGCCTGTCCCACTGAGTTACTCCAGCATTTTGTGTTTATCTAGGATAGAGTATAACGTTCAGTGCAAGATAAACGCCAGTAAAGTCCGATTAAAGTCCAATGAGGTAGACGCAAGGCCAGGACCGCTGTCAGAACTGCTCTCTAGCTGGTGAGAGGATAGTTCAGTTGTCCAATAACAACTGGTACGAAACTGTCCTTGAATCTGTAAGGAAGCATTTTCAAACTTCTGTACCTCTTGCCTGATGGGAGAGGAGGGAAGAGGGAGTGACCAGGGTGGTGTCCTTCATTCCAACTTTGTTTTGTCCAATTTATTTTTCTATTTGCAGGAACATAAGAAACAGTAGGACAATCTGGCCGTTCAACCCCTTGAACATGTTCCACCATTAGGCTTATATTCACTGGAATTTAGAAGGATTAGAGGGGATCCTATAGAAACATATTAAATTCCTAAGGGATTGGACATGCTAGATGCAGGAAAAATGTCCCTATGTTGGGGGAGTCCAGAACCAGGGGTCACAGTTTAAGAATAAGGGGTAGGCCATTTAGGGCTGAGATGAGGAAAAACCTTTTCAGCCATAGAGTTGTGAATCTGTGGAATTCTCTGCCACAGAAGGCAGTGGAGGCCAATTCACTGGATGTATTCAAGAGAGTTAGATATAGCTCTTAGGGCTAATGGAATCAAGGGATATGGGGAGAAAGCAGGAACAAGGTACTGATTCTGGATGATCAGCCGTGATCATATTGAATGGCGGTGCTGACTCCTGCACTTATTTTCTATGTGTCTATTCAACAAGGTTGTGGATGACCTCTACTTCGCCATCATTTTCCTGCCCTAGCCCCTTATCTCTTGATTCCTCTTATATTGAAAAATACAGTTCTCAGCTTTGCACGAATCAATGGATGATCCATCATACTGTAGCTTTTTGTTATAGAGAATTTCCCCACCCCCACATTTCAGTTCTAAAGTGTCCTCATCCTTATTTTGAGTCAGTGACTCCTGATTTTATACTCCTCAACCAGAGAGAAAAAATCATCCTCCCTATATTTATCCTCCATGTTGGTGTTGGGGGGGGAGGCAGAGAGAGGCAGAAGACAGAGAGAGAGAGAGAGAGAGAGAGAGAGAGAGAGAGAGAGAGAGAGAGAGAGAGATAGAATGAGAGACAGAGAGAGACAGAGAGAGAGAGAGACAGAGAGAGAGAGAAAAAATCTGATTGAATACAATGTTAGAATTAGGAGACTGCAAGATGAGGTGACAAAGAGCTTTCTCAGCTTTTTTTAAATCATTTTTTCCAGATGTTATTTTTCTCTTAAACTGTTTCTCTTCTTCAAAACATCAAAGATGCAGTAAATGAAGCAGTAACAATCCCAACCAGGTGATCAGGGCCAGATTCAGATGAAGAGAGGCCCTAGGCTATTCCACTTGTGAGGCCCTTCCCAATCCCCCACCCCGAGAGGAAGATGGAAGAGTCCACCAGATTGACACCGATGTGCAGCCGAGTGTGGCCAATGAGATAAGGGCTGGAAAGCTGCGCGTTTTATTTATTGCCAGTGCTAGTGTCGAGTTATCGGCTAAAAACATGATTATTCTGAAATGGAGGGCAAGGAAAATTACTGAAGTGTTGTTCAGAGACTACAGTGTGTTGTGACAGAATATGTAAGAAAGGTCTATGACAGTGTCAAAAATATTATACACCAGGCCCGTACGAAGCTTTTCAAAAAGGGGGGGGTGGCATGGCAGGATTACCCAAATATTGTGTGAAATAAGTGCATGTAACGCATATCACAAGCGCGAAGCTCAAAGTTCCTTGCGGCCGGGTCCAGGGACCCGCTTAAGGGCCCTGGAAGCTCTGGGGTTTTAGATGCTCTCTGGTGCATTGTGAGCCTTATTTTGGAGCATTTTTGAACCAAATTTATGACCAATATTTCAGAAATAATTTTGGTTGAACAGAGTAATGAGTAGGATGATTGGGGTCATTGTTGTATACATTTTTTTAAATCAAGAATTGGTTGCCCATGTTTTAATAATCAAGTTGTACTGTAAAATGTTATAAAGGAGCATGCAAACACTGCAAATAAAATACTGTAAGTTTTCCAGTAACTAAAATCTTTTTTTAGAAAATGTTTTGTGTGTTGATTTGATTGCGTTACTGTTCGACTGTGTTAGTGTGTGCACATTAAAAATGATGCAAAAAGAGTCGCAAACTTTGGAATTTATATTTTTCAGTATTGTTATCAAGGAAAAGAAAGCAGTTCCAATTATTTGAAATTATTCATATGGAGAAAATATAATTGCTCTAAAACCTACCTTAATTTTGCAATCTTACTGAAGATAATCCCCCTTTCCCTCTCCCCCTCCCCATCTCCCTCTCTCCCCCGTCTCAACCCCCTGCTTTCCCCCTCACATCATAGAAACATAGAAACATAGAAATTAGGTGCAAGAGTAAGGCCATTCGGCCCTTCGAGCCGCACCGCCATTCAATATGATCATGGCTGATCATCCAACTCAGTATCCCGTACCTGCCTTCTCTCCATACCCTCTGATCCCTTTAGCCACAAGGGCCACATCTAACTCCCTCTTAAATATAGCCAATGAACTGGCCTTGACTACCCTCTGTGGCAGAGAGTTCCAGAGATTCACCACTCTCTGTGTGAAAAAAGTTCTTCTCATCTCGGTTTTAAAGGATTTCCCCCTTATCCTTAAGCTGTGACCCCTTGTCCTGGACTTCCCCAACATCGGGAGCAATCTTCCTGCATCTAGCCTGTCAACCCCTTAAGAATTTTGTAAGTTTCTATAAGATCCCCTCTCAATCTCCTAAATTCTAGAGAGTATAAACCAAGTCTATCCAGTCTTTCTTCATAAGACAGTCCTGACATCCCAGGAATCAGTCTGGTGAACCTTCTCTGCACTCCCTCTATGGCAATAATGTCCTTCCTCAGATTTGGAGACCAAAACTGTACGCAATACTCCAGGTGTGGTCTCACCAAGACCCTGTACAACTGCAGTAGAACCTCCCTGCTCCTATACTCAAATCCTTTTGCTATGAAAGCTAACATACCATGCGCTTTCTTCACTGCATGCTGCACCTGCATGCCTACTTTCAATGACTGGTGTACCATGACACCCAGGTCTCGCTGCATCTCCCCTTTTCCTAGTCGGCCACCATTTAGATAATAGTCTGCTTTCCTGTTTTTGCCACCAAAATGGATAACCTCACATTTATCCACATTATACTGCACCTGCCAAACATTTGCCCACTCACCCAGCCTATCCAAGTCACCTTGCAGCCTCCTAGCATCCTCCTCACAGCTAACACTGCCCCCCAGCTTAGTGTCATCCGCAAACTTGGAGATATTGCCTTCAATTCCCTCACCCAGGTCATTAATATATATTGTAAATAGCTGGGGTCCCAGCACTGAGCCTTGCGGTACCCCACTAGTCACTGCCTGCCATTGTGAAATGGACCCGTTTACTCCTACTCTTTGCTTCCTGTTTGCCAGCCAGTTCTCTATCCACATCAATACTGAACCCCCAATGCCATGTGCTTTAAGTTTGTATACTAATCTCTTATGTGGGACCTTGTCGAAAGCCTTCTGGAAGTCCAGATACACCACATCCACTGGTTCTCCCCTATCCACGCTACTAGTTACATCCTCGAAAAATTCTATAAGATTCGTCAGACATGATTTACCTTTCGTAAATCCATGCTGACTTTGTCCAATGATTTCACCACTTTCCAAATGTGCTGCTATCCCATCTTTAATAACTGACTCTAGCAGTTTCCCCACTACCGATGTTAGACTAACTGGTCTGTAATTCCCCGTTTTCTCTCTCCCTCCCTTCTTAAAAAGTGGGGTTATGTTTGCTACCCGCCAATCCTCAGGAACTACCCCAGAATCTAAAGAGTTTTGAAAGATTATTACTAATGCATCCACTATTTCTGGAGCTACTTCCTTAAGTACTCTGGGATGCAGCCTATCTGGCCCTGGGGATTTATCGCCCTTTAATCCATTCAATTTACCCAAAACCACTTCCCGACTAACCTGGATTTCACTCAATTCCTCCAACTCCTTTGACCCGCGGTCCCTGCTATTTCCGGCAGATTATTTATGTCTTCCTTAGTGAAGACGGAACCAAAGTAGTTATACAATTGGTCCGCCATATCCTTGTTCCCCATGATCAACTCGCCTGTTTCTGACTGCAAGGGACCTACATTTGTTTTAACTAATCTCTTTCTTTTTACATATCTATAAAAACCTTTGCAGTCAGTTTTTATGTTCCCTGCCAGTTTTCTTTCATAATCTATTTTTCCTTTCCTAATTAAGCCCTTTGTCCTCCTCTGCTGGTCTCTGAATTTCTCCCAGTCCTCCGGTATGCTGCTTTTTCTGGCTAATTTGTATGCATCATCCTTCGCTTTGATACCATCCCTGATTTCCCTTGTTATCCACGGCTGCACTACCTTCCCTGATTTATTCTTTTGCCAAACTGGGATGAACAATTGTTGTAGTTCATCCATGCAGCCTTTAAATGCCTTCCATTGCATATCCACCGTCAACCCTTTAAGAATCAATTGCCAGTCTATCTTGGCCAATTCACGTCTCATACCCTCAAAGTTACCTTTCTTTAAGTTCAGAACCATTGTTTCTGAATTAACAATGTCACTCTCCATCCTAATGAAGAACTCAACCATATTATGGTCACTCATGCCCAAGGGGGCACGTACAACAAGACTGCTAACTAACCCTTCCTCATTACTCAATACCCAGTCTAAAATAGCCTGCTCTCTCGTTGGTTCCTCTACATGTTGATTTAGATAACTATCCCGCATACATTCCAAGAAATCCTCTTCCTCAGCACCCCTGCCAATTTGATTCACCCAATCTATATGTAGATTGAAGTCACCCATTATAACTGTTTTGCCTTTGTCGCACGCATTTCTAATTTCCTGTTTGATACCATCTCCAACTTCACTACTGCTGTTAGGTGGCCTGTACACAACACCCACCAGCGTTTTCTGCCCCTTAGTGTTTCGCAGCTCTACCCATACCGATTCCACATCCTCGAACCCAATGTCCTTCCTTTCCATTGCGTTAATCTCCTCTCTAATCAGCAACGCTACCCCACCTCCTTTTCCTTTCTCTCTATCCCTCCTGAATATTGAATATCCCTGGATGTTCAGCTCCCAGCCTTGGTCACCCTGGAGCCATGTCTCCGTGATCCCGACTATATCATAGTCATTAATAGCTATCTGCACATTCAACTCATCCACCTTATTACGAATGCTCCTTGCATTGAGACACAAAGCCTTCAGGCTTGTTTTTACAACACTCTTACCCCTTATACAATTATGTTGAAAAGTGGCCCTTTTTGATTTTTGCCCTGGTTTTGTCTGTCTTCCACTTTTACTTTTCACCTTGCTACCTATTGCTTCTACCCTCATTTTACACTCCTCTGTCTCTACGCTCACACATTTAAGAAACCCTTTCCCTTTAACTCCATCCTCCACTATCCCATTCGACACCCCACCCCCCTTATTCAGTTTAAAACCACCCGTGTAGCAGTGGCAAACATGCCTGCCAGAATGCTGGTCCCACACCTGTTAAGATGCAATCCGTCCCTTTTGTACAGTTCCCCCTTACCCCAAAACAGATCCCAGTGATCTAAGAATCTAAATCCCTGCCCCGTGCACCAGTTCCTGAGCCACACGTTCAGGTCCTAAATCTCCCTGTTCTTGCTCTCGCCAGCACGAGGAACTGGAAGCAAACCGGAGATAACAACCCTGGAGGTCCTGCTTTTCAGCATTTTTCCGAGCTCTCTAAAGTCACGCTGCAGAATATTCATCCCCTTCTTTCCGACATCGTTTGTGCCGACATGCACAACCACTTCCGGGTGTTCACCTTCGCCCTTGAGGATTTTCTGCACTCTGTCCGTGACATCCTGGATCCTGGCACCAGGAAGGCAGCACACCATCCTCGCATCCCGTCTGTTGCCACAGAAACCCCTGTCCGTACCTCTCACAATGGAGTCTCCCACTACAATGGCGTTGCCTGCCTTAGGCCTTTTTGGTTTTGGCTCAACAGCCCTATTCGCATCGCAAGCCAGTCCACCGCTCAGTGTAAACACGTCTTCTGTCCCAACAGCTTCTCAGTGGGTGAACCTGTTCACAAGAGGTACAACACCCGGGGACATTGGCATTCCATGCTTCCCTCCCTTTCTCACCGTCTCCCACCTTCTCTCTTCCAGTACCTTAGGTGTAACAATCGTACTGTAGGACTTGTCAAGGAACGACGCCGTTTCTCGGACGAACCGGAGGTCATCCACTTGCTTCTCCAGTTCCCCAACACGGCCCTTCAGGAGCTCTACCTGGATGCACTTCTCGCATTTGTAGCAGCCAGAGGCACCAGCGGTGTCCTTGACCTCCCACATACTGCAAGCATCGCACTGAATCAGCTTGCCTGACATGTCCTTCTTTCGTCTCTACCTCTCAAGCGTATTGCGTGGTCTCCTCTCCTCAGCCTCCTCGCCGAAGACTCTCGAGCCAAAGACTCACACTTCCCTCACAAGGCCACTCACTCACTGCCGCTCGCTAAGAGCCGTCTTGCTTAAATTGACGGATAAATTGCCTGATTTACCAATTTACAAACAAAATTCCTGTTTTCAACTGTTTTCCCAGCACCGACTCACTTCTCTCCTCCCACTCGGCCTAGAGCCAATCAGTCGTATCTCTTGCTAATCTCCTGCTGCTGTTGCTCCCAAATCTACAGCAGTTCTGAGTAAAGTCTGCCTGTGCTTGGCTTCTACTTTTCAACTGTTTCCCCCCTCTGACTCACTTCTCTCCTCCCACTCGGGCTAGAGCCAATCAGTCATATCTCTTGCTAATCTCCTGCTGCTGTTGCTCCCAAATCTACAGCAGTTCTGAGTAAAGTCTGCCTGTGCTTGGCTTCTACTTTTCAACTGTTTTCCCCCCTCTGACTCACTTCTCTCCTCCCACTCGGGCTAGAGCCAATCAGTCGTATCCCCCCCTCTCTCTCCCTCCCACGCAGTGAGGCTCTGACTCCGCGCCACAGACACTGCAGCCCTCCGGCCCGGAGAAACGGGCACTCCCTCAACGCAATATTCCACTACTTACCTGGAGTAGACACGAGGCATCGAGGTGATTGTGTGGAGTGCAAATGGAGATCTGAACCCGCCCGGGCCCACTGCGCACGCGCGGAGAGACAGCGTCGCTACTGCGTCACCGGCTTCCCCCAACTGCGCAGGCGCGGATGCTCCCAATCTTTTCCCCCAAAACCTCCAGCGGGCTGGAACCAGAATTTCGGGTAGCTGATAGCACTCCAATTTTTTTTTTCTCGGGATTTTTTTTACTCTGGGAAAAAAACACCTTGGCCTGAGGCCCCTTAGATTTTGAGTCCCTAGGCTTCAGCCTATGAAGCCTATAGGTAAATCCGGCCCTGCCGAGGCCCCCCCCCCTAGATCTCGAGGCCCTAAGCTTAAGCTTGTGAAGCTTATACGTAAATCCGGCCCTGCTGGTGACGCCATAGTGCAGTAATGAGACAATTTTAAAATAGTTTTCAATTCAACAATCTTCATGATCCAGACTCACACACACCTCCTCTGCTTGCAATTACCATCGATGTTCTATGTGCTGCCTGCTAAATTGATGGCCCCAGATGTCAACTGAGTTAGCCAATTTCACAGCTACTGCAGCTGGTCTCATTTTCACTGGGTTTGCCCAGGAGATGGTAGCATTGGGACTGCAGGAAACCAACTAATCCTATCATGTTTCAAACTCCATCAACTTATTTATGATGGGTGTAAATATCGTTATATTTGGGTTTGATACTTTCATAGTGTAACCTGTTCAGGCATGGTGGAAAATGGCAGAGGGAAACTAGGAATTAGATTTTTTTTAATGAATCAGTATGCTCACAAAAGCAAAGTGGGAGATTAAAAAAATCTTCAAATAAATAAGTGGTAATGCCCAGAAGTTTCACATCCCTGCTGGAAGAAAGAATATCAGGAATTTAAAACACATTCGCTGGAAATATTAATGGTTGAGCCACATGGAATACTGTGTGCAATTCTGGTCACACTAAAGGAAAGATGTCACTTGCCTAGAGTAGGTGAATCGAGGACCAGTGGACACAGCTTTAGGGTGAAGGGGAAAAGATTTAATAATAACTTTTTCACACAAAGTTGCCAGAGGAGGTTGTTTAGGCTGGGACTATCCCAACATTTAAGAAACAGTTAGTCAGGTACATGGATAGGACAGGTTTGGCAGGATATGGGCCAAATGCGGCAGGTGGGACTAGTGTAGCTGGGACATGTTGTGGGCAAGTTGGGCCAAAGGGCCTGTTTTCCACATTCTATGATGTGATTGAACAGGAGATGATGCAGAGGATATTTGCCAGAATATTACCTGGATTGGAACATTTCAGTTATAAGGGGAGACTGGACCTTGCCAATTAGATGCATCAAACACATTGTCATGCTACTTAGCATTTTAACAGCACACTGCTGTTCATACAGCTACAAAATGACTTAAAAAGACAGATTTTATTTTTCATTTGGATGTCTACCTTTTCTGCTGCTGACTCAGTTTGGCATTGCTGTGAAAGGTTGAGAACACATTTACTCATCTACACCACATTGACCCACCTTGGGAAAAAGGACTGAGAGCCTTAAAGGATTTTCATAAAGATGCAGACCTCTATCAAGGCACATTCACTCTGGCTATTTCTGGACCGTAGCAGATTTTCATTGAGGATCTATGAACATAAGGATGTGTACAGACAATACCTCCAAGCCCCTTGGTTTCACACAAAACAAAATGTCAGTATGTTAAGATCGCTGGCATTCAGCTGTTACTGCAATTTGCCTAATGCATTGACACCTAAACAATATAATTTTGAAATAAATCTCAGCTGACAATCTATTGCAGTACCAGACTGCTGAGGTGCCATCCTTTGGACAAGACATCAAACCAAGGCTTGGTCTGCTCTCCCTGACAGAAGTGTTGCTGGTGTATCAATCTGAAGAAAAGGCCCGCCCCAAAACATCACCTATTCATGTTCTCCTGAGACGTTGCCTGATCCACTGAGTTACTCCAGTACCGTGTCTTCATTTTTAAACCAGCATCTGCAGTTCCTAGTTTCTACATATTGTTGATGATTACCTGATTGCTATCATGTTGCGGTGCAGTACAGGTTGGCTTTATATCGGTGAGTGCACTTCACCATACTACTTCATCAGTTGAAATGCACTTGAGTATGTTTTTAAACAGTCAGGAAGGCACTGTGGAAATGTACATTTTTCTATTCTAAGGAAAATTCAAACTCACCAACTGTTTAAAAATGGTCATTGTCAAGTAAAAATAATTAGAAGAACAAGACCCACTTCAATGTTGGTAAATCAGATGACATTTCTGTCAGTAATGTACTATATATATATATATATATATATATATATATATATATACACAATTCCCCTTCAAATTTCTTTGAAGAGTCTACACAGTCCTTGCATTCTTTTTATTAACAGTGGGATAGATCAACCTGTAGACCCAGTAGTACGATTATCTTTATTAAATTCCAAGGAACACCATATGTTTGGTATTACAACCATGATTCAATTTAATGGACCGTCAGCAAGATCATAAGCTGCAGCAGATGGAAGATATTTCAAATTTTATTCAAGAGATCTACTGTAAAAACCATAGAAATATAACTTTTCCTGTCTTTAATCTTTCTATTTTCCGAAGATTTCCTTTACGCTGTGAAATTGGGGTAATTAGTTAATGCGCAGCAGGAGACATCTGCTATTGTATCTAAGTGACTGTCGGGAGACTAGGCACTGTGGCTAACTTGGGGATTGAGGATACCAGAAGTATCACAAACGACTCGTTTAAATATTTAAAAAATGGAATATTTGAATATAATGTGCGCTTCTCAAAAAATGCATAAACAACTTAGTTTATCCAAATTCACTAGGGATGTACAAGGTACCAGGATCAGAAGCAATTTACCATCATTACACAAAGTAACTCTCATCTTTGGGCTTGCTTGAGATGTGAGCAAAACATGGGGAGGTGGAACTAAAATTGTTTGTAAGTAACAAGAGGTTAACAGAATACAATTGATGCTAATTATTTTGTAGTTTAAAAAAAAGATTTTATTACATGGAAGTCATTGTTAATTATTAGGCCTCCCTGAGCACAATAGAAAAGTGATAATTTTTATTAAAATTCATAGTACCTTGTCACAGGTATGAAATAGGCTACAGAAATGGGCACAGAACTAAACAATGTATGCACACTAGACTCCTCAGCCGCACATAACTAAGATTAGATTAACAGTGCATGTTTAAAATTCCTCTCTTTCAACCTACCAGGTTCCAAAACCAGTGCACATGCTGTGAAGGTACATTGTCTTATTCCCCTCCAGGGTGAAAATAATAATGTACATTATAATTCTTCACTATCCAACCGTGCTTTGATCACATGGCACTGCATTGGCTACAAGGTTCTGTTGTCGTCTCCATGTGAACGGCAGACTATTATTTTTTAATGCCTATGGTTGAAAGGAGAATGTTGTACACGAGAATTCCCAGTTCCATAGTTCTTAACATTGCTGCCGCTGTGAAATATAATGCAACAATGCCCAAAAAACTATGAAACCAAACAAGATTAGCCGAACATCTTGCTGGTTAATATTTTGCCTACGTAAACATTGTACTGGAGGTGTTCCTAAGTGCCAGGAAGAGGGCAGGGGTGAAGGGAAAACATGCGAGTCCAGCTCAGCTCGATCTAGCTTTGATCGGAAGATCACCTCCTGCTACCAGTGTTGAAATGACAGACATTAAGACTTGAGAAGATGCAGCCTGTGCACCCTCGCCTCACTTCAAGCTGCGGCGGCTGATAATGCATTACAAAGGATTAAGAAAAATAAAGCACAGCTCGTACTCTAAAAGAGTGCAAAAGATGGAAGCATCTCTAAAAGCAGCACTGAATCAAAAGTTCATTCCAAATTACATTCAGTTATTGCCCAAGGCAGTCCTCTGTCACACCCTGTGCAGCAAGCTCTCCAAGGACATTGTTCAGGTAGTTGGGATCTGGGAATCCGTGGCCAGAGACATTGGATCCCTTCTCCGTTTTATGATGAATTTCATTCCAAACTACTGTATCCATTTCTCCGGTTGTGCTTGACGTTCCCACAGTAAAAATCAGCCTTCTGTTCCATGCTACTTTCAGAAGCTCCAGAACCTAAAGTAAATGATTCAGATTAATTTACATTCATTCTTTGATGGCTATGCATGCATGGCCACCACTGGAGAATACAACAAATGGAAGGCTTGGAACCGATTAATGTTATTAGTTTATCTCAACTGGCTTCCACAACAGCAAATTAAGAACATTCCGATTTGACTTCCAATGAGGCCTGGTATTCTAGGAGTTTCACCAGAATGATCATTTCTGAAAGTCATGTGAATATCTTACTGGTCTACACTGCTTTCCGGCTTACTCCCCACCCATGATCTATGGTGAAATAGCCCACTAATATACCCACCCATGAGACGCTAAAGAGAGTACCATATTCTGTACAACATTAATGACCAGATGTCATTGTCTTACTTGAGATCGAGTGGCAACAACCACCTAATACACAAAATAATTCACACCATTGAGGTGATGTGTAAAAAAAGGAAAGGTAAATCGTTGAATAAAAGATCACGTATCAGGGTTATGGGGAGAAGGCAGGAGAATGGGGCTGAGAGGGAAAGATAGATCAGTCATGATTGAATGGCAGAGTAGACTTGATGGGCTGAATGGCCTAATTCTGCCCCTATAACTTATGGCATACTTTGCACACATCTCAACACGGACACTAGACTGCTGCACCTGATACTAGAAAAACTCATCTTTCAGGAGGTAAACAAGCAATAACATTTAAATAAAAACAATGCATCCTATATTTATATTCTTCCAGAGAATTGCAATTCGGACAACAGTGGGCAATATTTAATAATGGCCAACTAGCAGATAACTCGTTCTTTAATTGTTAAAACATATTGATATTACAGTTACATTACCTGTCTGCCCTTTTCGTTATAAGGCAGGTAGCAATGCCGGGGGAAGCCGCGGGCAGTATACGGTTTACCTGGATTTGGGTGCTCAGGGCCCTGTGAAAAATCAGAGGCATCACATGAATAAACAGAATATTCCAGCTGCCGTTCATTTCTAGGGTATTCCAGAGCTTGTCAGACTGGTTTCTAAATGACTGTTCACCTTCAGTGGATCAGCTTAAAGTCACTGTGCAGGTGTGGGGCAGAATCTGGGGACGGGGGGAAATGTCAGAGGAATTTATTGGGAATGCAAGGGGATTTTTTTTTAATTGTGACATGACTTCATTGTTAATGCAGACTCAGTGGACTGAAGATCTGCTTCATTACTGCACGACTACAACTCAAACGCCTCCTCAATGTAACCTTGCTTAATAGCATTAGAACTTCTCCCAATCAAGTTAAAAAGTCTCAGCAGCTTTAAACCTCATATCTTGCCCTGGTCCCGATTATGAAAAACATCAATGTCAAAGGTCTATCTAGATCCTGAAGTTGGAAATAGTGCAATTTTTAAGCAAATGGTATCGGTGTCTCCACTCCATCCATTGACAACAAGTGTGTGGTAGCAGAGGCAACAAAACATGCAAATATGTTTTCACTGGAATATGTATGTCAGAGCATGAACACATAAATTAAAAATCAGCCTGTTATTTCAAACATGGTGCTTGAAATTTGACCAATTATGTACTGATGATTAATGAACCCAGTGAATTCACTAACTGTGGTGAACTCAAACTGAGCTTGAACATCCGTCACATAACCTATACATCCAAGAGATTACTCTGATCAATATAGATAACTAATTAGAACAATCCATGAATTGATGGACAAGTAATGTTAATTCTGTACAAAGAGGTGAGGAAGAGAGATGAGGCAGGAACAAGTGAGTTCAGGAGAGAAGAGGGGTGGAGATGGCAACAAAGGCTGGGAGCTGATAAAAGGAGACAGCAAAGGTTTGCAGGTTATGGAATCTGCTAAAAAGTGACAAATGGACCAAAATAATGGAGTGATGCTGGTCAAATAAATCAACTACATCTTCCTACAGTGTGGAAATTATACAACCAAAACCAGCTATATACACAGCATGTGGAACACATTTTTTCCTATAAATAATTAATCGTTTACCACAAACAAAATCTTCTTATAGCTGTACAATTTCTGTGTAAATTGATGAAGTAGTTGAGGCAGGTACAGTGGCTTGCAAAAGTATTCATACCCCTTGAACTTTTCCACATTTTGTCACGTTACAACCACAAACGTAAATGTATTTTATTGGGATTTTATGTGATAGACGAACACAAAGTGGCGCATAATTGTGAAGTGGAAGGAAAATGATACATGGTTTTCAATTTTTTTTACAAATAAAAAACTGAAAAGTGTGGCATGCAAACGTATTCAGCCCCCTTTACTCTGATACCCCTAAATAATATCCAGTGCAACCAATTGCCTTCAGAAGTCACCTAACTAGTAAATAGAGTCCACTTGTGTGTAATCTAATCTCAGTATAAATACAGCTGTTCTGTGAAGGCCTCAGAGGTTTGTTGGAGAACATTAGTGAACAAACAGCATCATGAAGCCCAAGGAACACACCAGACAGGTCAGGGATAAAGTTGTGGAGAAGTTTAAAGCAGGGTTAGGTTATAAAAAAATATCCCAAGCTTTGAACATGTCACGGAGCACTGTTCAATCCATCATCCGAAAATGGAAAGAGTATGGCACAACTGCAAACTTACCAAGACATGGCCGTCCACCTAAACTGACAGGCCGGGCAAGGAGAGCATTGATCAGAGAAGCAGCCAAGAGGCCCATGGTAGCTCTGGAGGAGCTGCAGAGATCCACAGCTCAGGTGGGAGAATCTGTCCACAGGACAACTATTAGTCGTGCACTCCACAAATCGGGCCTTTATGGAAGAGTGGCAAGAACAAAGCCATTGTTGAAAAAAAGCGATAAGAAGTCCCGTTTGCAGTTTGCCACAAGCCATGTGGGGGACACAGCAAACATGTGGAGGAAGGTGCTCTGGTCAGATGAGATTAAATTGAAGTTTTTGGCCTAAATGCAAAACGCTATGTGTGGCGGAAAACTAACACTGCACATCACCCTGAACACACCATCCCCACTGTGAAACATGGTGGTGGCAGCATCATGCTGTGGGGATGCTTTTCTTCAGCAGGGACAGGGAAGCTGGTCAGAGTTGATGGGAAGATGGATGGAGCCAAATACAGGGCAATCTTGGAAGAAAACCTGTTAGAGTCGGCAAAAGACTTGAGACTGGGGTGGAGGTTCACCTTCCAGCAGGACAACGACCCTAAACATACAGCCAGAGCTACAATGGAATGGTTTAGATCAAAGCATATTCATGTGTTAGAATGGCTCAGTCAAAGTCCAGACCTAAATCCAATTGAGAATCTCTGGCAAGACTTGAAAATTGCTGTTCACAGACGCTCTCCATCCAATCTGAGCTCGAGCTATTTTGCAAAGAAGAATGGGCAAAAATTTCAGTCTCTAGATGTGCAAAGCTGGTAGAGACATACCCCAAAAGACATGCAGCTGTAATTGCAGCGAAAGGTGGTCCTACAAAGTATTGACTCAGGGGGGCTGAATACTTTTGCACGCCACACTTTTCAGTTTTTTATTTGTAAAAAAAATTGAAAACCATGTATCATTTTCCTTCCACTTCACAATTATGCACCACTTTGTGTTGGTCTATCACATAAAATCCCAATAAAATACATTTACGTTTGTGGTTGTAACGTGACAAAATGTGGAAAAGTTCAAGGGGTATGAAAACTTTTGCAAGCCACTGTATAATGAGAACATTTAAGGAACATTTGGACAGGTATACGCGTAGGAGAGGTTGAGAGGAATATAGGTAATTGGGATCTAGGTAATTGGAATTAGCTTAGATAGGGAATCTTCATCGCATGTATGAATGTTGGGCCAAAAGGCCTATGTCTGTGCTGTATGATTGTATGATTCTAGGAATGTCTAACAGATGGTTACCTGAACACCGTGAGGGATATTATACACGATTTGTATCGATCCAGTGTCTGGATATCCTGGCAATGACTGTGGTAATAAATAAATATCCATCCTTCCTTTAGGTTGTGTTCCAGTTTTTTCACCATAGATCATCTTGCACGAAGGACATTGTAAACTGCCATCCTGAAAAAAAAATGAATGCGGTTGCCTAGTAAACATCAGTAATTTGGAAATGATTACAATTTTCCCTATGTTACCAGCCAGCCAATTAGTGTACAATCTCCATATGGCACTCTCAACTAAGCAAGACAAACAATGGTTTTTGCCTGTGCTGACCTGACAGCTTTTAGCAGTGTCAGTGCTGAAAGAACTACTTTTGTCTTGTGATTGTCCTTGGAATTCCTACTAATGTCTCGTCAGTAAAATCAGTGAATGTAGCATGTAGAATATATGAAGAACATTTAGGGAAGCAGTCTAAACAAAAGGTCTTGTTACACTGATCTAGGGCAAATGTTTATCATTTGCAAAGCCCCTTATTGATAAAAAAAACCTTATGGGGAAGGCTGCAGGATCACTTTAAAAAAGACGACTAGATTATAGAAACGAGGAACTGCAAATGCTGGTATATACAAAAGGACACAACGTGCTGGAGCAACTCAGTGGGTCAGACAGCATCTCTGGAGAACATGGACAAGTGACATTTCAGGACAGGACCCTTCTTCAGACTGGCAACTAAATTACGTTAGATCATAAAGTAGGTCAGTTTTCGGTACCTTGTTCCCATTTTCATACATGGCCATCATACACAGCAAGTGGAAGACATGGCCACACCTTGAGAGCTTTCCAACTGCATTCGACTGAATGGTTCTTGTCCTGGACATTCCATCGTATCCAGACAAGGTACTCAACTTCTCCATGCAAATTATACAGTCCTTAAACACACAAAAGAAGAGCAACATTTAGCTTTAGCAATACTGAGCAGAATGTCTTGTGCTGATTTGCTGAATGTCTGTGTGTTCGGATGCATTGGGAAATGAGCAGCACTGCACTTGAAACATTTTTTTTGCACATTAGTGCTCAGAAATAGCAGTTTCTGCAATTAAACATCATCAATAGATTCCTCGGTGGCAGTAATTGAGGACAGCAAGTTAAATGAAGCAATCAGCCTGTAATCTCTTTATTCAGATTAGTACACATCAGGCGACACAGTGGTGCAGCTGGTAGAGCTGCTGGCTCATAGCACCAGAGACCTCAAACCATTTCCTTCAACTAATAGTCTCCAATCACGAACAGGCACAATGGTTAAGAGCAGGACCCAGCCATTTGTCTTTTAAACCATCTCATCAAAATCAGAATTGAATTTCTACCTCGGTACCACTTTTCTACACCCTCTCCACTTATACATTTACTTCCTCAATGTCCAGAAACTTATTGATCTCTACCTTGAAAACACTCAAAAGATTCACCTTCATGGCATTCAAGGTTAGAGAATTCCAAATATTCAGAATTGTTTGAGAGAAAAGACACCACCTCATTTCAGCAAATCCCCACACTAAAATCCTGGCAGCATTCAAACTGGTGAATAATAGAACACGTGGGGTTTTGGAAAAATAAAAGAACAAAAATAAGGTTTTCATAAAAAGGCACTCAAGATATTGACAGACAATGAAAGAAACTGAAAATGTTAAAAGTAATGACTTAATTTTATTTTTACATATTTGTGCTGTGCAAGGGGAATAGGCCAAACTGAAACTGAAAAAGGAAATTAAGACTTCCTGCTTAAATACACTTTTTTTTTTTTTTTGCACAAAAAGTTATAGCTACTCCAATACTTTAATTTCACCTCATCCAGATGCTCTTCTATTCTTGTCATGTAATTCTTTACTACATCTTCCGGATCTCTTACGACCTCTGTAACGGAAGAAGAAATGTAAAGATGACACAACTACACAGAAATCTGAACAAAACCGCGCTTGTAGCTAATGATCACTCCAAACTACCCCGATTGTAGGAGACCACCGGGTAAAATTGAAACAGAATAGCCAGCAACGCTTTTACAAACACTAAGATAGGAAGTAAAAAGACAAAAATAAAATGTTGAAACATGATTACTGATGGGAATGATTTCAGAATAAATGAACATAGATGACGCTTCACCATCACCACTTTTCTCATAATAGAATGAACAACATTGTGGTTTTTGTCAAGCCAGACACAAAATGGTGGAGTAATTCAACAGGTCAGGCAGCATCTCGGGAGAAAATGGATAGGTGACGTTTTGAGTTGGGACCCTTCTTTATGGTTTTGTTATTCATCTCTCATGTCGGGTTTTAAATATTTGCACAAGTAAAGATTACTTATTACTAGCTTTTGACAGTAACAATGAAATCACCTGACATCAATATTTGCCGCTGAATCAAATCATAGGAATTCACAGCACAGATGGAGTCAATCAGTCCACGGTTATTTAGAATTACCGCTCCCACTTTTCTTGAACCATGCTAGGCTATGATGTATGAAATGCCACCATTATTCTGTGATTTTTGCCATCTGCACCATCCTTGATATAAATTGTTTACCTTTATTCCCTTCCATTAAAGAACAAGGCATTAAGGATTTGCGAGAGGTAGCGGGATCGTTGCCCGCATTCTACACCAGGCGACACAGCGCCAGATTCAATTCTGACTACAGGTGCTTGTCTGTACGGAGTTTGTACGTTCTCCCCGTGGGTTTTCTCCGAGATCTTCGGTTTCCTCCGACCCTCCAAAGACATGTAGGTTAATTGGCTTGGTATAATTTTCTAAATGTAAAATTGTCCCTAGTGTGTGTAGGATAGTTAATGTGTGGGGATCGCTGGGCCGACGAGCCAGTTTCCCCGCTGTATCTAAACTAAAGGGCTCTGGGGAACTGCCACATAGGCGGATAGAGACCTGAGATACATCGCCCATGATCGTATTGACTAGAAGGGCAAGCAGCCCTTCCACTCGTGTTGTGTCATTTATCCACCAATTTCCTTTAAGCTGAAGCTAAAGTTATTGAACCCTGTAAAGGAATATTAAAAGTGACGTAAACAATATCAATGGGAACACATTTTCCCTGTTGAGTCTGGCTATTTTGTTTTATTTTACACATCTTCTTTCATGCTTTATTCTAAAGTAAATAGGTACAATCTCCACTCCCCCCCCCCCCCCCCCCCACCGCCCCCCAACTAAAATCCAACTAAGCTTTAGCTAAAATCCTTCTCCTCCTAAACGAAATTGTGCTTTAGCAGCGGGTCTACCAGTATTTTACAGATTTCACGAGAGATTTACTTGTGAAGATGCATGTCAACATCCATCTTATCCACTTCAGTGCACATTCAACCCACCCATAAAAAATACCTTGCACATCTCCAGATTTAATTCAATTTGTCACGTTTCTGCTCACAACTATTGATATCTTTTTGTAGCTTGAATTTTTCCTCCTCACAATAAACCATGGATTGTGCCAATACATTGTGGTATTCACAAACTTCTTAATTGTGGCTCATACATTTAAGTTCATTCTTTGAAAATACATCTTGCAGAGCCCAATCCTAAACAGTTTTCCATTCACTGATGCACTCAAACTCTGATTTGGTTGTTAATTTTGAAATTGTAATCCTCATTAAATCAGCCTTTTGTCGCCAGCAACAAGGATTTCTGGGAACAAAGCTTCTCATTGTTGTGTGCACATAGTTTAACTGGATTAGAGCATAGCAATCAGTGTGAGATACACTTCTTCTCCATATGGACCCACTCCAACTCGCTGCCCTGGATTCCTTTTAATTAAAAACTCCAAGCACAGCTTCTGTTGATGGGATGGAGTAGTCTGGAACGTATGGGGCAGTAACCTGCTGTCTATCAGACCCCAGTGCAGTTTTGGTTGTGAAAGAGTTATTCCTTCCCAGCGTACATTATATTGCCGAGTTACACATACAGTGCCATGCATAATGTTTGGGATAAAGACCCATCATTTATTTATTTGCCTCTGTACTCCACAATTTGAGATTTGTAATTTAAAAAAAAAATCACATGTGGTTAAAGTGCACATTGTCTGATAAATACCATTTTTATACATTTTGGTTTCACCATGTGGAAATTACAGCAGTGTTTATACATAGTCCCCCCATTTCAGGGCACTATAATGTTTGGGACACAGCAATGTCATGTAAATGAAAATAGTGGAACAGCATCCCCCTTCCCATCAGAACTGCCCCCTCCATCGACTCCTTTAAGTCAAGACTAAAAACTTATCTATACTCCCAAGCCTTTCTTGACGTCCTCTGAGCGAGGGCTATATGTATATATGTATGTAGTTTGTTTGTTTATACTATTCTTATAACAAATGTAAAGCACTTTGGCCAACGAGAGTTGTTTTTTAAATGTGCTATATAAATAAATGTGACTTGACTTGACTAGTCATGTTTAGTATTTTGTTGCATATCCTTTGCATGCAATGACTGCTTGAAGTCTGCGATTCATGGACATCATCAGTTGCTGGGTGTCTTCTCTGGAGGGCACT
Organism: Malacoraja senta; assembly: GCA_038087875.1. Lineage (NCBI taxonomy): Eukaryota > Metazoa > Chordata > Chondrichthyes > Rajiformes > Rajidae > Malacoraja > Malacoraja senta. Next base: position 16,271,145 of record CM075982.1, read on the forward strand.
GTACAACCTCGGCTTTATAGCTCAAGTTATTTAACTGAATTGTCTGTTAATTCAAATTAAAATTGTGTGCTGGATTCATCAGAGTTACAATTAGACGTAATGGGGAGTTATGATCAGATTTCATAAAACTGTTCATGCTGCTTTCCATCAGCTTATTAATGCGAGTCTCTGCCAGTCTATTCTCTCATTGCCTACAGGCTTAAAATCTTTTACTTACTTCATTTTTCCTCACATTTCTCGCCATTGAAATAGCATGCTGAGTAAATCTCTGCTGTATATTTAGTTTCTTAAATGCCAAGTGCTGAAATTCCCTCTACAAACTACGCTTTCAACCCCTCACGGTTCAAGACAACTCTTTTCCCAAACTTTTGGTCATATGTTGTAATATCTCTACAGGACAGGTCAAACTTTGTAAAACAACACATTGATTACAGCTCCATCCCTACCTACCACTTGAGAGGACTCTTAATTTATCAGTTTCTGCCTCATCTGCACCCATGATGAGGCCTTCCATTCTAAGTCATGTAGATGCCTTCTTTCATCAGTGAACATAGTTGCCAGCCGCTCCACCCTCTTCCCCCCATTGTGCTACTCATAACATGCTTGCACTCAATGATCTAAGTACAGGCTTATTTCTTTGCTAACTAAAGCTAACTGAACCTAAATGGAAAGATTCTATGTGGTGTCAGAACCTTACAGAGTGTATGTCAACTGCTGCATAGATAATCACAATGAATAAACCACTTTTATTTACAACCAGTTGAGAAAATGCTGTCTTTTCCAGCTATCAAACCTGTCAAGAATTTTGAATATTTCTAGGTGTCTACAATATTCAAATGCTAGGAAAGACTCAAGGCCTTTACCCAACATGGCCAAAACAATGAAACTGCCCTTAGTAGTCAAGTCAAGTCAGTCTTACGAATCACTCAAGGTGCCAGCCAATCACTATTTTCCCAGAGCAGCTACAGATGGCCAATAAATACCAGTCTTGACAAACACCCAAATCAATACAAAACAAGTCTTTTCTTCTGCAGTAAGTAATCCACTTATATTTTCATGCAATGGGCCACAAAACATTATTCAGAAAGGAATTAAAATATTAAAAGAAATGTGAACACTTAAGCAAACATGAATGCCAACATATCACAGAGAGCTGGTACTTCAGAGGAGAAAACCAAAATGATAAGCCTCAAATTAACAATGCCTCATCTTATTTGCTAAGTAACTGAATCCTACCTTGGACCATTGCCCAAGTCACATAAGCCAATGTCACGTGATACCCCTGGTAGTATTTATGCGCATTGTCCACCTTAACATCACTAGACAAAGCACTCCCGAAGGCAATCTCCGCAACTCTAAAACACAGCAGAAACTAATATTTGCTGTTTCGGTCAAAGCCTCCAAATCCAAACATTCAACAAAGCAATTGCCGTTTCACATGGATATGATCAGGACATCGCACAAATGCATACACCTGCATGTACATCTGCCACAACAACTGAATGTACAAAGCAAATTAAACCCGGTCCATCACGGGTACAGACCTTCCCACCATCAAAGGGATCTATAGCAGGCGCCGTCTCAAAAAGGCAGCCACAGCACCCTGTTCACTCTCTCAATTCACTCCTGTCATGGGGAAGAAGGTATAGCAATCTGAAAATTACGACATCCAGGTTCAGGATGTTTCTCCCCAATGACCATCAAAGCTATTGAACACTACTAATGCCAACTAAACTCCAAACTATGAACTGCTTTGTTGCACTAGGGACTTTGGGACTTGTTTTTTGCACTATATGGGGCTTTTTATTCATTGAATTTTTAAATGTTTCTTTATTATATAATCTATTGAGTAATGCGTTCACAAAATTTGTTGTGCTGCTGCAAGAATTCCATTGTTCTATTTCTGTACATATGACAATAGAACACTCTTGATTCACTGAACAAGAGTTCCTACTATTTACTAGTTGGAACAGTTTCCAGAACCCCAAGACCATTTCCTACTCTTCAAACACCAGAGGTGCAGTTTATTACAGCATCAATAATTGGCTTTGTTTTACGCTTATCCAAACTGATGGAAGTTTGTAACACAAGCAATGTTTTAAATTGCAAAATGATACACATTATTTGGTTCATTGAAAGCTTCTTTGCGATCATCATTAGAACTTGCCATGCAGAATTGGACACACATTTCTCCTGTACGAGAAGCATGTATTTTTGTTCCATGGAGAGAGAGAAGTGTTGGCTCATCTCCAATTCTGACAAACCTAGGTCCCATGCTATTGGATTTTCTGTCACACTGCCGAGTCTCTCTCCGGCTGCAAGCTGACTCCCAAACAGGCTGTTCTACTGCACATCTAGCATGCCTCTCTAAAGCTGACAAGGCGCGCTTATGTTTGAGTTTCATATCAAAACTCTCATTTGCTAAACAGCCGCCAGTGACCAACTTAGTGTACACCACAAGGAAGTTGCTCAGCTGCCAAGTGCAAGCTTTACATTGTTCATATTGTGACATTTCAGGGTCACTGGATCCATGTGTGGAGCTGAAATCACAGCATGTGACAAGGAGATCTTGGCAAAGTCTTCAAATGATGATGTGGGCCCAGACAGAACTGCTGGCAGTATTTATGGTAGCATTATGTTCAGAATGCTTTGTTTGATACAAAGAATACAAATTGACAAGTGTTTTAATAATTAACATTTAACTTGTAAAGCAGCAAATATTTTTAAAACCAATAGAGTCCAGACAACAGTAAACAATTAAAATCATTTCAAGCAAATATAAAAGCAGCAGTGACAATTCCCTTCATTTGAAGTATGACAGACGACACCAGTGTTTATGAGAAGTAATCAGCATTTTTTGGGGGTTCTGGGATTTCTGCACCGGAGTACGAGTGTGTGATTTCAATTTAATAGGAACTTCATTTAGAGAATTCATTTGCTATGTACATTAGGTCATTAGATTCTTGGTACTAGGTAACGATCTGAATAGTAACGAGTATGTGAATAAACAAAGTCATCAATGTTTGAGAGTTAGTGATTTTTAGTTGCAATGATTCAATGATAGCAATGGCTAGCATATTATCTGGTCAAGCATGGCTAGATCAAGCATATTTCATGTGAGAGGAGATGGTAATTCCAATGACAATAATGTGGATAGATTATGCCATGTTAGAGATGGGTGGCACAAGCATTAGTTGCCCCCCCCCCACCACCACCAAAATGCAGTATGGATTTTGCTCTATGCAGATGCAGATCACTTCATTTTCTGGGGACATACAAGTAGAAAGGAACACTTTGGCAAACATCCCCATTATGATTGAAGGCAAGTTATTCTGTACCGTTAACTGGATATAACATGAATGATGAATTAGGGAACTATCTATCTATAAAAAAATTGAAAAAGACAGTTCCATGCATTTTGCTCACAGTATTCGGACACCATTGTTTGTTTGGAAGACAGTTCCTACTTTAACCGCAAGTGGCCACCAAAAATGAAATGCAATCGCTTATATTGGATCTTGTGCAATGACACTATTAAACAATGTAACATACAGCCTTTAGTATTGTTAGCTAGCAGTAAAAAATAAATTGATAGCTGTTAAAAATATGTTTGTTAATAGAAAAATCCTGTGAGAGAGATAACTTTGTAATTCCGGTCTGAAATTCTCTAGCCTCAAATCCAATTGATACAATTTTCTATAAAGCAATGTTTCTTTGGAACACAACTATCGAGTTAGAACAGAACTACCTGTAGCTGAGGATAGTTAGGCCTAGAACAATGCCCCGAGGAACTCCTGCAGTAATCATTTTTGGTTTCAGATGATTGATCTCCAATTATATTTCTATGTGTGAGATACAACTCTAACCTTGGGATGTTTTCCCCTGATGGCTACCACCTTCGGCTTTACCGGGGAATTTTGGTCAAATGTTACCTTGATGTCAAAGGCAATATATATCGCGTAACTGCTAGAATTCAGCTTATTGACTCGTGTTTGGGGCAAGGCTCTGATTAGGTTTGCAACCAAGTTGTCCTTGCAAAACCCAAGTTTGGCATCAGTGAGGATGTTATTGAAGAGTGAATGCCACATGACAGCATTTTTACTAACACTATCCATCACTTTGCTGACGATCAAGACCAGATTGACTGGATGGTAATCAGGCAGATTGGATAAGCCCTGCTTTTGTTCACAGGACATACATGGGCAATATCCCACCTAGATGGATTGATGCCAGCATTGTAGCTGTAGCGGAACAATTGGGGTACAACCACTGCATGGGTCCTCAATACTGAAAGATCCCATTCAATTTTTTGATGGAAACTCCTCAGCTTTTTGAAAAGATGACATTGTGGTTTGCACCTGAAATCATTCATTAAACTATTTAAAAATTCTCCTTCAAATTTATTCAGGAACAAACCAAATCAAAATATTGTTAGTATTGAATAGTGGATATGCAGGCTTTCCTGTCAGATGTTTCTATTTAGTCAGCTCATCTAGACCACAGTAACCTTTCCCTGAGAAATAATTTACAGTGAATTTAAAAGTTGTGCCTGCTTTCTCACTTCAAATTAACATCATTCCAGTTATGCGGTTATATCCGTGAAGCTCTAAATACTTGAGAGGAAAGGCTATTACTTTGACCCTTGTGGGGTTTTAAGAAGTTGCCAAACTTTTAAAAATTTGTCCAAGAGGTATTTATCATTTTAGAGCCTTTATTAATGTTGGCGAACACAAGTTGTCAAGATGGATTGACGCTGGAGTCCTATTATAAAAATGGATGTAATTTGCAACACTGAGACACAGACACAGACACGAATACATTTCACGTTCAATTCTCTGCACTTCTGAAGGGTTGCCTGGATTCAAAAGGAGTTTTGATAACTGACATCTGCATTTAGCATGGTGTTTTTACTAAATATGCAATGAGAAAATGTGATAAATATACACATTTGAGACCAAATACATACCTTACAGGATTACTTGGAAATACATTTTTCCAAAAGGGACTCATTTTAAATATTCAATATAATAATTTTGCAAAGTTAAAAAAAGTCAAATAATTATTTACTCAGGGGAGTGGTAAAATGCTGTCAACAAAATAATATACTGAATTCTATGCGAGTGAAAAGAAGCTTTTAATTTCAACCCTGGATGTAATTTGGAGTAAATGGTAATAGGCTAATGAGAATACTTACATGAGATGAAAATAAATATAATTGAACCAAAAGTAGACATTTTGAATTCCAAACTTAATGTGGCTACATGCAAACATTTGAGGCAAAGGTAAGTTTTGGTACCTTAGGTGGAATGTAGGAGAACCTGCAAATGCAAATTGCTACCAATGCAGCTATTTGACTTATTGCACCTTTCATCATTTCAATTCTACATTATAGTGTCATGGCAGGATTTATGATTATGTCAAAATAATCACAAAACCTAAGGCACCATAACAACTGGGTTGATGCCAGCAATCTCTTTGGTCCCAAAATTGCACCAGTCAATGCTGTTATTGCAAGTTGGAATTAATTCAAGTGGAGGTTTGAAGCAAATTAGAAGAATAAGGAGAAATAAAATCATGCCATATCAAGCTTAAAACTTGTCTCCAGTGGGCAACAGAAAACAGACCAAAACTGAAAGCAAATAGGAAATCTTTTTTTAACTACCTTTTCTGGACATTTTCTTCGATCTCTTAAATGACTTAGCTCGGGCAGTGCTGAGCTTTTTATCCCTTTTCCTTGAGTCAGCATTGTCTACGGGTTTAGTTGCGCGGGTGAAGCACACAGGCAGTCCAGCAGCACACATCAGAATTGCGGTCATGCCTAAAGGTTCAGTGGTCATCAGCATGCACAGGGGAATGGTGTAACAAAAACAAAATAGAGCACACAAAAGTAAATTAAAAAAGGAACCAGAGGAAATAAAAGAAAGTCAACAGAACTGAAAACCAAAATCACCAAGTGACAAAAATTAATTCATGACACAAAAAGTGGAAGTAAAATTAGTCTGACATTATAGGCCCCTTCACCTCACCAGTGATTTGAAAGAGACTAAGTGAACAAAACCCACAGGATAAGTAGACAGGCCAGTGTGGATACCAGGGCAACAGCAGCAGAAACAATGGAATACTATTTTAGCAGGGAAATCCTAGTTCAGATAAACGTTTTAATGCCACACAGATGTGGTTCTAAACGAAGTATCTATTTAGAATATGCAATAAAGTATGAAAGCATCAACGTCTAAGCAGGTCCAATATTCAGATTTTTCACAAAGCACGGTGCCTTGCACCCCTTCTATGCAGCATTCACTTTCTGAAAAATCAATGTCTTCATCCTTTGTATTCAGCGTGGGAGCTCCATGTAGGACTGTTCCCACACCCTTGCTCAATTAAATATGCAATTGAAAATTAGAGTATTGGTCATTATTATGCAGTTGTGTGGAGTATTTGGAAGAATTGCCTCTAATTTTAAATTAGATTTTTCACTCCTGCAGAAAATCTCTACAAAGATTGAATTTTTTCCAAGTATTAATGTGTGAAGATGATTATCCTTACATTATGTGTTTCCTGCTACTGTGATGTCATACAGAGATAATTGAATATGTCACCTATTGAGGTCAGGATAATTAATGGTCAGTAATCAACAGAGCATAGAAGAGTGAACAGAATTTCCCCAAACTCCACAATTAATCTTGACAAGGTTTTGGAGAGGAAATTCACATTTGGTTAATGTCATTCTGTTTTTACACCATACATTATTTTCAAAATAAATGCTTAATCTTAGAAATTCGGGTACCAAAATCTGAAGGGGTCCATGATAATTGAATGATAAGCCCTCTTTAAAGTAGCAAACATCAAAAGATAATAGATATCTAGTAACACAGGGGTTGACCAAAAGGTTGATCAGAGGTCGAGGTAAAAAGGTAAGCGGAGGAGGCAGATGCATCGAGGAAATTTCAGATCTTAGGGCCCTGACACCAATGATTAAAATCACAGAGAACATCACAGAAAGAGCAAAAGAGCCTAAAGATTAGGCTCAATAGGTGGGGGAGGGGAGAAAACGGCACAGTGCAGCAGAGACCCGGGTTCGATCCTGACTACAGGTGCCGTCTGTGCGGAGTTTGCACATTCTTCCTGTGACTGCGAGGGTTTCCTCTGGGTGCTCTGCTTTCCTCACACATCCCAAAGACATGTGGGTTTCCAGGTTAATTGGCCTCTGTAAATTGCTCCTAGTGTGTAGGTAAAATGTTCAAGAAGGAACTGCAGAGGCTGGAGAATCGAAGGTAGACAAAATTGCTGAAGAAACTCAGCGGGTGCGGCAGCATCTATGGAGCGAAGGAAATAGGCAACGTTTCAGGCCGAAACCCTTCTTCAGTCTGAAGAAGTGTTTCTGCCCGAAACGTTGCCTATTTCCTTCGCTCCATAGATGCTGCCGCACCCTCTGAGTTTCTTCAGCAATTTTGTCTACCTAGTGTGTAGGGCATGGATAAGGAAATGGGATAACACAGAACTAGTGTGAACGGGTGATCGATGGTCAACGTGCACTCGGAGGGCCGAAGGGCTTGTTTCCACTCTGTATCTCCAAAACTAAACTAAACTACATCTGTGGCAAGAAAAACAGAATTAACATTTCAGGTTGTAGACACGGGGTATGATGAAGGGAATCCAACCTGGAATGTTAACTTGACTTCTCTTCCCACGGATGTTGTCAAGCCTGCTGAGGGTTTCCAGCATTTTCTGCTTTTATATTGAAGTTAATTTTTTAAAAAGGGGGAGGCGCCGGCAGCTACCCAAATTGAATTTTTAAGTGCATAAATTGTTTGTTGAAAACAAAACCCACCTATGATAAAATTACTTTTAATGGCTAAATAAAATGGTTGGCTAATAGAAATCTTATGCAAGACTAGAAAAAACGTTAAAAGTTTATAACTGTAAATAAAAAGTGGAAAAAAGATCAATAACCTTAGGCAGACGGTGCATCAAAATTGTGTTAAGACAGCAAAGTGTCATTTAGCAAAAGTCTATGATAAGGATCTCATTTAAAACAGTCAATTTGCTTTGGTCAGAAGAATCAGCCGAGGAAGCGACCACAGTCTAACACCTTCTTCATTCAGGATATTGACAACGGAAGCTTTGGAGGTGATAAGAATATTGCCTTCCATTATCTGCCCACTGTGTAAATGGTAATATGTGACGACTGGTAAGTGTTTTAATCGTTTACCTTAATTTTTGATAAATCACTAATTAATCAATACCTTTAAGTTTTTAATTAAATCACAAACAATTCCTGGCCTGTAATCTAACAGATGCACCACAGCGCGCCTACATTTATCACTTGCATTGTTGGTTGGAGGATTCTAACGCAACTACTGTCAACGTTTTAGCCAGTTCATTCAATTTGAAGTTGCACAGGAATTGTATAATGCATTATCAGATCCAATTTCCAATGGGACCTCCATTTTGGTGGAAAGATGCTATTAAGTATCAGTATATTTTGATATATCCGATTAAGCCAACTGATTCCAAGACTAAAGGGAATGTAGTTAAAGGAAAAGATTTAAGAAGCTTGGAAATAGACGGCGACTAGATTTTCTCCTGCCAACATAACCCGATTTTTCTCCAGCTCCTTGGATCAGACTTAATAACACTTCCCAACTGTGACAACCAACCCTGGACTGCAGCTCAGAATCTGATTGTTTAATTTATGTTACCTGGCAGTCCTGTATTGCAAACATTCTATCAAAAATTCATTTTCACTGAAGTCACCTTAATGGTAAGCGATCTTTTAACAATGTGACTTAAATGTAACGATCAATTGCTCCCCACATCTTATCTTTTAAATTTACAATGGCATAATTGGGTAGTGAAACAATAATCAAATGAAATGTTTATTTAAAATACAAATTTGGTTCACCAATCCTCTAATATTGAACCTCTATCCTTAGCCAAAATCTTTCAATAATGATATATACTGGGTCATAGAATATCAGGGAATGAAAAAGAGCAAGGCCCTTACAAAATTCAAGGCGATGATTCAGAAAAAAACCTCTTACGACACAGATGTAATGTTGGTTACTATATCCAATTGCTTCTACAATGAAATAGGACTTCTTAGGGAATTGAACAATTAAGTTAATAAAATTTGTTCTAAATTTCCAGTTTTCCTATAAATTTGTCCTCTAAAGCAATGCAAAATTACAACATTACCCACCTCTACTTATATCACTATTTAATTTGCCTGGGCTCAATAGCAGAAGTGGTGAAATTTAGTACTTTCATTGCTTTTTGATAAATTGACCCAGTAATGAATGGCAGCAGGGAAATCATGCACGAGAATATTAGTTTTAGGACCACTTATTAAATGGATTGGCAGATTTACTGCTTTCTACACGCAAACAACACAAAAACATGTTTTAAGTGACTAGGTTCACTAATGAAGAATAACTAATGGAAAATTTCAGGCAACCAATTTTAGGTACACTCAGTGAAGATGCCAAAGTTCTTATGGATAAACTGCAATAAGAGTATCATGCTTTAAAAAAATTGTTTTAGCAATTGATGATGCTATCAAGCATTCTAAAATTTAGCAGAGACAAAACATAATGCAAGGAACCAGTAAACTCCTATTGTCTGTGTATTTACGTCTTCTTACAAACATTATGTTGGAAGACACTTTGGCCCTGAGAAATGATGGATAGTTTTATTCTGTCACCTAACCCTCATTAGAAACTAAAATGAAATTACCTCGACTCTTGCCTTAAGGAACCCAGCTAAAGTAAGGTGATGCACTTCCTCTCTCTCCCCCTTATTTGCTTTCTGTTACAGTGCAAATTCATAAATTTAAATCTACTATCTTGTGGAATGAAGTCCTGTTGAGTTAGGTTGAGGGTCCTTTCATTTATTGAAACCCTATTCAGATGCAAGAAAATATTATATTTCAGGACCTTCAATGGGCCGAAAAATAAATATGTAATGAAAATGATAAAAAGAATGGATCGACTGGGCTTAAATTCACTGGAATTAAAAAATGATGACAGGGGATCTTATAGAAACATAAAATTCTTAAGGGATTGGACAGGCTAGATGCAGGAAATGTTCCCGATGTTTGGGGGAGTCCAGAACTAGGGGTCATAGTGTAAGAATAAGGGGTAGTCCATTTTGGACTGAGATGAGGAAAAACTTTTTCACACAGTTGTGAATCTGTGGAATTCTCTGTCACAGAAGGCAGTGGAGGCCAATTCACTGGATGATTTCAAGAGAGAATTATATAGCTCTTAGAACTAACGTAATCACGGGATATGGGGAGAAAGCAGGTTTGGGGTACAGATTTTGAATGATCAGCCATGATCATATTAATGGCGGTGCTGGCTCGAACGGCAGAATGGCCTACCATTGCACCAATTTTCTATGTTTCTATGAAATATTAAATCATGCTCAAAGTGGTACCTCATAGTAATCAGTATTTATCACTTAAACATTAATAGAAAACAGGCTGATGCTGTCTTTGATCGATAATTATGTATCCATGATCTTATTTTATTCCCTCCTCTCAATCTGCTGAAACTAACATTAGCATCCCAAAAAGTTACACTTGTTGAAATCAGCTAATTTAACCTTTTAATTATCAGATTGTGCAGCTTGATATATGTTTTGTGTGTACAATGTGAACTACACAGATATTTTCATCTTTTGGGAAGAGATCTGGCTCTTTAGCTTTATTGAACATTTATATTTTAATAAAATATTAAACAATTACCTGCAAATGCTGGGTAGACATTGTTTGGACCATTCAGCTGTATCGGCAATGCTGGAATGCTGGCAAAAAATGGGGGGGAAAGTGCAAATTACTGGAATTGAAGGAGGAACTGAATAAGATAAACAATAATTCCTCCCAGTAGCTACTTATTATACTTTAAGAATATCAAATGACCTGGTACCTCAGTTTCTGTAGTAGAAAAGATGCTAACTACAGTTACACAGGGAAAGAAGGACATCTGCATAATTACAATGTCTTTCGCATCCTTGGAGGACTTAAAATACGTTTGAAGTGCATTCACTGCTGCAATACAAACAAATGCAGCAAGCTGTGTTACCACAGTAAGATTCTATAAACCTCGACAAGATGGATCACCTGCAAATCTCTTTTGGTTGAGGTATAAATTGATGGTCAGAAAAGTTTCTCTCAGAGCAGCACACGAATGTGTTCTTTATTTTTAGAATAGTGTTTAATCTTAATGGCAGCCTGTTTGGAGAGTTGGTGGGGGAGGGGAGAGTGGGGGTGGGGAGAAAGCAGAAAGGAGAATATAGGGCTTTGAGTAACAGTACACTGCACCTAAACAGTATTGCAGACTGGATTGCACTAGATGGCCCAAGAAAATATATACACTGCAGTTTATAAATTTGGAATGATCGCCATTTACAGGGATTTTAAAATATACCACTTGCTGTATAAAACCGTTATTTTATATGTTATTGAGAGAGTAAAGCGAAAGCTGTACAATCCAGATTGTACAAACACCAAATTACATTTAAATCTCAGGAACTTACTTTGGAGGCAAACATATCAGCCACTTTTCATGCAGTAAAGCCCACAAACACCCAGATAAACTTGATTTTTATTCATTTTTTGAGCTGTATATTGTCAGCAAGGTCAGCATCTATTGACAATCCCCATCTGCCATGGACTGAATGCCTCGTCAGGCCATTTCACAGTCAACATTGGTGGGTCTGGAGTCGCACATAAGCCAGAACAGCCTATGTGACTCCAGAATAGCAGGTTTCCTTCCCTGAAGGACATTTACTTTATGGATTAATCTTTGCAATACTTTGTGCTCATCATTACAAATCACTTGTTAAAAATTCCACATTATTAACTAAACTTACATTCCATAGCTGCCACGAGAGTTGAACAAGATTTTGCCCAAATCCAGTCTTCTTATTTAGCAGAATCGAGATTGTCACCCACAAAACCTGCTCTTTCCTCTCAGCCACCTAGCAAATCCAACAAAGACAATGATGACATCCATCACCCCTCTCAACAGTTCATCTGGCTACGCCACCATGCTGAATACAATATAATTATTTTCCACTGACACTATATTTACAGATGAACTAAACCTCAGAAATAGATCTTTAGGATTCATTTTCTTAACTGCTGGTTGCTGTTCTTGCTTCAGTCACCAGCTGCCATAACTATCACTCATGGGTCTGTATCTGCCAGACTTGATGACTTCAATAACTCCCAGTCAACTTTCCTTTAACATTCTCAGTTTCTGGTGCTCTCTGGTGTGCACGAGTTCGCTTTGCCAAAGCCTCCAATTTCGAGATCTGTCATGTTTAAATCCTACTGCATTCGAGAGATCATGGTGCTTAAATAATTCTGATTGATTCTGCATCATCAATTTTTAACGTTTCAGTATCAACACACATATCATTAACTGCTTGTGCACCAAACTGGGTTTCCCTGTCTGAAACTTGTTTCCTCTCTCCTGCCCTTTGAAATTACATAAGTGGTGCTTGTTTTCATGCGTGTCATGGCTTTTTTCCCTGATTCATTAGATGGAAATAAGAGTGAACTCGAGGTAGCACTGGTGAAAAAAATGGGGTGAAGATGAAATAGATCAGTTGTTATGCACTAAAAGCAGCAGACTGGGAAATATATGCTGGGGATATGCAGGCAGAGAAATGACTCCGTGATTGCTTGGAGTCAGCAGACTGGGCGACGTTCAAGGATGTTGCATCAGACCTGAATGTATACGTCACAATTGTTAACGACTTCAAAAAGAAATGTGTGGAGGAGTTTTGTTTCCACGAAAACCATCCGAATGTTCGACAACCAGAAGCCTTGGTGGAACCAGAAAGTCAGTATTCTTGAGGACCAGATCTCGGGCGTTCAAGTCTGGCGACGCAGTCATGGGTGTCCAGATACGACCTCGAAAAAGCCATCAAAAAGGTTAAAAGGGTACCTCGGCTCTAGGTTGGAGGACAAGGCGGACCTTCCACAGCTCTGGCAGTGTTTGTACGCCGTCACTTCCTACAAGGCAAAATCAAGTGGCAGTTCAAACGACAGCAAGGCATAATTTCCAGACGAGCTCAATTTGTGCTAAGCACACTTCAATAGGAAAAACACTGATGTGCATTTTCGGGCCTCCATAGCCTCCCATGGAATTGCAATCTCAATCATACAGACATTCTTCAGGAGGGTGAACCCTCAGAGATCCTCGGGAAACAATGGTCACGTTCTCAAAACCTGCGCGGACCAACTGACTGGAGTTTTTGTAACTTCAACCTCTCATTACTGTGGTCAGAGGTTCCAACCTGCTTCAAAAGGACATCAATAATATCGGTGCCCAAGATGAGCTAGATGACATGCCTCAATAAACACCAACTATTGATACCAACATCCGTGATGATGAAGTGCTTTGAGAGGTTGGTTATGGGGCATATCAAGTCCCTGTTCAGCCCACTATAATTTGCCTATTGCCACAATAGATCAACAGGCGTTGCGATCCGCACTGGACAATAAAAAACACATATATCAGGCAGTTGCTCATAGACGTAGTTCGGCGCTCAACACCATCATCCTATTCAAAATTGTTAGCACACTCAGAACTGGGTCTCTGTGCACCCCTTTGTAAATGGATCCTCGACTTCCGCATCAACAGAGCTAAATTGGTATGAATTGGCAACAACCCTTCTTCCTCGATAACTATCAGCACAGGGCACCTTACGGCTGTGTGCTCAGCCCCTTCCTTCTCTACTCACTAAATACCCATGACTGTGCAGCGGACACAGTTCTAACGCCATCTTTAAATTAGCTGAAGACACTACAGATGCACAAATTATGATCATGTCAGAGAAGAGAAGAGGGGAGGAGAGGGTCGATTGCCTGATTGAATGGTGCCAGAACGTCAGTAAAACAGAGGAACTGATCGTTGAACTTAGAAGAGGTAGGCTGAGGATCCACTAACCTATCTTCATCAAAGTGTCGGTGTTGAGAGTCAACAATTTCAAGTTCCTAGCCTGCATATCTCTGAAGATCTGTCCTCGACCCAGCATAGTGATGTAATCATAAAGAAAGCCCATCAACGTCTTTATTTCTTGAGAAGACAGAGGAGATTTGGTACATCGACGAATACTCTCCTGAACTTCTACAGGAGTAGGTAGAGACCATATTGACAAGTTGAATCTCGGCCTGGTTCAGCAACTCCAACGCCCAGGAATGAAGATTATAAAAAGTGGTGAACACTGCCTGGTCCATCATGGTACTCACCTCCCCACCATCCAAGGGATCTATAGAGCTGCCGTTTCAAAATGGCAGCCAGCATCGTCAAGGACCCACACCACCTGGCCATGCACTCATTTCATTCCTGACATCAGGAAGAAGGTATAAGGAGTCTGAAAACTGTAACCTTCAGGCTCATGAACAACTTCTTCCCACAATCATCAGGCTATTGAACACTATGAACTTCAACACCGAACTATGAACAGCCTGGGATGCATTAGGGACTTTGGGCTTGTTTTGTTTTTGCACTATATTCGGTTTATTCATTTATTGAACTTATTTTCTTTTTGTTTGTTCATCACACTATCTATCGATTACTGTGTTTACGACCAGTTGTGCTGCTGCTACAAGTAAGAATTTCATTCTTCTGTTTTAGGACATACGACATAAACCACTCTTTAGATGGTGACTTGGTTCAAGGTCTGTAATGCTGCAATGATACTGGGCAAGAAATCATAACTAAAAACCAAGATAAATTGCATATGGTAGTCAATTTAAATGGAAAATACCAGGACAGTATATTTTATGGGGTGGCAGCAAAAGTTCCTTCAACTGATTTATATTTGTTGACCTAACAGGTACAGAAAATGCTTTGTGCAATTATCAAAAGATCTGAAATAAAACAGAAAATGCTGGAAATGTTCACCAAGTCAGACAGTACCTATGAGAAGAGGACCCAAGTTAATGTTTAGGTCAGTGACTTTACATAGGAACTGGGAAAAATTAAAGATAAACCACCATCACAATGTAGGAATTGGGAGAAGGAGAAAAGGATGGTGAAAAGAAGGCAAGATGAAATGACAAAAGGAATGATTGTGCAAATGTTCTAACAGGACATTAAGAGACAAAATAGGTGATTAGGAAGGAAGTTGAATAATTGCCTAAAATTACAGTAAGACAGAGGAAACCAAAATGAAAGTGGAAAAGATAGAAATGCTCGTTGTTTGAGACTGTTGACCTTAATGTTGAGCCAAGGCAGCTGCAAAATCCCTTGATGAAAGATTGTTCCTCAAGATTACATTGACCTTCAAAGGAACAGTACAAGAGGCCCAAGGAAGATAAACAAATGGGAATTGGTGAAGACAGCAAAGCACAGAGCCACTATTACAGACTGAACAGACATTCTGTAGAGCAATTACCTAATCAGCACTTGTTCTGCTCAATGCAATAAAGACTATTTAAGTAGTAAACTATAATGAGTGCAATACAGCTTAATCTTACTTGGCCCCTCAAGCCTGCTCCTCCATTTAATATGATCAGCCGATCGGAATTTAACCTCAACCCTGCATTCCCATTTACAAAGGACAAAGGACATTTATTATCACATACACCAATTGGTGTAGAGAAATTTGACTTGCCATTGCAGCACACTAGTAACCATTCACCTTCTGCCTATCATATACAAATATGAGAGGCATAGATAGGCTAGACAGCCAGAATATTTGACCCAGGATGGAAACATCAAATACTGCAGGGCTTTAACATGAGGGGGCCAACGTTTAAAGGAGACGCGCAAGAAATTTACACGGAGGGTGGCATATGCCTGGAATGTGCTGCTGGGAGCAGTGGTTGAACCAGATACACTAGACTAGCAGCTTAAAAAAAAAACGTTTGGCCTCCACATGGTTATGCAAGGAATGGAGGGATATGGGTAGTATGCTGGTAAATAAGTGATGACCTTGGCATCATGTTCGGTACTGACATTGTGGGCTGAAAGGCTAGTTCTTGTGCTGTGTTGTTCTATTTCCTAATATCAGCCAGGCAACAATTTGGGCATTTGACTGTGGACATCATTAGCTTGATCTTATCCTTACCCTAAGTGTGCCCATGTAGGAACTGTTGAGAATCAATTTTAGTCAGGAACTGGGAATTCAATTTTAGTCTATAAGCAGTAGCTGGAGGTAATCTGAAACTTAAGCAGTGCTCCAATGCTAACCTTTCTTCTATAAATCAAGGAACAGCATCCATTTCAATTACAGGACGTTTAACATTCCAAATCGCACATAGGTTGTTTAATATCTCGCCCGAACAATACTGTATGGGACCAATCACTCTGCACTGAAGATGCCCACCACGATTTCTGTAATCGGTACTTGGGAGTGGCACTTGCTCCCTTCCCTACTGAGCCCGAGCCCATGAGTGATACAAATGGAGCCACAGCTGACAAGTAGCCCACAAATACAGAGATTTACAGGTACATGTGTAAATGCACACCATCAGAAGCAGCAGGGAAGCAAAGAATACCAGAAGGAAACAAACTTTAAAGGGATGAATTGGCAGCAACTTTTATTTCCAATTTGTTAGGCAATAAGTCATCATAAGTGATACGAGTAGAATTAGGCCATTCGGCCCATCAAGTCTACTCCTCCATTCAATCATTGTTGATCTGTCTCTTCCTCCTAACCCCATTCTCCTGCCTTCTCTGACACGTACTAATCAGGAATCTATCTATCTCTGCCTTAAAAATATCCACTGACTTTACCTCCACAGCCTTCTGTGGCAAAAGAATTCCAGATTCACCACCCCTCTGACTAAAGAGATTCCTCTTCAACTCCTTCCTAAAAGAACGTCATTTAATTCTGAAGCTATGACCTCTAGTCTCTTCTACCAGTGGATACATCCTCTCCACATCCACTCTATCCAAGCCTTTCACTATTCTGTACTTTTCAATGAGGTCCTCCCCTCCTTCATCTAAACTCCAGCGAATATAGGCCCAGTGCCGTCAAACGCTCATCATATATTAACCTACTCATTCCTGGGATCATTCTTGTAAACGTCCTCTGGACCCTCTCCAGAGCCATCTGGCGTCTCTTTCGTCTCTCCAAACGTATTGAAATGTTTTCAAAAAACTGCTGTTAATGTTCGAAATTTGAATCTATGCAAACACGCTCTCAGAAGTCACGTCACAAGCAGTTCTCTGCATACTGATTCTAGAGTGCCTGTGCTACAATGTTGAGCACTTCGTACAGCTCTCGAGCACTAACATTTGTTCCAGAAACTATGTAAAGGTTGCTGAATTCCACCGATCATGTTAGAGCTAATCTGAGACAGAGCGTCTGAGAAGTAGATGTATGGTAATACACTATACTACAGGGTTGTCAAATCTGGGACCTAAATATTCAAGATTCAAGAGTTTATTGTCATGTGTCCCTGATAGGACAATGAAATTCTTGCTTTGCTTCAGCACAACAGAACATAGTAGGCATTGATTACAAAACAGATCAGTGTGTCCATATACCATTATATAAATATATACACACATGAATAAATAACCTGATAAAGTGCAAATAACAGATAAAGGGCTATTAATGTTCAGAGTTTTGCCTGAGCCAAGTTTAATAGCCTGATGGCTGTGGGGAAGTAGCTATTCCTGAACCTGGTCGTTGCAGTCTTCAGGCTCCTGTACCTTTTACCTGAAGGTAGCGGGGAGATGAGTCTGTGGCTAGGATGGTGTGGGTCCTGTGCATTCGACATTTAGAAAAGTCAGGCAAAAAAGAAAAATGGACATGGAGGAACACTTAATAAGAGATGCCATCTGTACAATAGTTAGAACAGATTTTGGCTTGCCTTATCATAATAGAATTAGAATTAGCAGAGGCAGAAAACATTAGTGGGAGTTGATTATATGCCTTTGACTAGTAGTGTTGTAGGGTGCAGAATAAATGAGGAAATTAGATGTGCATGTAACAAGAGTAATGCAATAATCATAGGGGACTTTAATTAGTACTTGCAAAGTACAGGGCAAAATGCTGGAATGCATACAAGATTCCTTATGAAACAGATTACAGAATTGGCCATTTAAAATCCAACACATAACACCAAGAAATAATTAATTAATAATCATTGCAAAGGAGTGGCCTGGAGAGAATAATCATATCATGACTGCATTGAATTCAAACGTGACGTAACTTAATCTGAAACCAAAATGCTTAATCCAGATAAGGGAAACTAGGTGGGTATTAGAGGCAGGATGAAAAGGACAGATTTGGAAATAACATTAAAGGATATGAGTGGCCATGCAATAGCTAGAATTTACAGAAATATGACACGTGGGAACAAATATACAAAGACGCAACAGAGAAAGTGGTTCAGCAATGGATTACAGGAGAAAATGAATAGTATTAAATGCTAAACAAAAAGCTTGCTCGTAAAAAGTGAGGTTCGAGCCTGAGGATTGGGAGCAAGAAAGGATGACCAAAAGAAATTGGTAAAAGAGAGTACATTTGAGAGGGATATAAAAGCACAGCACAAGAGCTTCCATAGACATTTATAAAGGAAAAGATTAGCAAGTGTAAATGTGGAACACTTACAGAAATGGGAAAGTTATAATAGGAAATAAGAATACAGAAGTGAAACCAGATAGTTTGTCTCTACCTTCACAGAGGAAGGCACCAAAAGCATCCAATAAATATACAAGAGCCTACCTCAAAGCGACAATGTGAAAGTGAAAAAAACTACTGTTAAGAGAAGATGAGCCTAAAAACTGATGAACCCAAGGTCTCGATGATCTCCCCAGGGACGATAATGGATGCTCTGATTATCATTGTTAAAAACGTTATAGACTCTGGAATTGTGCCTACCAATCTGACTGCACTATTTAAGAGAGGAGGCAGTGAGAAAACAGGGAACTACCAACCCATTCACCTGACATTTGTAATGGAAGAATGGTGGCATCTATAAGATACTTAGAAAATAATAGATCCATGTTAACTCTCCTCGGTCATATTCAGAAATAAATCGTTTAATCGATCTATTGGAATTATTTGAGGACATACCTTGTAGAGTAGATTGGGGGGGGGGGGGCGGGGGTCAGAGTGTTGGTAAAGAAATCAGAGGCTTTCAAATAGATCCGACACAGGAGGTTGTTAAAAAAAAATGTGAACACATGGAACTGAATGCAACATACAAACATGAAGTGAAAGATTGTGAATAGATAGAAAACAAAGGGTACAAATAATTGGGTCATCTTTGGGTTAGCAGACTACGACTACAGGTATTGGTGCTTGGACTCTAACTATCACAATCGTGGATTTAGGCAGGAAGACCAAATGTACCATTTCAAAGTTTGCTGCCGATATGAAAGCAGGTAGAAACAGAGGTAGTGATGAGAATTAAAGGGTCTCAGAGAATTTGGCCAACCCAACTGAATGGGCAACACCATGGCAGATGGAATATTATGTGGAAAATTGAGAGATCAGCTTTGATCGAAAAACCCAGAAATGTGTAAAACAGTCCAGAAATCCCAAGGCCGTTGAATGTGTCTCACTGGATGGCCATTCTCACAAGCCCATTAAAACAACCAAGCTCACTGAAATTTAGAAAAGGTAATGTGGAACATCAAAAAAGGGAGAATTAAAATTGTGTTGGGGTATTAATGGGAATACATCAAAAAACAATAAATGTTCCAATCTGGTACCATCGATGCCAAATTATTTAAGTTTTATGATATTCTTTTTAAATGGTAAATAATTGGGCAAAACAAAGTAGCTGGAAGTGCTTGTACATAATTCACAGATGCAGTAATTGTGATAGCGAATGATATACTGGTATTTTTATTAAAGAGGACATGATCGATTCTGCTTAATTTATTGGCCTATCCACCAGGAAGCAATAACTTTCCTAATTCGCATGAAGCCCACAGTATATTGTAATGATGGATACAGGTTATAAATACAACAAAAAAATGTAAAACAGCATTCTGTGAATCTGTGGAATTCTTTGCCACAGAAGGCTGTAGAAGCCAAGTCAGTGGATATTGTAGTGGCAGAGATAGATAGATTTTTGATTAGTACATGTGTCAGAGGCTATGGGGAGAAGGCAGGAGAATGGGGTTAGGAGGGAGAGATAGATCAGCCATAATTGAATGGCAGAGTAGGCTTGATGGTTCATCCCTTTCTGGCGAAAAAATAAAATGGGGAAGGCGGCTCAACCATGGCTAATGAGGGAAATCGAGGATAGTGTTAAATCCAAGGAAGAGGCATATCAATTGGCCAAAGGAAGCAGCAAACCGAAGGACTGGGAGAAATTTAGAACAGAGGGCAAAGGGGTTAATTAGGTGTGGGGGGGGGGGGGGGGGAAGAGCATGAAAGAAACCTTGCGGGGAATATAAAAACTGACACTAAAAGCTTCTTTAGATATGTAAAAAGGAAAAGATTAGTGAAGACAAATGTAGGTCCCTTACAGTCAGAGACAGGTGAATTTATAATGGGAAACAAGGAAATGGCAGAACGGTTAAACAAGTACTTTGGTTCTGTCTTCACTAAGGAAGACACAAACAATCTCCCAGGAATACTAGGAGACCGAGGATGCAGTGGTAGGGAGGAACTGAAGGGAATCTACATTAGTCAGGAAATGGTGTTAGGTAAACTGTTGGGACTGAAGGCAGATAAATCCCCAGGGCCTGATGGTCTGCATACCAGAGTACTCAAGGAGGTGGCCCTAGAAATCATGTATGCATTGGTGAACATTTTCCAATGTTCTCTCGACTCCCGATCAGTTCCTGTGGACTGGAGGGTAGCCAATGTAACTCCACTTTTTAAGAGAGAGAGAGAGAAAACGGGGAATTACATCGGTAGTGGGGAAGATGCTTGAGTCGATTATTAAAGATGTTATAGCAGCGCAGTTGGAAAGCAGTGACAGGATCGGTCAAAGTCAGCATGGATTTATTTAGGGGAAATCATGTTTGACTAATCTTCTGGAATTTTTTGAGGATGTAACAAGTAGAATGGATAAGGCAGAGCCCAGTGGATGTGGTGTTTCTGGACTTTCAAAAAGCCTTTGACAAGGTCCCACACAAGAGATTAGTGTGCAAAATTAGAGCACATGGTATTGGGAGTAGGGTATTGACATGGATAGAGAACTGGTTGGCAGACAGGAAGCAAAGAGTAGGAATTAACGGGTCTTTTTCAGAATGGCAGGCAGTGACTAGTGGGGTGCCGCAAGGCTCAGTGCTGAGACCCCAGTTATTTACAATATATATTAATGATTTAGACAAGGGAATTAAATGTGACAATTCCAAGTTTGTGGATGACACAAAGCTGGGTGGCAGTGTGAGCTGCGAGGAGGATGCTATTACGCTGCAGGGTGACTTGGATAGGTTGGGTGAGTGGGCAGATGCAGTATAATGTTGGCCTTCATTGTGAGAGGATTTGAGTCTACTGTGGTTGTACAGGGACCTGGTGAGACCGCAACTGGAGTATTGTGTGCAATTTTGGTCTCATAATTTGAGGAAGGACATCATTGCTATTGAGGGAGTGCAGCGTAGATTCACCAGGTTAATTCCTGGGATGGCGGGACTGACATATGATGAAAGAATGGGTCGACTGGGCTTGTATTCACTGGAATTTAGAAGGATGAGAGGAGATATTATAGAAACAGATACAATTCTTAAAGGATTGGACAGGTTAGATGCAGGAAAAATGTTCCTGATGTTGGGGGAGTCCAGAACCAGGGTTCAGTTTAGGAATAAGGGGTAGGCCATTTAGGACTGAGATGAGGAAAAACGTTTTCACCCAGAGAGTTGTGAATCTGGAATTCGCTGCCACAGAAGGCAGTGGAGGCCAATTCATTGGATGTTTTCAAGAGGGAGTTAGATTTAGCTCTTGGAGCTAAAGGAATCAAGGGATATGGGGAAAAAGCAAGAACGGGTTACTGATTTTAGATGATCATCCATGATCATATTGAATGGCAGTGCTGGCTCGAAGATCCAAATGGCCTACTCCTGCACCTACTTTTCTATGATGGGCAGAATAGCCTAATTCAACTCCTATCAGTTATGACCTTATGATTTATGACCTTCCACTACCAATGTCAGGCGAACAGTAGTTCCCCGTTTTATCACTCCCTCCTCTCTTAAATAGTGCAGTCAGATTGGTAGGCACAATTCCAGAATCTATAACATTTTTACCAATGAGCATCCATTATTGCCCCTGGGGAGATCATCAGTTTTTAGGCTCATCAACTTCTCTAACAGACAGGAAGGTCTGGAGACTCTGGTTGGTAGTTCCAAGGAAAAGGCCTGTTCATTGAAGGAACAACAGCCAATGGTGGAGTCGAGATAGCAGAGACCATCGGCTTAATAAAGAACAGTACAGCTCAGGAACTGGCCCATTGGCCCAGAACGTCCATGTCAAACAGCTCGATCTATTAATGTCCAAGAGCATTATCTTGTGCTCGATACCAATGCAACCTATTGTATGAATGAAAGATGATCCGGCAAGCTGAAGATGTTATTGAAACAAACCTAAAGACTGATACACACAGGTATGGGAGAGAATAAACACAAGAAATGGGAGAAGTAGACCATTTTCACTATTTAGTTAGATTACAGCGGAATGAAGTGGCTGAAGCATTAAGGAGTACGGAATTTCAAAAGACATATGATTCTAGGACTATCTTAGTAAGAGATGTTCTTTATGATGGTGCTCATCTCTTAATCATTGTTCTTTGCTAAGATAGTCCAAATAATTTTTCTCTAAGCACTGCGGATGCATGTCAGTTTTTCCCTTTTACCCCTTTCCAGCAGCTTGCTCATGCATTCCTTTCCAGCAGCCTCTGCTCATGCATTCCAAGGGACTGTTTGTTAATGAACCCACACCTAAGAGAAACTTTGTGCAGAAGCCTACAGTCATCAAACATTTCTTCAATGCCTGCCACATCACTCCATCATAATCTTCAGTGCTGACTCCATTTAATTGCCAAATTCCAATTAACTCTCAATTCTCCTGCACTATAAAAGTTTATCCAAGCCTTGAATATACTAAATGACACAGCATCCACAGCTGTCTGGAATAGACAATTACAAACCTTCATCTCCAGATTATCTCCTAATTCTAAACCCCTTCACTAAAACCAACTCAGTGTGACAGCTCAGAATCTTAAATTTCACTAAAATCATATTATATTCCTCTAATCTTCAGAGTATATAGTCTAGTCAATCTTGTCCTAAAGATCTCTTAATATCAGGAATTAATCCAGTGTGAAACCAAAAATGGTGGAAATATTCAACAAGTCAGGCATCATTTATAATGACAGAGAAACAGTTACCACTTAAGGCCAATGACCTCCCGTTAGAACTATTGAAAGTTTCAGTTCTGATGATAGGTTATTGACCAAAATGCTAACTGTTTTTAGCTTAACAAACAATGTCTGAGCTGCTGAATATTTCCAGCACATTGTTTTAATTTTACATTTCCAGCATCTGTAGTTTAATTTTGCTTTTTAGTTAATTTAGTGATCCCTGAAACACTCCAAGGCAAGTATACCCTTCCTTAAATATGAAATCCAACCCCCCCAGGAATCTATCAAAAAACATGTCAGCGAATCACCGTTTCTGGTCTAATAATGCACTGAAAGTTTAGGAAAAAACCTTCAGCTGACCAGCTCCAAAATAGGAATGGCTAATTAATTGGTTTCAATTGGATTTTGCTCAATTAAACTTCAATTAAAGTTAGACAGGTTCACATGCGCCTCCTCTAACCTCATCTACTGTTCCTGTACATTGGTGAGACCAAAGGTAGATTCGGCAAATGTTTCGCTGAATACTTGCACTCCATCCATCTAGGTCTATGGGATCTCTTGGTTTCCAACCATTTCAACTTCTTTTCCCCTTCCCATTCTGTTCTGGGCCCAGTCTGTCGCCAGAGTGAGGCTACACGCAAATTGGAGGAACAGCGCCTCATATTTTGTTTGGGTTGTTTACAATGCAGCAGTATGAACAATGAATTCTCTAATTTTAAGTAACTTCATCTCATCCCTCCCCCTCCCTCCTTACCCCTTTCCACCTCCATTGTCATATTATCCGTTCCACATCGAAGTTCTCCACATCGTTTCCTTTGAGATCACACCTTCCCTAGCCAACAATGGACCTACCAGACAAAGCCCTGCCCGAGGCCATTTGCAGCAATCCCTGACTTTCAGTCTGAAGAAGGGACCCGACCCAAAACATCACCCATCCTTTTTCTCCAGAGATGCCTGACCTTTG
Source organism: Malacoraja senta (assembly GCA_038087875.1). Taxonomy (NCBI): domain Eukaryota; kingdom Metazoa; phylum Chordata; class Chondrichthyes; order Rajiformes; family Rajidae; genus Malacoraja; species Malacoraja senta. The sequence continues at coordinate 16,295,402 of CM075982.1, forward strand.
AGTTACTCCAGCACTTTGTGCCTCTCTTCAGCATATAATGAGTCAAGAGCAGGTTCACTTATCCACTAAAGATTCTTTCCACATCTCCCCAATGGAGACACATCAGGTATAATTCTTGCCAAGATTCTTAACTGAAACAAACTCATTCAGAAATCAAGACTACATTGTTCCAAATTTCCCCTGGCGGGCAGAATTACCTTAGTTCTGGCACTTTGTATTCTTTCACTTGGGCAGAACAGCAAGTTCTGTCACTTATGCTCTGGCAGGTCACAGCATTCTGCTGCAAACTTAATATTGCCAAACAGAACACAGTGTATTAACTACTGCATTTGATTTTCTCAGTGACTTCTACCATTGGCAGCAAATGGGCTTCCATCTGCCAATTAACCATCCACCCAGAAAAAGGTGATTAATTTAATACCATTTAATAATTAACCACTGGTCTCATAAATCAATCTTCAGCTGCAACCACACACACAAGATAATTAGCAGGTAAAAGAGCTCCAGAAGCAGGAAGAACATAATTAAGTACCATGTCAGTATGGCTTTGAAAATTAATCAAATCCAAATAATTCTGTTATACTACCATGGCCAATTATCTACAGAGTGCCCTAAAATAACTTATTATGGAAACAGAGATAGCTCTTATAGCTGTAACTTACCGTATGTGAATAATGAACTTATTGCATTCTATCTTTTCATGCTCTCTCCACTGCTCCCTGAACAAAGTAATTTGAATAGCACCTTCCACAAGTTTGGGAGTGTTTCATAAACTTCACAGCCCATGATTTATTCATGAAGCATGTTTGGGAGCAACCTGTGCACAGTGAGATCCAGACAATGCAAAAATATAAATGGGCAATATAATGGTTAAATTACAGGACTATATCCAGAGGCCAGAACTATTCATCAAGGTGTGCACATTTAAATCCCATCAGTGCAATTGGGGAATGTAATTATTGGTCAGGCCAGTAGTTTCCTCCAAGATACTCCTAAAAATATATATTTTTTTGACCATTTGTTTGGGTAGGACGACTGAAGTGGTTTCAGACTTTTCAAAGGCTTTACAAGAATGCAAGGTGTGTTTCATGCACATTAATGCCAGATGTGGCACAAAGGTGGGGCTTTTTTGCAATTTGTAAGTGTTACATTCCCAGGGCAATAATCAAGCTGCAACAGCACAGCCATATTATTTGCTTCTGTAGTTCCAAATTGAAAGCAAGGTCTGTTTTTTTCCTTGAGCAGAGATAAAATTGGATAAAATGGGTATGTATGTCTTAGCCCCATTGAGTGCATTCAGTACTACTGAATTACTCATGATTTACTACAATGTATTACAATGTGAGTCTTACAGTAAGCTACATGGGAACTATGTCACTGTTCACAATGACTGTGGAAATGCAAGTCAAAGTACTGCTTTAAGTTTTAATGCTATACCTTGAACCATTAGAGATGTGCAAATTAGATGTTGTAGATTGCCCTGTTGCAGCTAATGCTGAGCGAGGCCAATTTTGATTTCCACCAGGCGCTGGACCGAGAGACACTGGCCTCTTACTGTAAGGGTAGTATCCATGGTTAGGAGACATCACCAGAGATGACCTACTAGATGTTTGTTGAGAAGGTCCTGCCAAGTTGTAGGCAGCATGCCGACTACGATTTAAAATAGGTCCTGAGCCTGTATAAGATAGACACTGATGACAAGAACAGTTTTGACCTCTATGCAGTGGTCCAGAAATGAGTAGCGGATAGGGTGCATCCAAATATCTTTGAATTCGTCTCCTGAATCCAGTAGATTTATTTATCTGACATAACCCAGCCAAATCCACCACATAGCTGTAACCAAAGTTTCCTAGATCAGCCATTTGCTGTCTTCCATTTATGCAATTCTCTATGAAAATGGAAATGGTTGTTTCATAGGTTGTCCATCCACCTTCATCGTTTTCCCATTGCCATAATAATCCTTGTCCTGGTGCAGATGACTGAGGATATAATTGCTTCCTAACTCTTCGCATTCTTCCTGCAAATAAAAAAAGAAATACGTTAAAATCCAGAGGGAACACAGTGGGAAATATAAAAGATAAAATAATCAGTATTTTTCATTAGGATACTTTGCTCAGTAACCTAATGGTCACTGTATTTTCTCAAGTGTAAATTGATTTCCCCCAAGCTTATGTAACTGAGGTACTGTGCATAATTAAGATCTTATAACATTACAGAACAGCTCTCTTTACTAATTTCTTCTAAAATCATTAGGAATATACTGAGAAATGAGAATTTGCAATTTCTCCAAGTTCGACATCGTGTTGAGAATGAATGACTTTATCTTCTGCATTTTTCTTATGAGATTGCCCTGAACACAATTCTTCTGCAAAATTATAGTTAATTCGAGGTATCACTTGCGTATCCTCTTAGATATTGAGTAATCAAAGGCATACTATAACAGGTAGACACAAAACGCTAGAGTAAGTTAGAAGCAGCATCTCTGGTGAGGAATGGGTGACGTTTCGGGTCGAGACCCTTCTTCCTTCTCTCCAGAGATGCTGCTTGTCCCTCTAACTTACTCTAGCATTTGGAGTTACTCCAACATTTTATGTCCACCTTCGTTTTAAACCAGCATCTGCAGTATGTTATAACAGGTTCCTCCCCCCCACCCCACCAGATTCAAACCATGTGCAGGAAGTAAATATCAGTGTTAAACCTGCAGTATTTTACATTTGTATCATTTGTTGCATTTGTTACTTGGATGGTGGGTGGGGGATGGAGGGAAGGAAGAAATATGGGCATTGTTATCCAAACCTGCATTAATTTTACTGTTTTCCATAATGCTTCCGCGGTTTTGCAGTTATCCTGCATCACCCAGGAACTTAATACCCGTAAATAATGGAAAAAGTGTGAGAGTATTAAGCTTGTCCGTCCTATTTTCCTAACAGTGCTTCAAATAAAGCGGAAATTCCTCATGCAGGAAAGGTAGTGCAGATATGTAGACCTAGACCAGCAGTAGAGGCAATCTTTGGGCAAGCAACATGCATTCTGACTCTGGCATTCTCACTGTAATTCCCCTGCATCTTGGGCAGAACAGTGGCAATGTGATTTTCACTATGAGTAGGCTCCCAGCTATCTTTAGCCACAGCGAGTGTGTTCTTTTTCCGTTATTACATCTCTGATGTCTGCTGGGCTTCAATAAGAGACAATGTGCTTTCCATAGCACTGTCAGGAGTCTCCACAATGGAATTTATCACTTAAATCTATCATAAACCAGCATGTCGTTGGAATGTCAGAGGAAATCGGAGTACCCGGAGGAAACCCACATGGCCACAGGGAGAATGTGCAAACTCCACACACACAGCACCCGAGGTCAGGATCAAACCTAGGTCTCTGGCACTGCGAGGAAGCAGCTCTACCAGTTCATTTAACAATTGTCTAATATATGGAACAACACTAAAATACAACTAAACCATTCTATGTATTTAACAATCACCCCCGCACATACAGGTTTCCTGTTATTCTATCCAACATCCTGTGAAGGCCACTATGTCAGTGTGCAGTCTATTAAAACCAGCACATACCATGCCAGCTCACGTCTTCAAAGACTTCTTTATCTATTTTTCTGAACAGTCCCACCCTGGTGATTCCAAAACAATGTCACCTTTTTTCCCACACTTCCACTTGAATGCTCATGAAGTAAGACCTTTAAACTGGCAGTGTGAATTTTAAAAATATCAGTCTCAAATGTAGGAATAACTAGGTTCAGTGTATCTGATGCAAAACTAGCGTCAGTGGATAGTTGAGCTTAGAAACACAAAGGCAGCTCCAATCAGTCCTTGTCCAAATGCCAAGCCACCCTACATTTCAAACCAAGCTGGTGTTAAATTGTCAAAATAATGGATTACAGACACTGGTTTAGCCAAAGAGATACCACGTGCTAATTAATTCAGCATATCGTGCAGCATCTCTGGAGAACATGGATAGGCGACATTTTGGGATGGGACCCCTCTTTTCAAGGATGTGAGCCTTTTTCATTTCATGCAAAGGCTGCCAGGATAGCTGCCACAGAAGTATGTCACCAAAAAAATCATGTTGTATTTAAATGTAAATGAATGTGCATTCCTAGCATTCATTATCAAAGTAGAACAACCTTTACCATTGCATTCTAGCATTTCATAATTATTGAGAAACAGGACCTTTTCGGAATTTGTTTCTTTTCTCTAGCTGTGACCCACAATGGAACATCTTTGGCCTTGAAATCACTTCCTAAATCTATCAAGAGGTTTGAAAGTTATTTGCAACCTCCAAGGTATAAAAGTTCTCTAAATGTGACTGAAACAGACGAAATAGAGCAAGACAGTTGTTTTTCCCTCAGAATGGGAGCCTGGAGAAAGAGAACAAAAAAAGGAGTGCTCAGGCTGCTCTCATTCTTCACTTGGTTTTGGCTGCATGGATTGGCAACTTTGTGGGTGATGCTCTCCCCTTGTGTGCGTAGGGAGACTACGGGATTCTTTGATATTAGGAAGCATTTCTTTACCCAAATACAAATCTTCTGCATCACCCCTGCACTCCACCCAAAGAGATAAGAGCAGCTGAATGTTTCAACACTTATATGCAATTAAGAATAGCAGAACCAAGATACGCAAGAAATTAAGACAACATTCAATCATAATTTTACCAAAAGGCAAAATGGGTTATGGGGACAGCCTATTACTGCTCCAAGATAAAGTGGGATCAACATCAAATCAATACTCAAATTAAAATCTCGAAAACTGGCACATGTTGTTACGACATATTATTTAAGAAAGATCTTAATTTATAACATAGTGCAGATGATTTAGAAATAATCTGAGGGCTCAACCAAGATTATGATCAAACTTATTGTCCCAGGACACCCATTTTAACAAGAACTATTTTTCTAAAATCGAACACAGATGCGAAGATCCAAATGCTTCACAACAAAAGCACCAGATAACTACTAAGCTGAATCGTGGCTATTCTATATATCTTTTTGAGCTCATAGTGGCTGCAGTTTAATTCAATAGTGTCCCATTGGACAAAAGCATTTATTATATTTGAAATTTTGTGGCACATTGCAATTAGCTCATCATTGATTTGTAAATTCTGCATGTGATCATTTTTTTTGTTATGGCGGCGCCTCGTGGCAGCGGCCTCTGCGATCTGTCTCTTTTAAAAAAAAAATTGTCCTGTTGAGTGTATAGTTTGGTTGTAGCTTATATATTGTTTTTAGCTGTGTATATGTGGGGGGCGGGGGGGGGGGGGGACTTTTAAATCTCTTCCCTGTACGGGGGACCCGACTTTTTCCCTGTCGGGTCTCCGTTGACGTTGGGGCCGAGCACCGTGGAGTGGCCTCCAACCGGAACGACCTGGGGGCTCCAGTGGACTCACCATCGTGGAGCGTGGAGAGCTGTGGTGGCACGCAGCTGAGACCCGACTTCGGAGCTTCGGAGGCTCCAGCCGCAGGCCCGGTGGACGGTGACATCGGGAGCTTGCGGGTCCCTGGTGGGAGAACGCTTTTCGGAGCTCCCGCAACAGCAACTTCTCCCGCCCAAATTGCGGGGTTGAACACGACCCGGAACGGGGCCTTACATCGCCCGCCTCTGCCTTAACGGTCGCGGGACTTGCCATCGCCCGCCGGGGGCTTTAACATCGGGAGAAGAATGGAAAACAGGGGAGAGACAATGACTTTGCCTTCCATCACAGTGAGGAGGAGATTCACTGTGATGGATGCTTGTGTAAATTGTGTTAATTGTGTGTCTTGGTTTTTTGTCCTTGTTGTATGACTGCAGAAACCAAATTTCGTTTGAACTTCATTGAGGTTCAAATGACAATAAACGGTATTGTATTGTATTGTATTTGAACTCAATGCCAGATTTCACCAATAGGCACAACCGTTATCTCCAATTTAGCATTTATGGCTTTAACCAACACTTAGTTTTATGCTATTTTCTGCAAATTGACCTGCTGGCTTCTCAGTTCAGGACTGGAGTGGGTGCATTTAAAATAATTTTGTTAAGAACAAAGTGAAACGGCATGTAAATCTGTACAATCTACAACTGTACATGAGAGAATTATTTTTCAATCCTCAGTTATTTGTTGCAAATCCCAAGTGGATAAACAATATGAACAACCATTAGTTATTAATCACCATTAACAATTATTGTTTTGTTGGTCGGTTCTTTGCCCATGCAGAAAGGGGCTATCATTAAAACTTCATTGCAAATTTATGAAGATTTGTGAAGTGTGGTATTAATTATGAATCATGAATTATGAATCAAATTAAAGCTAGTCATGAACAAGTTAAAATATCCATCCCAATTGCATTTCTCATCCACAGCACTCATGTTGTTCATTGATCTTTTTATACCAATTGACATCTCCAGGCTAATTGCTGTATCCCTACTACTTTGCATTGTCCATTCTCTGCTCAACTGCTGACCCCCTTTTGTAATTACTGCCTCTCATTCTTCCTCAAGTCACCCCTTCCCTTCGCTTTCACATTGGCTCCAGTAATCACATCTTTCAGCCCTATTCAACCTCAATGTTTTAAACTGTTCTTGGATAACCTCTCAGAAGACTTATGATTTTGGCAAATCAGCATTTATTTAGTACGTAATCCTATCTTTCAGTCATGACACAAGCACTTTGAAAATAACATGCTAACAAAAGTAGAGTAGGTAGATGCGTTGGCATATGTGATAACTGTGTACAATACAGCAGGCCAAAAAAAACATGGTGACTGACCAATACAATTTTGATGGCACATATGGGAGGATTATTGGGCAGCATTACTGTTCTGCAAACATTACAAATATTTAATGACCCTTGGATTTGTGTTCCATTTGTACAGTAACACATTCAATGAGCACTTGTTCAGTTCTACATTGAAGTGTGCCAACTTCAATTTAATGCCTGGTGCCAGACTTCAATCTACAAACTTCTTCCTACTACCAAATTATATAAATGTTAAAACTTACACTCCCCCCCCCCCCCCAGTATAAAAGATTGGTTTCACATGAGACACTTTAATTTCATGCGCAAAGTGTGAAAGTGTAGCACCACAGCGAATTTAATGTAATTGAGTGCATGAATTGTTGTACAGCTGTGCTAAATTATTAGCACATTTGTGTGCTGACGGTCAACACAAACCATGTAGAAATCATTTCAGACTTGGGTACTGAGGCATAGAAACAATGGTACCAATTATTTTGTGTATGCTTTATTTGGCCAAACACATGTAGACATGCAGCTGCTAGCAACTACAGTCCCTCAAGTGCCTTTCAATACCGCTTTCGGCCAAATATTTCAAACTCCAAGTATCCTGAAGGGGCTATGTCTGTCACACCGAGTTTATTATTACTTTGCCAACACCATCTGGTGTTTCTGATTCTTTGTTGTTTGTATTTCAGATTTCCAGCATATTGAAATTTAGTCTGGAGAAATACTACACTCCAGGAAATATACATTTACATAGAACACTAAAAAAAATCCAGGAATTCAGAGGCATAAAAAAGGGATTTAATATTTGAAACTGGAATTGTTTCGTTGTCACATGTGCAAGGTACCAGTGAAAAAAAAATGTATAGTCATCCAGGCAAACCATGCCATATACAAGAACATCAAGGTGGTGCAAGAGAGAAAATAAAATGTAGTGTTATAAAATATAGTGTTACAGCTACAGAAAAAGAGCAAATAATTACAGGTACAAGGGGGGACAGCAATGAGGTTGATTGGGAGAACAAGAATTATCCTTAGCATATGAGGGGTCCATTCAAGTGTATAACAGAGAAAAAGCTATTCTTGAATCTGATGGTGCGCTCTTTCAAATTTTTATATCTTGAAAGAATTACCGGGTTGTGCTCTCACTACCTCTTTGAGATCCCCACCTGCTTTAAGACCACAATTGTCCCAGTAAAAGAAAGGCTGGGTTGCGTGTCTTAATGGCTGCCATCCAATGTCTCTGAGAGAGGAAATTTGGCATGTTTCCAGTGTCTCTTACAAACTGCTACAGATGCACCTAGAAAGTATCTCAGCTTGGTTTGAGAAGATCATATGAAAATGCAGAGAATTGAAGATGAGCCCAGTCCATCACAGACCAGACTTCCCACCATCGACTCCATCTACACTGCACGCTGCCCTGGAAATGCAGCCAACATAATCAAAGACTTGTCCCATCCTGGTGATTACTTTTTCTTCTTACTACCTGGGAGAAGGTATAGAAGCTTCAAAGCACACACTACCAGACTCAGGTACAGCTTCTTCCCCCGTGTTATCAGCCTTCTTAATGGACCTTTTGTAAGATACTGTCCAATTCACCATTAGCAACCTGGATTTGGTTTATGGAACTGATGTGCTACAATGCTGCAAACTATATTCTGCACTCTGTATCTTCCTCTTTGCACTAACGATTGTACCTGAGCATCACCCAATTGTATTTATATATGGTACATCTGATCTATTTGAATAGCAGGCAAAACAAAGCCGTTCACTGTACCATGGTACACACGGTAATCATGCACTTAAATCTAAACATCATACTGCCTCAGGAAAACAGTCAACATAATGAAGAACCTTTTTCTCTCGTCATTCCCTCTTCTCCACGCTCCCGTCAGGCAGAAGATACAAAAGCTTGAAAGCACATACCATCAGGACTCAGGAACAGTTTCTTCCCCTCCGTTAGCACACCATTGAACTGTCCTCCCATAAGCTAGGGTGTACACCCAATCTATCTCATTACAAACACTGGACTCCTTCTCGGAAGCGTTTGTGCCACAATGCTGCGAAATATATTCTGCACTTTGTTATTTTTCTCTTTGCTCCATTCATTGTAGCTGTGTATGATTTAATTGTATTCATGTGTAGTATTATCTGTAGACACAATTGGATAGCAGGCACACAAAAGCTTTTTACTGTATCTTGGTGCCTGTGACAATAATAAACAAATACCAATACCAATGTGAGTGGACCTCGATTATGTTGGTTGCTTTGCTAAGGCAGCAGGAAATGTAGATGGAGTCGAACAAAGGAAGACTGGTTTGCGCGATGGACTGCACTACATCTACATTACAGGAAACAGTTTTAGCATTCTCTACAGAAACAGCAGCCCAGCCAATGCATCAGCGTGAAGCAAATCAAAATGCTTGAAAACCTCAGCAGGCCAGGTAGCATCTGTTAAAGAGAAAGTTATTATTTCAGGCTAATGACCTTTTATCAGATTAACAATGGTGGTTAGACTCCCCTCTGTTGAAAACAATCATTTCCTGGTACTAGATACTTGCCAGTTTCTACATCCAGTGAAAGGAATTGAACATCACCACTTCTCAATGCATCATGGCAGCAAAACGACTACAAAGCAGCTGAAATGGTCAGGCTAAGGAAATTACTCTGCTAGACTCCTGCTGTGATATCTTGGAGCAGAGATTGAGAACATTGTAGCCAATAATCTCTCTTAGTTTTTGGTTTCTCCCAAGCTAGTAAAGAATTGTTGGATCTAAAGTCAATTCTTCAATTTTACCAGGACTTCTGGATGCCACAATCATCCAACAATGTTTTGATGTTAAAAGAAGACACTGATCTCACCTCTGGACTTCAGATTTATTTAACCCACATTTGGAAGAAAAAAAAATTGTAATTAGCTCTGGAGTCAAAAGATCCTGGTAAAGTAGACACAAAATGCTGGAGTAACTCAGAGGGTCAGGCAACATCTCTGGAGAGATGGAATGGGGGACGTTTCGGGTCAGACCCTTCTTCAGTTTGATAAAGTAGTTCAATGGATAATCTGATTAATTTGACTTCTGCGTGATCACAATTCAAAGGTGGAAATTTAGACAAAAAAATACGAATCAGAATGTCAAAACACTGTCTATCTGGTACCATGCACAACAATTGTGCCTGTCCGTTACTGGGAGTAGCTCCCGATAGCTGGCTTTTAAGCAGAGCATACCATCAAATAATTGACAGTGTCCATATAAAGGAAATTCTCCACTGGAGATGCTATCTCTGTTATTATGCAAGAAGGAACTGCTGATGCCGGTTTAAACCGAAGATAGACACAAAAAGCTGGAGTAATCAGGCAGCATCTCTGGAGAGAAGGAATAGGTGATTTTTCGGGTCGAGACCTTTCTTCAGACTGGTTAGGGATAAGGGAAATGATATTATCATTGTATGTAGATGAAACAAAGATCTGCAGATGATGGTCAATACACAAAAGGATACAAAATGCTGAAGTAACTCAGCGGGTCAGGCAGCATCTCTGAAGAACATGGATAGGTGACATCGGGACCTTTCTTCTGACTTATTCAGTCTGCTTCGTTAACCCAGCACTGTTTCTTTTCACCCTAAAACTAGGTGCCGATGCCGTTGGTCTGCATTAGCGAGCCCTTCTTCACCCACTGCACAGTCTAGTTGATGCTGCTGCTCACTGCAGGCCCTGGGACAGCGTTTTCTCCAGACCGCCACCGACGGGACGCGCTCGGTCACCATGGGGTTCCCTCCCCTCTCACCAGCTGCCGCTTCTTCCTGTTGGCTGATGCTTTTTCTGCTACCCGCTCCACCGCCGTCTCCTCTTCCGCAGTCACTAACATCTTCCAAGGTGGAGTATGTTAGTGACTGCGGGGGAGAAGACAGCGGTGGAGGAAGAGGATGAGTGAACAGAGCAACAGGAGAAGGAAGTGGAGGTGGAGTGTACAAGGCAATGGCTGACAGGAAAAGCAACAGTTGTCAAGAGGGGAGGGCGCTCCATGGTGACCGAGCGTATCCTGTGGCAGTGGCCTGAAGAAAGTGTTGTTCCCAAAGGCTACAACGTAAGCCGCAACAACAGTCGCAACAATCGGACCGTGCGATGGGCAAAGGAGGGCTCACTGGTGCACTTTGCGAGCCTGGGGTGGCGTTAGTAGGTCCGTTCGCTATAACCAAAATCTGTTATAAAGCGGTCTGTTAAAACGAGGGTTTATTGTATATGTGAAAATGATAGTATTAAATTGATATGGCATATTTGGATTTCAAGAATGCATTTGATAAAGTGTCACATTAAAGGTCGCTGCACAAGTACTGCATAGGTTATGGGGCAATATATTGTAATAATAATCGATTAACTACACGAGAGAGAGAGAAGATAAATGGGTCAATTTCAAACAGTAACCACAAGGATTAGACTTGGGACCTCCATTATTTAGAATCTATATTAATGACTTGAATTAAGGAATTGAATATACCTGCCATTTACTGATCATATACAGATAGATGGTTATTAAATAATATTAGGAGGGTATGATAGGCTTGGAAAGGAATGTGAATAGGTTAACTGTCACCAATAAATTGGAAAGAAGCAAGATGTTGGAAAATACGAAGATATCCATATTTTAATGAAATATGAAACATCAAACATGAGCATGCAAGTACAGCAAATAATTAACGTACTGAAAATATGCCAATTATTGAAAGGCACAGTATAAAAACAGGGAAGATTTGATAACATTTTACAGGATCTTGTTGAGACCACACGTAAAGCATTGCTTACAGTTTTGGTTACTAATTTAAGTCATGATGTGTTTTCATTCAAGACGCCTCAGAGGCATATAATGAGTGTGATTCCTGGGATGAAGCAAATGCCATACCAAGCAAGGTTGCACAGGTTAGGACTACACTAGTTTCAGTGTAGTAGAATGGGAGGAGATCTTATTGGTACCAAGTTTCTGAGGGGGAATGATCGGGTGGAAGCTGAGAGAATGCTTTTCCCAGCGGGGATATTTAAAATAGGAGGCATTGTTTCAGAATAAAGGGTGAATCATTTCATCTAGAGACAAGAGCAATTTCTTCACTCAAGAGTTCCTTTCCAGGTCCTTCGCATCCTCCTTATGATTTGCTAATCATCTATCTTTGTACCATCAGAAAATGGCTGGAGTAAACGTGACCCCTTCATTCAAGACATCTTTAGAATTCTCATCTCCAGCGAACTTTGGCAATATCATTGAATATGCTCAAAGTGGAAACTAATGGACACAAACTTCAAGGGGGCCAGGGAAAGCAACAGGAAAGTGGTTGGATCAGCCACAATCCTAATAAATGGTAGAGCAGATCCAAGGCGCGGACTGAATTACTCGTTTCTTAAGTTTCCACATACAAGCAAAAACAATCTACTGCAAATATAAAGTTTGACCTTGGCCTAAGGAGATATTGATTTCTTGTCTTTCACCCCCGCTGGTAATTTTAAGGCATTTAAAAATAAAAGTATTTTTAAACAAAAATTGGAGATATTGATTTCTTGTCTTTCACCCCTGCTGGTAATTTTAAGGCATTTAAAAATAAAAGTATTTTTAAACAAAAATTATGTTAATATTTTCCCAATGAAACTATTCAATTAAAAAACGTCATAAATTCACTGACTAATATGTACCGCCTGGAATCAATTATAACCAGGAGAAATGAAGTAATTGGAATGAAATCCATGAACACATCTGTTTCGAAACGTCAATAAACGATGATGCCCTTAATCGCTTATAAATCGTTTAAACTCAATGTTAAACCAAACAATAACAGATTTATTTTACCGGGGAAAAAGAGAAACGTGTACGTGCTTTTTGTTTTTAAGTTTGAGATAGAATGTTTAAATGTAATCATCTCAGCCATAGAGTTGTTTAAGAAAGAACTGCAGATGCTGGAAAAATCGAAGGTAGACAAAAAAGGCTGGAGAAACTCAGCGGGCGAGGCAGCATCTAGGTAGAGAAGGAATAGGCGATGTTTCGGGTCGAGATCCTTCTCTCAGCCATAGAAAGCATTTTGAGAAGATATAAAATATTTTAAGCCATCCTGGTGCAAGGAATAATGGATATTGAACAATAATTAGACAAGGGGAAGAGGGATACATGAAATAAGAACGTTAGTGATAAATACGGGCGGCGGCGCCAGCAAGAGGTGTATGAGTGACCCTACCGGTGTCCTGTCGGAACTGGGTGAGTGTGGGGATATCGATGATGTAGGGTGCCAGCCAGGGGTCGGCCTGGCCCAGTGCGATGCTGTTGGTTCCTTTGCCGGCCGCCGCGGCTCCATGCAGCTGCTGCATGCTGCGCTCGACGTGCTCGCTCACCCGGCTGCTGTAGGGCCTCCAGCGGCCCGCCTCGTCTTCCCACTCCCACACCACCACCTGCGGCCCCAGGCCCCCTTGGACAACCGCGCCGGTTGAAAGGAAGCCTGAGCTACTGCTACTACTGCCACTGCCACTGCCACCGCCTCCTCCACCCGCGGCCGCCCCTCCGCTTCCGTACGCCGAGGTCGCCATGTCCCGCTCCGTGCCCAGAGTAAACGGCGAGAGAAACAAACGCGGATAACTTTCCGATCCAAGCTCCTCCTTTGCAGGGGGAGGGGAATCGGCGCGCACGCTACACTTTGGGAAATGTAGTTCCACGTCGGTGGAGTTGCCGGAGACTTGACATCCTGCCCATCCCATGGCGAACTACAACTCCCATCAGCCCCCGGCAACCGCCAGCACCCTCTGCTGACGGTTATCGGCAGGTGCGAGGACAACAGTGGAGCGGCGGAAACGAAACTTGGTGGAGAACTTTTTATCGTTTTGTTATTGTTATTTGAATCGGGTACCATGGATAGAATTGCGTTAGGAATGCGAACCAGTCATGCGAACTGTACAATTACAGCGATTGCGGACTGCAAACAAAAACCATACGAACGTTGGGAATCTAAAATAATAACAGATAATATCCCAGGGTTTCGGCCCGTAACGTTGCCTATTTCCTTCGCTCTATAGATGCTGCTGCACCCGCTGAGTTTCTCCAGCATTTTTGTGTACCTACAGATAATATCCAGCAGGTCAACAGCATCTATTGAAACACGAATAATTTAACATTTTCAGGTCTAAAATCTTTCATCAGAATCGCAAAGTGTCTCGTTAAGTGATATTTAGTTCATTTGAAGAAGCGTCCCGACCCAAACCTCGTCTGTCTATTCCCTCCATAGATGCTGCCTGACGCGCCTAAAGTTTACACCTACATAAGCTTTTCAGGTACACGTGACAATAAACTAAACACGCTTCCAACTACACATTAATTATCTTCAGATTGATCCCAAATGTTCAGCGGGTTCTGTTATTACAAAGATCTCGAAATTGCTTATTGCATTTGAGCCAGTAAATCTTCAATTAAAGATTGTGGGTGAATAATAACACACACCTGAAAGCAGCAATCTGCAACAGGAAATGTATTCACGTCAATAGAGATACTACAGCGGCCTGTCAGTCAGTCAGTTAGTGCTGCTGCCGCTCACATCTCCAGCAACACAGGTTTCAACCAGACCACAGGTGCTATCTGGGTGAAGTTTGTACCTTCTCCGTGACTGTGTGGCTTGCCAAATACTCCTCTTTCCTCCCACATCCCAAAGACATGCAAGACAGATCAAATGGCTACTGTAAATTGTCCCTAATGTAGTTAATTATCAACATAGTAAAATTAAAGTATTTGAGCACCTGAGGCAGAATGTTTCAGGATGCTGGAAATAAGAGAATAAAGCTAATGGGGTCACTGCTGGGATCAGGACGGGCTGAATGGATCTCTGCAGTTTTCTACGGAACAAAGCAGTTTGCCAAACCAAGATGTGATGAATCCTGGTAGTTTTTGGTAATTTTAATCTTATTTTCCTATTAGCAGCAAACAAATAATTTGCTAATGGCTGTTTTAGTGAATGCAATAAAAGCAGCCCAACTCCTGCTGCAGAATATTCAACTAGAAAGAGCGCAGTTAAACTACCAAGGAAAATAAAATAATTTGATAAATACTGGAGCTTGAAGATCTGAAAGAGGGGGCAGACAATAGGCAGAGGGATTCAAAATCTTCATTACTGAGTCAAGGGAAACACGAGCAGGAGAAATATCCAAAGATGGGGAAATATTGACCGGAGCAAACAAATAATATTTGGCAAGCCAAAAGTTAAAAAAGTTAAAAGATCTATCATCTTGCAGCTCTGCAGAGGCACCTGTCGGTAAGAGCTCACAACTACACATGGATGTGTTTTTTTTTCCTTTTTTTCTTAGATGTTGCAGGGGTGTTACGCGACAGATAATGAAATCTCTATCTTCTAACATCCATCATAGTGTCAACTATAGGCTGCTTAATTCTCAAACACCTTGAATTAAGATGCTTCATACTTCCCACATTCACAAAAGCGAGTAATCAATATTGTCAGTTTATACAAGGGGATGATTTAAATTTTGCATAAAATGCTAGAATCAATAATTAAAGTTCAATTTTTAATCAAACGTAGTTAAATGCACAGACTACTGAAACTGGAAATGGATATTTGTGAGATATACAGTAAAAAAAATTTTGAAGTCAATGATCTTGATCAAACTAGGAAGATATAGATAGTTGAGAATTAGGTACAAAGCTAGAAACAGAGGTAGGAAAAAGTGGTCCACGTTTGGGTGGAAGAAAAGCGGATAACATTTGTTCATGAGATAATGTTAATTAGATTAACAAAACAATATATGGCCATGAGCAGCAAATAGTTACAGCAAAGTAGCAAAAGTGAAAAATCTAGCTCTGAAGCACCAAAAATATGCCCGTCTAAGATTCCAGGACTGAGGACTGTGCTATGGACCAGGAACTGGAAGGGGTTTTCCGGCCACCAAACTTTCCTGACTTCCCAGTTAACTAATGCGTTCCAACATCTATGCTTGAACCATCTATGGTGGTTATGTATAAGGTTTGTTAAAGTGGGAATACTGTTTAGTGCCTGCATAAATTTGTACGTAAGATCCATTAACTAAGTTCCTTTAGCAGCTTGCGTAGGAAAGAACTGCAGATGCTGGTTTAAATCGAAGGTAGACACAAAATGCTGGAGTAACTCTGCGGGTCAGGCAGCATCCCTGGAGAGAAGGAATGGGTGACGTTTTGGGTCGAGACCCTTCTTCAGACTGATGTCAGGGGAGGGGGTGGGACAAAGATAGAATTTAGTCAGCCAGTAAGACTCGTGGGAGAACTGGGAAGGGGGAGAGGATGGAGAGAGTAAGCAAAGGCTATTTGAAGTTAGAGAAGTCAATGTTCATACCGCTGGGGTGTAAACTACCCAAGCGAAATATGAGGTGCTGTTCCTCCAATTTGTGCTGGGCCTCACTCTGACAATGGAGGAGGCCCTGGACAGAAAGGTCAGATTGGGAATGGGAGGGGGAGTTGAAATGCTGAGCCACCAGGAGATCAGGTAGGTTAAGATGGACTGAGCGGAGGTGTTCAGCGAAACGATCGCCGAGCCTGCATTTGGTCTCGCCGCTTGTTTAGGGGAAACTAGAGCAGTGTTTTTAAGCACCCGGATCATTATTTCAGTAAATATTATTTGATCCAGATGCAAATGTAGGCACGATCCAATTTGAGTTAAATTACATTGCAAATGGTTCCAGTTTTAATCTAGACAAATGCCTTGTTGAAAGAAGTGTTCGGAAGTCCTGGAATACAGAGACATGTGGCATGATGCCAATAGCATCATTATAGGGAAAGGAGAAATCTGGCAAGAATGGAAGTATGGGAAATGGATGGAACACTCTTTATTAGTGGTTAAGGAGACAAGAATCAGGAGGTGTATTTCTGGTGACGCTTCTGGAATCATTCTAGATGTAATGGAGGCTGAGAAAACTTGTCAGTTAATTACCTCTTGTTTTCCATCCTAGTAAAGACCTAATTTCTTTCTCCAGGTCTTTATAAATAATATTCAATCTTGACAAAAGCATGTAAAGTCAAGTCAATTCCTTGTGTCTTTGCTCTTTCTTTAGCCTGATCTATTATTATTCCTTGCACTTATTAAGTTTAGTTTATATTTTTAGCAATTGCCAAATTTTGGATCCACTCCCCAATCCCATTAACTCCATATGAGCCATTATGAATTTAAGCACTTTGGTTAGTTGCAAAAAAAAGTTAGAAGTTTGAATTTTTTGCCACACTGTGTAAGCTTTCATCTTGAACAGGCCAAATTGGAAGAACAATGGAGCAGCCCATCATATGTGAAGAGACAATATCCATCCAATTAATTTGAGCCAACTGAATCGCATTAATATTTGGTTTAATTTGTACCAAAGCTACTGAAAAATTACAGAAATTGTTGATTATACATTGAAGAATTTGTGAATGGAACAGTTTAAATGCTGATGTACTTTTAATTAATTTAATTTCAAATGGTATCAGATTGAACAAACTGTCAATCTTGGCTAAATCACTCCCACAGCCATTTTGAAGCACTATTTTTGGCAGAGACCAAACTGTAAATTTGATAATGAAAAGTTCATTGATCAAATTATATTACTGGATCAATTGAAAGTTTGGAGAGAGGCATATCCAGTCAGCTGATCATTTACTTTCATGAATGTATAGACCTGATTTAAAAAAAAAAATAAACATGTTAATGTATTCTGGATAAAAACAAAATCATCTTTAATAAATACAAAGAGTCATCAAAAATAGAAATATACAATTTCATGGAATTCCAACACTAAAACCAGATTTACACTTAATTTATGTTACTTTAGTATCCTTTTTCTCAACTGGCATATATGATATGTAGCTGAAATATAGAGAAAAGGGATTGACATTAATTTAAACTGAAGGTCATTTGGCAACAGAATTTCCACAAATTCCATTGCTACATTGCTGCACCCCAGGATTGATGCTCAAATTATACTCATGTCTGCTACATTGGGCAGACCATGGAACTCACAAGGCCAACATTGGACCCTTAAAACAGACATTTAGTTTCAGGTTGCCTCAGCAAGAGATTAGCAGGTGGGAAGAAACTTTTGAGGATATTCTCAAAGTCCCATTGGGGAAAAAAACCCTATATTTCCATTGGCTCATGGGAATCCCTGGTTCATGACCCTTAAAATGAAGTCATACATGGAAACAGGCCCTCCGGTCCAAATTGCCCATGGATAAAGTGCACTGGGGACTGCATTGTATTTGGAGAAGACCAACGTAAAGAGCAGGAGGGAGATATATGTCATACTACCAACTTAAACATCCTGCCAGGAATCTTCTGCCAACTCAGAACCTACCAAACCAGAGTGGAAACAAGTCATCCTCACTCTCCAGGAATGCCCAAGAGGTTGTACCAATGCAATATTTGGTGACCATAATGTCCTTCAGTGGAGAATTCTCAATGTTAGTGTGATTGGGGGTGCAAGATTTAGTGTAGAGATAGCAGTTTATTCCCAAGTGGGGTGGAGGACCACTCACATAATTCATGACTTTTGTAATTTTACTTTATGCAACTAAAGTTACTTTATGAAACTATAATAGCCTGGAGGCAGGTATTTAAAACCAGGCTACACGGTACCAAAATAGAATAAAATAACAAGCCAAACTTTTATGTACATATCCCAGAGCTAGGTTTATAATAGATAAATACCTTTTGATGCTTCAGCAGTTATTATGCAGGAACACCTTTAAAGCTTAATGCAATATCCAAAAGTACTTTCCCCAATGCTTCTTGTTTACCTCCCTCGCCAAACTCTTCTGATAACTCCCTAAAGGTACTGCATATTCGCCTTGACTGGATATCCTGTCTATAAATTCCATGTTTCCATTTATATCGTGCATTTCCATACAAAACAATTAAAGATCGCCTTGGCATGTGAATTGCTATCTCTACATCATTGTAAGATACAGACCTTTGACCTTTGCAATGATCTGAAGTATCTCCATGGAAATCACAAATGCTTTCCGATTTACCATTTATGGGATCACATTGCTGAGCACTGGGCACCATTTCAGTCAAGTGTAGCTGGATCAAATCCTCTGAATCACAAGTCATTGATAATTTGGTTTCAGACAGCAGATTAATGCTGACCAAACGTTTGCCCCAGAGCCACCAGTCATCAAAGTGTGGATCAATGCCAGAGCCATGTTCTTGTCTGTAATCTAGGTTACACTGTTCTACAGGAAGGAAGTCTTTCAGCACACTGTATTGTGTCATTCGATCCACGAGCGAGAGGCTAAAGCACGGTAGGCCACTGAAGCATCCCACTTTCAACTTGCGCTTTTTAAAGTTCACTTTTGGGCCATAGTCCTACAAGTTGACAAGGAAATATATTAGTAACAATAGATTAAAACAAATAATTATTTATCTATTCACTTGGAATTATTGGATGTTATTCTGACTGGATGTCTGTGACCAGTGGAATTCTGCAGGGGATCTGCTAGGATCCCGGTTGTTTGTGATATATAAATGATTTGGATGTACATGTAGATGGGTTGGTTAGTTAGTATGTTTGCAGACAACAGCAAAATTAGAGGAGTTGGTGACAGTGAGAAAGTCTATCAAAGTACACAGTAGAATACAGATCAGCTACAGAAATGAGTGGAGAAATGCGGGTGGCACAAATGTCAGGTGTTGCACTTTGCGCTGTCGAATCTAAGGCAATTAATGGCAAGACCCTTAATAGCTTTAATATACAGAGAGATCTTAGGGTCCATGTCTATACTCTCTGACAGTAACATCGGTAGATTGAGTAGTAAAGAAGATATATGGTATGCTTGCCTTCATTGATCTTTTATTATTTCCCTCAAACTGATGGAAGAATTAAAACATAATGACACCAATGTCGTGAAGAGCAATGTCGTCAGTGCCTAGATTGTGAAGGAAGTGAAGGCAACAGCAAAAACAGGTATTTTGGACAGCATTCAAAATAAATGGATTACAGGAACTCCTTTTGCAAAAGGAAAAATCTGCAGATACTGAAATAAAACAGAAAAAACTTAAATAGGTCCAGCAATATCAGTTGAAAGAGATGCAGAGTTAATGTTCCATCAGAATTAGAAAATGACTTTTCTGATGCAATGTTAACTGTTTTTCTCTCTATGTGGATAGATACTGCTCCAGTATTTTCCACTTCATGAAGAAGCAAATATTACATGAGGCACATTGATAGTGCCTCAGTTTTATATAATTCCACTAATGATTTAAATAAAACCATTCATCAAAACAAAAGAATTCCATGAAGTATTTCCAGCTGGGCGCATGGTTTCATGCTTAGAATCTCAAAGGACACAGTAAATTTCCAAAACAAGAAACTTGGAAAGATCAGTTTCTGTCAGTTTATTTTACATTTAGGCAAGTACAATACATTTGTGTCAGAATGATTAATACTTGTAATGGAACGTTGGTTTATGCACGTTATCAAGACAAACTGTTAAATACAATCAGGAAGGAAAGAACTAAAATAAAAATTGGCTATCACATCTCATCAGTTAAAATAGAAGCATTAATATTCTATCATATTATGAAGATATGTACTGCAAAACTGGTATTGTTAATGTCCCAACAAGTGATCTATAAATAGCATGTTCTTTACGATAGGAAAACCTAACCTGTTTCCTTCGTCCAGATTGGGAAGGTTTCCACTCATTGTTATCCATTAAGTTCACCATCTCCGCTTCTTCCTCTTCATTCACAAACTTTTCGGCTAAAAATACACCAGGAAATGGAAAAGCCCAACCAGTCAGACAAGTAGAGTAATCTGCAACTGCTAAGCCTGACTCCAAATGATAAGTGAAGTGGTACTTTCTCTGTAGGAAGAGATTTGATAATAATGTTTAAAATGCATACATAACTTTCAGGAGCACTTTGATTATATTAGTAAAGTAAACAAGATGCGAGTCTCATAACATGCAATAAAATAGACATCAATTCCACTCCTTCAGCGAACTTGTTCATATAAACCAAACACTGAACCTCAATGACCAGATAAAATAACATATAGACAGAAGGAACTGCAGATGCTGGTTTACAAGAAAAGATACAAAGTGCTGGCGTAACTCAGTGGGTCAGGCAACTTCGTTGGAGAACATGGAACGTCACCTATCCATGTTCTCCAGAGAAGCTGCCACACCCACCGAGTTACTCCAGCATTTGTTGTTCTTTTTTTTAAACAGATTTTTACTCAATACTACTAAAATGTAATCCACTTGGAAAGAAATGCAATGTGTACAAATATAAAATGAAGCACAAGTTCATATTGATAACATCACGGATTTTTGTTTTGCTGATCTGTTACGTTCCAAATATTTCACTTGAATTTTTTTCCTTTACACTTGAAGCTCCAGCATTGATATCATTCAAGAGCCAAGTGTTTTATTGTCATATGTCCCAGATGGAACAATTAATTTCTTACTTGAATTTCAAATGAATAGCAGCACCCCAGAATATGTAAACATAGTACAAAGTAAACAATACATGAGAAAAAAAAAGTTCAGTGTGTGTATATATACACACACACAAGCATACGTACACATAAAAAACAAACAATAATAATACAATGGGTAAGAAGGAACTCCAGATGCTGGTTTAAACCGAATATATATACACAAAAAGCTGGAGTAACTCAGTGGGCCAGACAACATATCTGGAGAGAAGGAATGGGTGACGTTTTGGGTCGAAACCCTTCTTCAATAATAGTCTATGTAGTTCAGAGCTTATTTAAGGTTGTAGTGTTTAATAGCCTAATGGCTGTAGGGAAGAAGCTGTTCCTGAACCTGGACGTTACAGTTTTCAGGCTCCTGTACCTTCTTCCCGATGGCAGGGGTGAAATGGGTGTGTCGCCAGGGTGGTGTGGGTCTCTGATGATGCTGGCTACCTTTTTGAGGCAGCGACTCTGGTAAACCCCTTCGATGGTGGGGAGGTCAGAACCCATGATGGACTGGGCAGTATTCACAACTTTTTGCAGTCTTCTTCGCTCCTGGGCATTCAAGTTGCCGACCCAGGCCGTGATGTAACCAGTCAATATGTTCTCTACTATACACCTGCAGAAGTGCAAGAGAATCCTCTCTGACATACCAGGTCTCTGTAATCTTCATTTTACAAAGAAGATCAGGTTGCAGAATGTAGTTGTTATGAAAATGCAAATACTGGTAATCTGAAATAACAACAGAAAAGATTGGAAATACTTAGCATGTCTGGTCACATCCATGGGAAGAGAAACAGAGCAAATATTTCAGATCAAAAACTCCTTATCAAACAATCCATGTCTTGTCATGAAGGGATCATAGACCTGAAGCATTAGCCGTTTCCCTTCATGAGGTGGTCTGACATGTCAAGTATTTCTGGCATTTTCTGTAGTCGTTATCAATCCTAGTTCATGATGTAATCATGGCAAATTTAAATGATTGTTGCTGCTAATTAGAAAATCTTTTCCTTCATCTAAACTGAAAATCAATGCCCTTTAAATTCAATCCTTTCTGATGCTACACTGGTTATCCAATTATGTTACAACTCTTTCCTCAATACAAATTGGTTCCATACAAAAGACCATTCATTCCCTCATGCCATATCTTGCATTTAACAAGATTATGACTGACTTGGCTCTAACTTTACTACAGCAGGTATAAAGACATTTTTAATCTTTAAGTCCCTTGAAGAGTCTATCATTTTTTGCTTTTAAATATTCAAATATACAAAAGATCATTATAATAGCCCAGCAGATGTATTGGATGATGCAATGCAGATAAAAGCTGAATCAGCAAACTTAATATCATATTTGTATAATATTATCTTAAATGTAGAAATACCATCTACGGAGGGTATCAGAAGAGACTGGGAACAAGAATTAGCTATTAAAATCTCAAAGGAAAGGTGGAATGAACACTTATTAAATGTGCATAAATGTTCGATTAATGCAAGACATATTTTAATACAATTTAAAATCTTATATAGATTATATTATTCCAAAACTAAAATCCATAAAATTTTCCCCAATGTATCATCCATTTGTGATAAATGCGAATCCCAAGAAGCTACTATAGCGCACTCATTTGTTTTCTGTACAAAAATTCAAAAATGTTGGATTGAAATTTTTGAAATCTTTACAAAATTATTTAAAATAAAACTGATACCCAAAGCAGAATGGATTATCTTCGGAATAACGGAAGATGGTCCAGAACTAAATGTGTTCCAAAAGAAACTAATAGACTATGGGTTAATAACTGGAAAAAAGCTAATCCTAAAATTTTGGAAACAGGCTCCAATACTAACTATAAACATGTGGATTTCGAAACATTACACCTAGAAGAGATAAGACTCCTACTGGCAGGTAAACCAGATCACTTCCACCTGACGTGGTCTGCATTTATAGAATTATTACAAATATAAGGTGCAAAAGTACCTTAAAAAAAAACTGAGGTCAGGTAAGGTGGGATGAAAGTTGGAGAGTTGGTATGTCCCATTTGCGTGATGCTTACAAAAACTATTTGTTTTTCTCTTTCCCCTCTTTCTCTTTCTTCTTCTTTTCTAGGGTCTATTTCTTAACTCTTTTTCTTTTCTTTTTAATTTTGTTCTTATAGGGTCTTCGTTCTTTCTTGTTGTCACGTTTTCTACACTTTCACTTTTCCCTTCACTTTCTTCTTTCTCTCAATTTCATCCTTTCCCTTTACTAGTGTAAAAAACAAACGGAGTACATTCATTGTACGAAGATATATGTGACGAGTACTAATGTACGTGGTTGTAATGTAATGTACTTCTAATAAATAAAAAAATAAAAAATTTAAAAAATTCAAATATCCCACTTCTAACAACTTTTCAGGAAAAGTTTAAAAATTCATAACAGGAGGGAGAACAATTTAATCTTATCTGTCTCCAACGGATGCCCTCACTAGGTTCTCACATAATATGAAACTTCCTCTACATATTCCCTTCTGTCAAGCTTCCTCGTCTCAGGAGTGAAAATCAAGTATCCTCTCTCACTCTTCTAAATCAATGCCAGAGGATACAAGAATAGCCTGTATTTGACAACTCTCCTGGAATGGCTTCCTGGGTTAATTGTCCCATATAAGTGAAGATGGAGAATCACTCTGTATGTAATTGTGTTTCCACCAATTTCTGACTTAGATCTCTGGCTAAAGACACAAAAAGCTGGAGTGACTCAGCGGGACAGGCAGCATCTCTGGAATGGGTGAAGTTTCGGGTCGAGATCCATCTTCAGACCCGACACGTGGCCCATTCCTTCTCTCCAGAGATGCTGCCTGGCCCGCGGAGTTACTCCAGCATTTTGTGTCTATCTTCGGTGTTAACCAACATCTGCAGTTCCTTCCTGCACATTAGAACTTTGGCTTCCCACCTTACATGGTTTGCATTAATCCCGATGATGTTTCAGGCTTCTTCGAATGTTGCATCGCGTCCATTTATTTGTATTATTTTCCAGAGGCCGCTGTTTGTCTTTACTCACTTTACAGAGAGACACTCACTCACCCGCTGTAACTTGGGAAATAGATCAACTGGGCCTCTGGCCTGCTCACATCTCAGACACGAACGGATTCCTTTGCAGCCGCAGCCCGGCAGTGCAGCCGCCTCCGCAGCCATTTCCACTTCACCTACCCAATCCGACCCAAAGATACTAGGAGCATACTCCTCTAGCATCTTTGATCCGACCGACCAACCGATCCGCACCAGCGGCCGGCTGAGCGACGCGAGCACACGGGCTGAGGCTGGGACGCGGGGCGGGGCCGAGTTGAGCCAAGCCCGGACGGAGCAAGCGCCGCGCGTGTGGGGAGCTCGAGCCGAGCGGGAAACCCGAGCCGAACCGAAATAAGCGGGGAGCCCGAGCCGAGCGGGAAGGCCGAAACGAGCGGCGCGCGGGGAGCCCGAGTCGGAGCAGGTCGCGCGCCGGAGCTCGAGCCGAACTCGTCCATGAGGAAGTGAAGGCAGTTGGCGGCAAAGATTAGGTTGGCGGTGAAGTCCGCGGCTGGGAGCCGGCGGAGAGGGAGACCGAGCCGAGTGGCGTTGCCACTGTGAAAGTTAGTAAAAAGCTCTCCTTAGAGTTGGTGTGTGTGTGCAGCAAACATCATAGAAGTATCTTTGGTCTGCAGGGCGGTCTGCACAATGGCAGATCCCGTGGCTGCGGCGAACACGTGTGGCTCTGGCCACCCGCTGCTGCCCATGACCATAGATGGGCAGTGGGTACAGTTGGGCCGGTTTCAGTCAAGTTACTTACTGCTTGTTTACACCGAAGATAGACACAAAAATCCGGAGTAACCCCGCGGGACTCTGGTGAGAAATAATGGGTGACGTTTCGGGTCGAGACTGCAGGTTTATTCTTTCTTCTATTAATCAATTATAAAAACAAGTCTGCGCTCAGAGCTGTTTAGTCCTCATGTTGCTGAATGTTTACAGCAGATCCTGTCTTATCTTTTTGTTCCATGTTTTCAGTTTTCTTTCCCTTTCCAGCATAATAACGGCACCGTTTCTGCATCTGGATGCAGTACGCTGAAAAGCTCTAGGTAGAGCATCACTCAGCACAGTTTCAGATGCGAAGTGTAGTTGTGCATGTCCTGTTTGGTAGTTCTGGGCAGCTTAACCTGTCCCTGATAACAGTAGCCTCATAACTGCTGCACTAAATGGAAATTTAAAATGTAACTGCAAATGTTGTGAAGTTGAAAGAGGGAAAATGCCAGTCTACTTAGCAGGGCAAGCATTTTCTGTGGAAAGTGAAACAGTTATGGGCCTGTCCCACTTAGGTGATTTTTTGGGCAACTATAGACGACTGCTGCAAAATTTTCAACAATTTTCGGCGACAGTGGCGAAAATTTTTGCTGTAGTAGGTGCTGCCGTAGGAGCTGTCGTAGTTTGTCGCCAGGTGTCGTAGGTGAATTCCATTAAAACTAGTCCCTGGCAGCCGCCTAAAGAATTGGCTAAGTGGGACAGGCCTGTCCCACTTAGGCGACTGCAGGAGACTATGCAGTCGCCACATGTTCGTGGGTTGTTGCCGGGGAGTCACCTTCATGGTCGCGAGGAGTTTCCGCATTCTGGGAACTAGTCGTGGCCTCATTATGGTCGCCGTGAATTTTTCAACATGTTGAAAAATTAGCGGCGACTAGAATGAAGCAGCCATGGAGAGTAACGAGAATTCTCGTGCCGTAGGTGGGTCGCCAGGAGGTCCTAGTGGTTTGTCAGAAGGTCGGAGGTTCTCGTAGGTTGTAGCTGGTGCTGACTGGTGAATTTAATTGGCTCATTGGAGAAAAAAAAGGTAAGCAGTAGTTTTCAGAACCAAGGATACGTTAAATGTCCATCAAGCTTCACAGCCGTGTTTCTCTGGCTTCTTAAAAGTTGTTTCCACTCCTTCTCCCCTCTCTCCCCCCCCCTTTTTAAATGGACTTACCTAAACTGTGCTTTAGCCGTCTTAATTACAGCGCCAACCTTCCTGTTCATCGCGGTGGCTTTGCACGGTCCGTATCACCTTGGCTTTGCACCGTGTGAATTCTTTAGACAGGGCAAGCGGGGGCAGCGATGTGTGTGTGTGTTCGTGTTCCACTCTGGCAGTCACCGTTCCAGTTGCTGGTTTTTCAGGCAAGTGCCGGCAACTTGACAGTCGCTGGCAGTCTGCTGAAAAATCACCTGTGGGACAGGCCACTAAAGCTTCACCTTTGCGACACTTCGTCGGAACTTGGTAACGGGAAACAAATTTGTTTGGATTTGCAGAGAGTGATGGATGGATGAATCGACAAAGGGAATATTGTTGATATGGTGAGGCCAGGGATACAATGCATGTCAATTATTGATGATGTAATCAGTTGATAGACTAATAAAAATATTTAGGGAGAGGGAAAAATACAATAGAAACCTTAAATACACAGCTGCATGGAATGCCTAGCTGGACCAGGTGGAAAATCTAAGTTAGTAACTAAATTGATGGACGTCATTGAGGTTGCAGCACTAAACATGTCTTTACATTTAGCATTCCAGATTATTCCCTTTGCGATTCCCAGTCCATTCTTATGAATCCATTGCCGTTGTCCTTTATACACCACTTTCCCCATATAACCACAGGAGATGCAACATGTTCTTTTACCACATCCCTTGCTACCATCCAGGAACCTAAATAATCTTCACGTGAAACAATGATTCATTTGCACTTCCAATCTAGTGTACTGCTTCTGCTATTCACAACATGATCTCCTACGCATCGAATAAGCCATTTTTATATCAGATTTTTAAAAAAGAGACAGAGTTAAGGTTGTGTTCAGGTAAGGTAGCCCTGATAATAAAGAATGAGATATTGAAGAAGGGTTTCAGCCCGAAACGTTGACTATTTCCTTCGCTCCATAGATGCTGCCGCACTCACTGAGTTTCTCCAGCATTTTTAACTACCATGAGGTATTGAAAGTTGTGATGATTAGAAGAACAGAGGAATGTGCAAGAAGGTGGCAGGTGAAATATCTGTGAATATGTGAGGTTATCTAGAATAATTGTCAAAAGACATGCAGCCAGAAACTGGTCCTTCAGCCAACCATGTTCACACTGACCATCCAGTGAGAATCTCCAGTACCTTTTGACCAGCAGTTGGTCTGTTGTCTTTCACGCCTTGGAAATTGAAGTTCTTGTCCAGTATTTCTTAAATATTATGATCACCCTAGCCTCCATCATCCACTTAGGTGGTGCACACCAAACAAGACAATCGAGGGCTACTTGAATGATAATTTAAGAGTCTGACTTTATGTGGGCTTTAAGCAAGAGTACCTTGCTTAAGTTTAATTGTGCTCTCTCTGCTGTCAGTACTCAAGCCTCGCTTGCTGAATGTCTGCTTAATTTCACTCGCGCCTCCCCTGCATGAACCTCTATTTAACTGGCCACCTGCTAGCCATTTACAATCCTCTCTTTGTCTTCCCTGGTCATCTCCCCACCTCTTCATCTGAGATTCTTACTCCTTCTGATGAATGGAGATTGGGGAGGAAACACTACCTTGCATGAGATGTGTGATAAAATAATCAATATAGAGAAGCAAGCCTTGAGTTATCACAGGTCAATTGTCTATGGCTTGGGCTTTCTTGGATTAATGCATTTTGATATACGTGGCTTCAGTGAATAACAGTATAGAATATGAGGCATGCGGCATCTTAGCCTTCATCATCCACTCGGCGGTACATTTAATCTGCAGGTTTGTAGATTAATTGGCTTCTGTAAATTGTCCCTGGTGTGTAGGATTGAACGAATGTACAACTGATAGTTGGTCGGTGTGGACTCGGTGGGCCGGTTTTTACAATGTATCTTTAAATTAAACTAAACTTTTATTGATTTTCCACAGATTGGAGAACAACTATTTCAAATATGACCAAGATCACAAAAGAGTTATTGCTTGAAAAAGGAACCCCAAAGCACTCAAAACTAGAACATATTAAGAAAATCAAGTAAGAATAATTCATCTGTTATTATTATTATTAAATACCCAGAGTGTGAACATTACAAGATTTTGGAAGTAATGTTTAGTTGTGATATGTCCTCTAATTAATAATCATTTGAACATGATCTCAAAGATGGTTCTGGATGTTTACTTTATTCAATCACAGATTGCAGGCATTGCTGGCTGACCATTGCCCATCCCCAATTACTCTCGGGAAAGTAATGAGGGGCCACCTTTAAGATATAGGTGATAATTCCACAAAGTTGTTAGTTACAAAATTCTATAATTTTGGCTCATTGATGAAGAAGGAGTAGCAATATACAGTACTCCAAGTTAGAGTGGAATGTTATTTTTGGATGATCCTGCAGGTGGTGATGTCCCTCTGTGCCTGCTGGTGATATAGTTTGGAAGTTATTAACAAAGTACTTTGTCAGCGCCAGATATGTGGCAACTCTTTGCATACCTTGTGTATTGTATGTAAAAACATTTTGCATATATACGGCACATAGAACAAATAAATGTAAGATATGCAAAAAGCAACGATGTTCAAGGAAAGATGGAGCCCATAATTGTCTATTGTTGGCAGGGGGCAGATAATAATGAGTTATACAGACAGCAAAACTCAACAGGCCGATAATGAAACTAGTACAATGACTAGGGGGGGGAGGGATGGAGAAAGAGGAAATGCAAGGGTTACTTGAAGTTAGCAAAATCAAGATTCATACCGCTGGATTATAAGCTGCCCAAGCGAAATATGACGTGCTGTTCCTCCAATTTGTGTTTGGCCTCACTCTGACAATGGAGGAGGCCCAGGACAGAAAGATCAGTATGGGAATGGGAAGGGGAGTTAAAGTGTTTGGCAACCGGAAGATCATGTATGCCAAGGCGGATTGAACGAAGGTGTTCACCAAAACAATCGCCTGGTTTGTGCTTGGCCTCGCCGATATATAGGAGCCCACGCTTGGATCAGCAGATACAGTAGATGAGGTTGAAGGAGGTGCAAGTGAACCTCTGCCTCGCCTGAAAGGACTGTCAGGGTTCCTGGACTGAGTCGAGGGAGGAAGTATAGGGATAAGGAGATGGTTAGTATTTCACTCTCTTCAGTGCTGTGGCGAATGATAAAATTGCAAAAGTATTGTGCAGGACAAATGCATTCTATCTTTTTGAGCAAACCAGTATTCAAACTAGGTACTGCTTATCTAACACCTGGGCAATTTGCAATATAATATTGATAAGTAACATTTCTTTGAAATTTAGTTTTATTTAATTTTCTCTTTTTATTTAGTCTTTCTAACTTAAATCTGAAAACAAGCGATTTGGATCAAGTACTATTTTCTCAGCTGTCAGAGTTGGAAGAATTGGATGTGTCTAGAAATCTGCTAACGGAAATTCCAAGCAATCTGGGGCTTTACAGCCTGAAGTGTCTAAACTGTGCCAGTAATGACTTGAATCAAGTTACGTCGTTTAGCCAGTTTGAGAATCTTGAAGATCTCAATTGTGAAGATAACTTGCATTTGACGGTAAATGATGGAAACTACACTATTGAGTTGAAATAAAATCTGATGTCATGAAAGCAGATATGATTAAGTTTCCTTGCTGAAATATTCTGTTTTTTAACCTATGTAACAGTATTGAAGAAATTAAAGTTTAGTTTGTTAAAATTTACTGCATTTATTCTGCCCAACTAATCAAGAGTCAATAAGCAATAGAATCTGGTCATCGCATGAGCTTTTTAAGTGCAGGAAAATAATTCAGTTTGATTGTTTATGATTCTGAAGGAAATTGCTGCTATTTTTTTTCTGCAATGTACCTTCCATTATATCATGATTATTGCTACTGCTTTTGAACGAGTAAATCTCATGACCTTTGCTACTTATTTTCCCCTATCTTCACTTTCACATGGTCCATGTCTGATACTTCCCTGCCATCTGTTTTCCTCTCATGCACAGGCTCTCACAGTTATGTTGACTGTACTTCTTCCTAGTCTGTCTCCTGTAGAGACTTCATGCCATTTCCCCATCTCCATCACATTTGGTCTGATAACAAGACTTTCAACAATGATCTCTTTGCTCTTCCTTCTTTTGGAATTATGGCTCTGCCTCCAGAGCCCTTGACTGCATCTCATCTTATTCCTGACCTCTGCTCTTGCTCTTACTCTCTTACTGGAGAGAGCCTGAATAAAACTCCCCTTGTCCTTACCATCCACACCACCAGCCTCTGCATTCAGTGGAATATCCTTCACAATTTCCTATTGCCGGATTGAATAAGATTATATGTCAATCAGATCTTCCTATCGTTTCTCTTTCAGCAATTCAAATGGAACTTTCCATTCTTCACTCGTTTAATAGATGGACTAATTTAATTTTCTATTTTTTTATTATATGGCATTCAGCAGTGTATTTTAAGATGTTCTTTAGAATCCATTGAAAATTCATTTGTTCTCATTTTTTCATTAAGCCTGTAAGTCTGCGATCTTGGTAATGGGAAACCTTAAAATAATGCAGCAAAAAAAGAGAATATTTAAATATTTAACTTTTATTACCATACATCTCCATTAAAAAAAAAAAAAGATTATCAAATTATAATCTTGATTATTTCTCTCACAGATCTGTGACACATACAAGCTGGTATATTTATTACCTAATCTCCGGCAATTCAATGGCAGCAATATAACATCCAGTGGATATCAACTGTGGTTTGTCAATAGTCGGCAGCTAAAGTGTCAAGTGAGTCCATAATAGGATTGGATGATGTCATCTGGAATTAATTTAAAGTTTGTTTTTAAGAGAGTTTCTCTTGGCCCTTGCAAACTAATTTAAATAATGGTTCCATAACAAAATATATCAGAAGGAAGGAAATAATGGAGAAGATTATCTGCTGTTCTGGGATTGCCATTTGCTTGTGCCCCAGACCATGCTTTCTGTTTACTTCTTTGAATGGGACTCGGTGCTCTTGCACCTTTAATCTGACATGGCGGATTTCTTAGTCAAAATTGGGAAATTTGCAGAGTCCTGTCAGTGAATAAGTTAGCCAATAATATAAAATAGGATAGCAAGAGTTTATTCAGTTATATAAAGAGTAAGAAAGAGGCAAGAGTGGAAGTTGGGCCACTCTAGAATGATACAGGAGAAGTGATAATGGCGAATAAAGAAATGGCAGAGGAGTTGAATAACTTGTTTGCATCAGTCTTCACAGTGGAAGACACCAGCAAAGTGCCTGAAATTCAAGAGAGTCACAGGGTGGAAGTTAGTGGAGTGCCTATTACCAGGAACAAGGTGCTTGGGAAACAGAAAGCGCTGAAGATGGATAAGTCACCTGGACCAGATGGACTGCACCCAAGGGTTCTGAAAGAGGTGGCTTTTGAGATTGTGGAGGCATTGACAGTGATATTTCAATAATCACTAGAGACTGGAGAGGTGCCAGATGATTAGAAAATTGCCAATATTACCCCACTGCACAAGAAGAGAGCAAAGCAGAATAGTGGGACCAATAGGCCGGTTAGTCTGACTTCGGTGGTTGGTAAGAATTTAGAGCATTATAAAGGATGAGGTTACGGAGTACTTAGGAGTTCATGATAAAATAGGCCAGTCAGCATGGCTTTCTGAAGGGGAGGTCTTGCTTGACAAATTTGCTGGAATTCTTTGAAGAAGTAACTAGCGGGACAGAGAAAGGAGAGTCAGTAGATGTTGTTTAGTTAGATTTTCAGAAAGCCTTTGATAAGGTGCCACACATGAGGCTGCTAAGGAAGATGAGAGCCCACAGTATCAAAGGGCAGATACTAGAATGGATAGCAGGTTGGCTGGATGGCAGAAGACAAAGAGTGGCAATAAAGGGGGCTTTTTCTGGTTGGCTGCCAGTGACTAGCGGAGTTCCGCAGGGGTCTGTGCTGGGGTCGCTACTCTTCACTTTGTATATTAATGATTTGGACGAGGGGATTGAAGGCTTTGTGGCCAAGTTTGCGCATGATACGAAAATAGGTGGAAGGGCAGGTAGTGTAGAGAAAGCAGGGACTCTGCAGAAGGACTTGGATAGGTTGGGAGAGTGGGCAGAGAAGTGGGCGATGGAAAGAATATAGTGTAGCAAAGTGTGGAGTCAAGCATTTTGGTAGTAGGAATAAAGGCATAGACCATTTTCTGAATGAGGAGAGAATCCAGAAATCGGAGGTGCAAAGGGACTTGGGAGTGCTGGTGCAGGATTCCCAAAAAGTTAATCTGCAAGTCGAATCGGTAGTAAAGAAAGCAAACTCAATGCTAGCATTTATTTCAGTGGGCTTGTATACAAAAACAGGGATATAATGCTGAGGCTCTAAGGCGCTGGGAAGGCTGCATTTGGAATATTGTGAACAATTTTTGGCACCAAATCTGGGAAGGATGTGCTGGCGCTGGAGGGTGTCCAGAGGAGGTTTACAAGAATGATCCCAGGAATTAGTAGGTTAACCTATCATGAGCATTTACCGACACTGGGCCTGTACTCGCTGGAATTTAGAAGAATGAGGGGGGACCTCATTGAAACATACAGAATAGTGAAAGGCTTGGATAGAGTGGATGTTGAGAGGATGTTTCCACTAGTGAGAGAGTCTAGGATTAGAGATCATATCCTCAGAATTAAAGGACATTCTTTTAGGAAGGAGATGAGGAGATATTTCTTTAGTCAGATGGTGGTGAATCTGTGGAATTCTGCCACAGCAGGCTGTGGAGGCCATGTGTTCATGGATATTTTTAAGGCAGAGATAGATAGATTCTTGATTAGTACAGGTGTCAGAGGTTATGTTGAGAAGGCAGGAGAATGGGGGTTAGGAGGGAGAGATCGATCAGCCATGATTGAATGGCAGAGTAGACTTGATGGGCCGAATGGCCTAATTCTACTCCTTATCACTTTTGACCTTAAGTATATTAGCATGGTGCATGTATAACATGTTCAGCACTGCAGCCTAAGCTTCGGAACAGCTTATTTGAGGTTTCATCTGCTGACAGATCTGGGTGCTCAGCAAAAGATCTGCTCTCCCCTACCTCAGTGCAATGTAGTTACATATCTATTAGAAAACTGATTTGATGGGTATTAGTTATTTATCAATAAATGTTGATTAAATATATTTGTAATCATATTGACTGCTTTTAAGTGAACAGTTCTTATGGTGTTCTTTTGGCTTTTTCCTATTTTCAACTTCTTTTAGCATTTGCAATATTTCTTTTTTAGAGTTTTCTAGAAGTAATACTTCTGCCTTCCCAAAAACCTACATTTCTCATGCCAAGTAATATCAGTTCCAAAGCAATCACTTCTTCTGCTCTCTGATGCCAATTAAAAAGTTGGATGACTGTTGAATGGAGCTTTGAAGAACATAACCTGTCAGCATATACCGTAACATTTTTTTTGCATTTCTTTTATTTTAGGTAAATGCATATTGGGATACAAAATACAAAGCTCGGATCTCAGAATCATCAACTCCTGATGAGATAAGGGCAGTAGGAAATAAATTTGTGAAATCTGCTGTTGCTAATGTTAAATATGGACCAAATTCTCTGAGTGAATTTACAAAATGGAGGGTAAGTATAAGTAGTCAGTCCCATTTCACAACCAATAACCCTCTTGGTCCTAATCTGCAAATCAATTGAAGTGAATGGTATTTCTTACATTAATAAGTTATTACCTTGATCATAACAAATCCGTTTTCAATTGAGCTTCACTGTGGACAAGTTTCCGGGGAAGCATACTTTAGTTTTATCTTTCTTCAATTCTTCAAGTGGACATTATGTTTTAGACATAAATGATAAGTTAAAACAGTTCCAATAGGTTATAAATTTTGCTCTGGCATGGATTACTACGCCTAATTTAAGAGATCCAATGTCAATTTAAAAGCAGGAAAAAAAGAATTCGGGAAGGGAATGCTGCAGCCTAAACCAATCTGAAGAAGGGTTTCGGCCCGAAACGTTACCTATTTCCTTCGCTCCATAGATGCTGCTGCACCCGCTGAGTTTCTCCAGCATTTTTGTGTACCTTCCTGTTGTTCCACACATTGACCAGTGAATAAAGATCAATCCATGACCATGTGAAAACATAAATACTGTGAGTTAGATTCAAGATAGCAGGACTTGCAATGACATTGGGACAAAATTAACCCAGATGGCATACTCCAACATAACATGTCATGGCCATCTAGGTCATGACTGTGATATGGAGTGTAGTTTCAAAATAGGAATGCACAGACGTTTGGAATCTCATTCCATTTAATTAATGTTAATTCCTGCTTTTGGGTTGATCTACCATTTTTAGTTTTAACGTTCTCAATCTTTTGTGACTATTAAATATCTTTTCAAAACTTGCATTTTTAAAAAACCATCGTAACATTGTTGTGGAGAGTATGTGAGCCTCGTAACTGGTTCTTTTTCTGTGTTATGCCTATTAGGTAGAAATTATAGCTTCAGAGATTCTGAACTCTCTGCTACAGCACAAGGGGAAATCCTCTGATTCAGAAAATGAGGACGACAATAAAAATAAAGATGTAAGAAGTTAAATTGTTTTTATGTATCATTGTTGAATTGTAATGTTCTCTGTTCCATGTGACATTAGCGGGAAAAGGTAATTGCAAGCTGTATAGATAATTCACTTGTATATGTTGTTTGCAGTTGTCTGTAAATTATAACAATTAACTTGTTTACTCAGCCATGAAAGTTTGTTGTTGAACAACTTAAGAATGCAGAATTTTTCAACTCTGTTTTTGCAGGTCCTTTACATCTCTGGTAGTAATAATGGGTCCTCTGGGTCCTGCACTGAATTATGTTCAGATAGAAACACTTGGCTTCATAGTGCAAAGAATATTGCCAAACGTGCACAACATAGAAAAGCAAAGGCCCCACAGAATGTTAATGAAGAAGTTTCTAAGGATAAAATTCAGTCTGGGAAAGAAAGACAAACAAAACCAACCAACCTAAGCAAGAAGGATAACATATTTGCAATAAACAAGGAGGCCAAGAGAGAGTGTTCAGCAACTTCAATTGCTGTCAGTAAAGAAAGTATTCCAAGGAAGAAGACAAAGTACAGGGTAAGTGTCTTTGAATAACAACAGCTTATTATTATTCATGTATTTTGATCCACACGTTATGTATTAAAATAAATACTTGCAATTTTATTGCACTTTTCTTGTGCCTTTCAAAATGTTAATTGAGAGGTATTGGGTAGAGCAGAAGGTTCAATACTTTTGCTGTTTTTAAAAATAGCACCATGGGAACCTTTATGACCACCTGGTTTAACATTTCATCTGAGAAATAACACCTCCAATATTCTTCAGTGAACTGAGAAAAAATATTTTTATACCAATGTCCTTGAAGGACAAGGGCTCTGACGGAAATATGAAACAATAGAATATGAACCCTTTTATTTTACAATTGTTTTGTTTCTTACCATTCTTCTGCCTTACCATCCTTTCACCCCTTCTTTAAAAAAATATTATGTTTTGATCATGTTTTCAAACAAGCTCATTGCTTTCTTTTGTTTCTCTTGCTTATGAGATCTAGAAGTAAGATTCCTGCCAGGTTTTACTGAATATAATGGGCAAGCCGGTTCCAAATTAACTCATACACTTGCTGGCTTCGAGGTCACAGGCTATCGAAATGTCGAGCTGGGAAGCAACCAGTGAGGACAAATCTGGCAGGAGGTAGGGGAGAGGGAGGAACATTGCATTATGAAGGAGTTGGAAGATGACTGAGAAGAGGTATTTCAAATGTTATCTTTCTAGGTGAGGCAATTGGTAGGGGTAAACATGTATGCTTCTCTCAGCCCATTGGCAGTGGAATAAAGACAAATTCAGTCCTCGCCACATACTTTTGTACATTCAAAATAATGCCTTGGTTAAAAAGTAAACACTGAAAAATATTTTATAAACCTATGCTACTTTCATAACTTAACACTTGAATTAGGATCATTTCAATCAAATTGGAACTATCCACCAATGCTCTCAATGCATCACTTCCCATCTTTCCTTCCCATCTCTCTCCCCAATTAAAATCTGCCATTGTAATATGTGAGGACTGTAAGAAAATACTATTAAAACATTCTTTATTAATTAAGTTTTAGTTATTTAGTTAGAGCCGGCATCACTGAATCCTGATGCATCTGCTTTTAGACACATTGTACTAATTGAAGCAGGATCCTGGTAGATTTTCTTTCCCTTGTACCATCTACCTTTCATATTTTTAGTATGCTAAGAACAGTACCGCATCTTTGCAGGTGGCAAATACGTTTTCTTAGTAAAGGCTAACAAAACTATTTTTGGTATTGTGGCACAAGTAATTGGAGCTATATATTTATGAAAGTTCTGTACTAAATTTGTGTTTTATTTAAAATGTGTTTAAAATCAAATAAAAGCCAGTTGCAGTTGGATCAGGAATCAGCAATCCAAACCAAAGCTTAGCAATTTAAAGACTAAATTCAGTAAATAGCTGAAGTACTTTTAATTTGTGAACTGGCAACAATAAAACAATCATGAATACTAATGGTAAGTAGTAATAATATACAGATTCAATTATTTTTTGAGTAGGAAAAATAATGGTTGGATGATGTGCAGTTAATTTTGCAGCTCCACAAATGAAACTGTCTTTGCCTCCATGTAGCAATTCCATTCAGACTTGGGATGAAAAATGGCAAGAAACATTTGCTCCAAACAAGTGAAAGACAATGAACAGTCTCAACAATGATGTCTTACCACCCCTCATTGACATTACATCTCCACCTTTAAGATCTTAGACATCACATTTGATCATAACTTAAATATTGCTGTCTTTTAAATATTGTGGCCAGAATGGCAGGACAAATATTTGGTTTCTGTGCTGGTGGTCAACTGTCCATAGATTTTCCACCATCTACAAGGCTCACATCAGGCATTAATAGAATAATCTCCATTTACCTGGATGAGTGTAGCTCTGAGAGCACTCAATAGACTTGACACCATCCAAGACAAAGTCATATTGGTAGCCAAATCTCTGCTCTAAACATTAAGTACCTCCACTACTGTTGTACCATAACTGCAGTCAATGCCATCTGCAAAATGCAGTTCAAAAACTTAGCAAAACTTCACCAAGTCAAGCAATTCCTCCTTTGTCAAGGAAAGTAAGGATGGCAGTAAATACTGACCTTGCCCGTAGCATCCTCATCCCAGTAATGATTTTTTTTAAACGTCAGAAAGTAATAATTTCTCAAATTTATATTCTTTTGTATTGACTCTCCATAAAAATAAAATCATGCATACCAAAATCAAATCATAAATACTGGTTAAGTTTTAAAAGAGTTGGAGAGCTGCCATCAGTAGATCTGAACCCCATCTGTTTTTTCAGTTACCGCTGGGTCAATAGTTTCAGTCTGGCCTGATCGTAAATTGAAATTGAGTTCTTTTTTTCGTGGAACAGAACCAGAACTTGTTTTTCAACCTTGAAACTTTTGTTGATCTCTTGATCTCTTGATTTTGATGATTGTCCTGGGAATACAGGCAAGCCCTGCTTTATGTGTAGGAAAGAACTGCAGATGTTGGTTAAAATACTGGAGTAACTCAGCGGGACAGGCAGCATCTCTGGAGAGAAGGAATGGGTGACGCTTTGGGTCTCGACCCGAAACGTCGCCCATTCTTTCTCTCCAGAGATGCTGCCTAACCCCTGCTTTAATGGGTTGCAGTCCTAGAAAACCGATCCTATCATGATTTTCTATAACATGAAGCCGTGCCATCAGCTTTTTTTTTACCAGCTGTGCCACTGTGTTGCCCTTTTTTGATTTTGGTTTTAATTACTGAATAGATAGCCCAAGATTAAATATCATGAGGTTTATACCAGAGACAAGTAACTATAGTTAAGTGGAGAAATTTGAGATACAGATTTTACAGGGAAATCTGAGAATGTAGGTTTAAAAAAAAATTATGTTTGAATTAGGATGGACCATTTCTGCTTATTAAGTTACTCATCTATTATGCCTTAGGAATATGGAAAGTGATTTGGAGGAATGGGATTGCAGAGATGATACTTGCACAAGAGATTATTGTGGCATAAACTGTTAAAAAACTTTGAGAAGAGAACAAGGTTGTACACTCCTATAGCCTAATAAAATACAAGTGGGATGACAATATTTTGCATTGCAATATCTATGGTTCTATGTCCTATCGACCCTTATTATGCAATTATTTTAAACTTTTACCAGACCTCTGTTGTCCTAGAACCTCTACATTATCTGCAGTGCCACAGCAAGGATAACAACCCTGAAGATTTCAACACTCAGCTTTGGGCCTGTGCTTTTGAACCAGAACTTGAAAGCTCCCAGATTCCAGGTGAAATAATATAATTGAAAAAATAAATAATGCATGAATGGAGCAAGCATAACAGCAACCATTTTAAAAGTTAATTGTCTGAAGAGCATATAAAGATGAATTACTTTCATACAAGTAAAGCAGTGCAGAGTGCCTGCAGACATGGCAGTATTTATTTGGTTCCATCTTATTGTTGATGGAAATTCTGCTGTGACTGATTTACTTACATTTTGCAAGTCGTTTGTTAAAATGGCATAATGATAATTTGTTCCAAAGTCAAAAAACAATGACAGAAAAATAAAGTTTTAAGATGCTTCTGAGATTTGAAAATTGACTGAAACAAAAACTGCCCAAGATCACAAAACAATTTGCAACAACTAGACCAGCTTGCAATAACATCAGTGTAGCAATTGATATTTGTGGTCTCAGTGCAAATAATTAAAAACATTATATATAAACAAAACTAAGTTTGCCAATCACAGGAGATTGGTGCATTTATCAATGAGGAAAGAGTTAACAGCCCAAATTAAAACTGAAGTGCGTATGTTGGAATGCAGGTTGATAGAAGGCAAATGCTAAGATTAGGGTTAAACCGAAGATAGACACAAAAAGATTGAGTAACTCAGCAGGTCAGGCAACATCTCTGGAGCGAAGGAATGTGTGATGTTTCGGGTCTAGACCCTTCTCCAGAATAGTCAGGGGAAAGGGAAACGAGATATAGACGATGATTGTGGACTTGTGGAAGAGGAATGTTTGAGGACCCACAAGCCTGTTTACAGCAATGGGACGATGGTGGTGAGAGTCAAAAAAATCAAATTCCTGGGCGTGCATATTTCCGACGATCTTTCCTGGACCCAGCACACTGATGCAATCATAAAGAAAGCACATTAGCGTCTCTACTTCCTGACTGGTTGCATCGTGGCCTGGTTCAGCAACTTGAACGTCCACGAGCGGAAAAGACGGCAAAAACTTGTAAACACTGCCCAGTCCCACTGCTCTGATCTCCCCACCATCGAAGGGATCTATCGTAGTCACTGCCTCAAAAAGGCAGCCAACATCATCAAAGACCCACACCATCCTGGCCACACACTCATCTCACCTCTGCCATCAGGAAGAAGGTACAGGAGCCTGAGAACTGTAACGTCCAGGTTCAGGAACAGCTTCTTCCCGACAGCCATCAGGCTATTAAACACTACAACCTCATAACCTATGAACTACATTAGACTATTATTATTATTATTATTGCACTGTTATTGTTTGTTTTTCCCCCCTGAGTTTTTGTTATTATTTATTATGATTACATATTCTGTTGTGCTACAGCAAGTAAGAATTTCATTGTTCTATTTGGGACATATGACAATAAAACACTCTTGACTCTTGATGTGGAGTGATATAGAACAATGAATGAAAGATTTGCAAAAAAGTAACGATAAAGGAGACAGTTAACTGTTTGTTGGGTGAAAATAAGAAGCTGGTGCGACTTGGGTGGAGATGGGAAGATGTGGCTTCCCAAGTCACCCTGCTATGAGAATGCAGGGTGACTTGGACAGGTTGGGGGAGTAGGCAGATGCATGGCAAATGAAGTTTAACGTGGATAAATGTGAGGTTATCCACTTTGGTAGCAAAAACAGGAAGGCAGATTACCAGCAGCTGTTAGTCTTTTCACCCTTTTTTTATTTTTAGTTAGTTAAAAGTATTTGTTTTGGAGGTCTTTTAGTCGTTTTATGTGGGGTGGGGTGGGGGGGGGGAGGGGGAAACTATTTTCTCAGTACCTACCTGGTCGGAGTTGCGGCTTTTCTCCGAGCCGTATCTTCGCCCCTTCCTCGCGGCCTACGGGCAGACTGGAGCGACGTTTTCCTGCCGGGACCGGCCAGGACTTCAGCTTCGGCGGCGGCACAGCGCTGAAGCACCATCGCGGAGCGGGCGATGCCTTACCTGGGTCGCCGTGCAGTAAGCTCCGGAGTGCTGTGGCCGCCCGCTCCAACATCGCGGAGCTGCAGTCTGCGGTCTGGGAGCTTCCAGCCGCGGGCGGCGCTGAACCTTAAACACCGCGGAGCCTGGGATCTCACGACGAGGCGCCAGAGTCGGAGCATCGACCAGCGCGGCTCGTGGACTTCGGGAGCCGTGGTCTCCTGGGAGGTAGCGGCCGCTCCAGACACTCCGGGCCGCTGAGAGTGTTCACCCGACGCCAGAACTCCATCATCCGGCGAGTGGGCCTGAAGCATCGGGCTGCCGTAGCGGCGACTGCAGAGGCCTCAATAGGCCCCGACTATGGGTGAACTGGGGATGGGACTGGACTTTGCTGCCTTCCAGCAGATGTTTTTATGTTTATTGTTAAATTCTTTAATGTTGAGTCTTAGTCAAGTCAAATTTCACTACACCAATTGGTGTATGTGACAATAAATGTCCTTTGTCCTTTGTCCTTTGTCCTATCTAAATGGCGTCAATTTGGGAAAAGGGGAGTACAACGGGATCTGGGGGTCCTTGTACATCAGTCTATGAAAGTAAGCATGCAGGTACAGCAAGCAGTGAAGAAAGCAAATGGCATGTTGGCCTATATAACAAGAGGAATCGAATATAGGAGCAAAGAGGTCCTTCTGCAGTTGTACAGAGTCCTAGTGAGACCACACCTGGAGTATTGTGTGCAGTTTTGGTCCCCTAATTTGAGGAAGAACATTCTTGCTATTGAGGGAGTGCAGCGTAGGTTTACAAGGTTAATTCCCGGGATGGAGGGACTGTCATATGCTGAGAGAATGGAGCAGCTGAGCTTGTACACTCTGGAGTTTAGAAGGATGAGAGAGGATCTCATTGAAACATATAAGATTGTTAAGGGCTTGGACACACTAGAGGCAGGAAACATGTTCCCGATGTTGGGGGAGTCCAGAACCAGGGGCCGCAGTTTAAGAATAAGGAGTAAGCCATTTAGAACGGAGACGAGGAAACACTTTTTCTTACAGAGAGTGGTGAGTCTGTGGAATTCTCTGCCTCAGAGGGCGGTGGAGGCAGGTTTTCTGGATGCTTTCGAGAGAGGGCTAGATAGGGCTCTTAAAAATAGCAGAGTGAGGGGATATGGGGAGAAGGCAGGAACGGGGTACTGATTGGGGATGATCAGCCATGATCGCATTGAATGGCGGTGCTGGCTCAAAGGGCCAAATGGCCTGCTCCTGCACCTATTGTCTATTGTGGCTAGTCCATTTTTGAATGTTTTTTTAAAGAGGCAGAGGCATATTGTACATTTCTTATGCACCAAGTTACTCTTTTAAAAAATTATCTAAAAGCAAAAAATTGCACATGTTAAACAAATGAAA
The DNA here is from genome assembly GCA_038087875.1 of Malacoraja senta. Lineage (NCBI taxonomy): Eukaryota > Metazoa > Chordata > Chondrichthyes > Rajiformes > Rajidae > Malacoraja > Malacoraja senta. The sequence continues at coordinate 16,337,148 of CM075982.1, forward strand.
TTAAAACAAAATAAATTGCTGGAAGTACTCAACATATCTTTGGCGGGAAACAGTTAGTGTTCCAAGTTGTTGACCTTTCATCAAAAAGCTAAACATTTACTGCCACGATGTAGAATACTCTAACACTCTTGGAGCAGGGGAAATTATGTTTACTGAAAGAAAATTAGAAAACAATAACAATTCCTCAAAATTTGCCAGTATATCAGCTTGGTGAATATATTGGTTACATTCATGCAAAAGGGAGCACTTCATGTCATTGATGCTCACTATGTAATTCCCCTTATAGAGTTCATTCTATTGCCATTCTTTTTTTCTGAAAATACATTCCGAGTGGAAAGTGAGATGAGTGCGTTGAGACGAGTTAAATATCCAAATGAGGCAAGATAGTATATACTAATACCCTACGGCATTTATGTCACCAACATTTGGGTTGTAAAGAGAAGCAGTCCCGAAGAACTTAGTGAGATCCTACTGAATAAAATCTTAGATACACTTTGAAATTAAAAATCTTAGATACACAAATTAAAAAAATATCTAATTTATTATTTCCATCCATTCAGATAGCACTCAGGGTCCTGTAACAGTTGCCCTTTTGTCGATTTTGTATTGAGAATACTTGATGTCTACAATTTGAGTTATATTTTAAGCAGATTTCTTGTCAGATATAAACATCTGATACTAATCCATTTGAAACAACACAAGTATAATGTGCTGTGTTACATTTCTCTGAGGAAAGGAGTTCATTTTCCTATAAAAGAAAATGAGTGCAATCAGCATTCTGTTCTCATACAGCTCCTAATGACTGATGTAGTGAAACAGTGGTTTAGATGCTCTGCATGAAAAATAAAAATCAATTTTCTAACCCCACAAAACATTATTGCGGCTTTTGCAGTTCCAATTTTTTTTTTAAAGGATTGAAAAGCATTTTTCTTTATTTGGTGGAAAACTGATCAGAATGAAAAGTTTTGTAATTCTTCATATTTAAAAATACAATACTATGCAACAAAACAAATTACAATTGTTACAGATTTATTAGGCAGAGACATGGCATTAAAAGCTAAATGGGTTATCAGTGAGTTCACCAGAATATTTACATGAGAATCTGTTCATGGGTGATGCCATGATAGCATAAAAATTAATCTTATTATTCAATTAATTATCTCATTTTACCTGGTCATGGAGATGCTTAATAAAGGGACTGCAGGATTAGACATTCTTAGAGGTATCTTTTAACCTTTGAAATGACAGTTCTTGGAGAATGTTTATTTGGTGGGCTTTCTGTTTTCCTGTGTTATTTCTCTGTATCATTTTTTTAAATAAAAAATCAGTCAGAAATACTTGGGGGAAAATAACTTGCTCTGCATAAATTATTTAATTAATGTTTGATTTAGATGTTTGGATGCAATCGTCTCGCAATGTGGCTATATGTGGAGGAGATTCAGTTTGTATCATTGACTGTGAAACTGGGATTGTTCATCACAAGTACAAATCAATTGGAGATGTAAGTAGAATTATGCAAAACATTACATTTAATTTGGATAAACCCATAGCTTCTCACCCCCATCTCGGAAAGCGTGGCGATATTGCTGCATGATTAAGCTACATTGCTGATATAATGCAGGCAACATGCCCACTTCATACTACCTGGATATTCTGATGAACTTTGCATGCTAACCATACCGTTGATTGGTTTCCAATGCTCACACGAACCTCCTGACATGTGGTGACAATCCAGTGGGATGGATACCTCTGGTGGGCATTACCAGGAGTCAAGTTCAAAGAACTTTAATGGAGTGCCACTAAAACTGAATGATGCCATCAAAGTAAATGCATCTTCTAATGGCCCGGTGTATTAGTACTACTTAACCTACCAATCAGCTCTCAATCAGTGAGCTGCTGGAGGAACTCAGCGGGTTAGGCAATATCAATGCAGGGAAAGAGTTGCTTGACATTTAGGATACTTATATGTAATCATCCCCGTGAATTGAGCATACTTGCCTTCAAATAAGGGCAGGGTTAAGCTACAATTTTATAAAAACATTGATTAGCCAGAACTGGAGTATGGTGTACAGCTGTGGTTGTCGCATTATGAAATTGAAAAGGCTGGGTTTATTTTCATTGGAGCAGAGGAGGTTGAGGGGGTATCTGAATGAGACATTCCAAAATTATGAGGAGTATTGATAGTAGGAAATTTTATACTCTAGCAGAGGTATCGTAAACTAATGGCTATAAGTTTTGGTTAAGAGGAAGCAGTTCGAGGGGAACTAAGGAAGAGCCTTGTCATCCACCGATTGGAATGTAGGTTTGCTTCTTTACCAGTTCCATTTACTTCAAATGTGCTATGGAAGGTTTGACATAGGGAAGCATATCTATATTTGAAGCATATTTTATTCTTCCTGTAGATTCCTATTGTAGGCATGACCTTCCATATTGCAAAACCCACCCAATTTCATTATGAGATGTCACCACCATCCATTTGCATTATCCAGGGAAACCAAAGCTCAGCCAGTTTCACAACTTTTATGATTTGAAAGGGAGTTGCAGTTTTGCCATGTTTCTGCTAAAGGTCACTATATTAGCATTTGTTTCACCCACTTAAACTTGCTCTTACCCACTTAGCCAAACAGCAGGCAACATGCTATGCCTGGCATGGACTGTCAGAAATGTCTGGAATGCACTGCCTGAGTGTGATGGAGGTGATTACTCTCACAACATTTAAGTATCCATTCGAGCACTTAAATCCCAAAGGCATGGAAGGGTACAGACCAAATGCTAGTAAATGAGATTAGTTTAGGAAAGTAAGTGCTTGATAGGTGGTATGGACATAGTGAGTTGAAGGGTTTGTTACTGTGCTATATGACTGATATTCTTTGCTGATGTTCAGCACTTCATGCATCCTGGGCACAAACAACATCATGCAGAAAGACCTGTCTCTTTTCCTTTCTCTTCTTCCCAGCTTATTGTGGTCCATTCCTCTGCTCTTTCTGATGTATGTTGAATCTCAGGAGGAATTAATCCTTAAGTGGCAATGTCTGATTTATGCAGCAGTCTTGAAGTCAGTAAAATAAAAATCCTTTCTCATCTGTTTGTAAATTTTGCACGAACACAAGCATGGTCTGCTTTCTGTTGCTTAAAACATGTTTAAAACTGCAAGGTTGAGGGAGGTTGCAGACAATTATCTTCCAAAATGGTTTCACAGGTTTAAAATCAGCATTGCACACTGAATGATTTGTATATATCCTGCTCTGCTGATTTTTGTTGGTTACTAACTTTGCTCCAGATAAAGTCTTCATCAATGTACCATCCAGCGCAGTTCATTGGAGAAATCTGTGTGCAGTGTTTGCATGCCACTTTGGTCACCAGGTGGTGTTGTACTGTTCGGTGATTGGGTGCAATGGATCTTAAGGTAGTCCTCATCATCTGCAGTAAGTCAGACACGTGGAGCTTTAGGGTATTATCTATTATTTTTACAAGCTCCTCAGATTCTCTGTTCTCCCTCTTAATATTTAGAATAAATATTTTGGGGAAAATACCAGCAATTTTGTGATTTAAACATGATGTAGAAAGATTAACATGTAACTGTTATAGATTAGTTGTTACGATAGATGAGATATAAATGTTCTGATCATTAGTGAGTAAGCCAATTTCAGTGCCACATTGCTTTTTGTTTGATTTATCTTCAGAACCAATTGATAAAGCATAATGATATATTCTTCAGGATTTCTTTTCTCTGGCCTGGACCACCCTTACAGTGATTGACAAGAATCAGAAAAGAAAACTCAATGTATTAGCCGTGGCTGGCCAGATGGGTGTAGTAAAGCTGATTCACACAAAAGTAAACTACTGCTATGGAAGCATAAAGGCTCACAGGAAATCAATCTCGACGCTCTGCTTTTCTCCTAAAAAGGAAACATTTCTCTTCAGTAAGTATTGAACTTGTGATGGTCAGATATTTTACAATGATTTAGTTTAAGTGAGGGAAGAAGAATAGGTCCAATGTTTAATATTGATGGGGAGCATGGAAAACACATTAATAGACATTAGACAATAGGTGCAGGAGTAGGCCTTGGAGCCAGCACCGCCATTCAATGTGATCATGGCTGATCATCCCCAATCTGTACCCCGTTCCTGCCTTCTCCCCATATCCCCTCACTCCGCTATTTTTAAGAGCCCTATCTAGCTCTCTCTTGAAAGCATCCAGAGAACCCGCCTCCACCGCCCTCTGAGGCAGAGAATTCCACAGACTCACCACTCTGTGAGAAAAAGTGTTTCCTCGTCTCCGTTCTAAATGGCTTACTCCTTATTCTTAAACTGTGGCCCCTGGTTCTGGACTCCCCCAACATCGGGAACATGTTTCCTGCCTCTAGCGTGTCCAAACCCTTGACAATCTTATATGTTTCAATGAGATATCCTCTCATCCTTCTAAACTCCAGAGCGTACAAATCCAGCTGCTCCATTCTCGCAGCATATGACAGTCCCGCCATCCCGGGAATTAACCTTGTAAACCTACGCTGCACTCCATCAATAGCAAGAATGTCTTTCCTCAAATTAGGGGACCAAAACTGTACACAATACTCCAGGTGTGGTCACACTAGGGCTCTGTAGGTATTACGTACAGTAAAATGATGGTAAAAGATCTGCTAAAATAAGCCAATTCTAAATTGTACGTGATCTTCAGTACAGAAGAGAGACATTATGTTGGCATTCCTGAGTGAGTTTAAGAAATTAGTTCTAAATAATTTATTTAATTGAATGGTAATAGTTCTGAACCAGTGAACTTGTTATTGATGCTCATCAGAAGAAATAATATTTTCTAAATCAAATTATCAAAGTCATTTGTACATTTTAAATCTTCCCATTGCTTCTGTGGGAAATGTACCCAATGTAACTACTAGTAATTACATTTTCATGACAGGCTGTATATGAATCTGAATTTTGCTCTATTTCATAGATGAGAATTTAATATTTGTTGAGGGGTATTCTCATCCATATATTACTCTAAAATATATAAACAAACCTATCATTACTTATTTTTAAGCTCTGCATGTTAAATGGAAATTTTTCATTAAAAAAAAATTCTATTTACTCACATTATGGTTTTCGGGAATTGTGCATTTGAATCCCCAGATATCTGTTCAGTCATATCTTGAAGCATCTTCCCTCTTTTATCATGTTTCTTGATTTCACTTCTCAACCACATCGCATTGAATGTCATTCTGAGGACTGTTACCATTCTTCTTAGCATTTGTCAAAGCCCTCTTCATCACATTAATTACAATCTGGGCTCTAAACTTTTCACATGACCAAAGTGTTAACCTCTTTACTACCCCCTTGAATTTTTGTCAAATTCCTCCACAGGTATTTGAACAGTGTTTTTCCAGTCCAACATTCTTGAACTTGTCTCTTCACTATCCTTTTTATTGTTACTTCAAATCTCATTGTATAATAATATATAGGAATACTAATCCCTAAACTTACTTCTAACACTGTTGTCCTACTTCATTTCACACTAATTCAAAGCGATGCTGCTCCCCTTATTAGTTTAGAAAGATGTAGGTTTGGAGAACAACTTTCTCATAGTTTCACTTAAACCGTGTAATTTCACTCCAGCAACTTTACTCATTCTCAGTAACATGGAAGATTTACTGCTGTAAAACCTGACGACTAAAATGTAAAACAAATCCTGGTTCTGACTTGACATTACATGCACTGGCCCATAATGTCTTTGTCTCTTGGTAAACCTGTTAAATCAGATGTACGAGGCATGCCTATGAATGTTTTACAAGTGTCTCACTTCGGAGAGGGTGGGAATGAGGCCAAGGGTTGGGGTGTGTGTTGAGTTGGACGATAGGGTCAAGATCTTGAGTGATGATTTGGGCATAAATATAGGAGGAGGGTCTCAATTTAATGCTGGGCGTGAAATCAGGATCTTGATCAAATTTCATCCCCACCGAATCCTAGTCTATATATCCTTTGCATGTAGCAAATCTGTTTTCCTTGGAAAGTAATTTTTTTATGTGCACTCTGCTGAAAATATTACCTATCCCTAACAGACTTTAAGGAAAATGCTGCATAAAACTGAATGGATTTATATACTTTTACCTTCCAAAAAATAAGGCGATTGAAGTGTTTGAAAAGAACAATATGAACTTTGCTTAATTTTGAAATTGGACCTGACGCCAATTAAAAATATTCACAAATAAGTGTTATCATCATGAAGCAATTCTTTAATTTCATAGGATTTACATAGATTTACAACATCACTGATCTATGAATGAGAAATCATCTGTTCTCCCCATCCTGCCTCATTGCTGTACCTGTTCAGTATATTTCACGATAAGTGCTTTGACAGTGCTGTGCTGCACACAGGGAAATCTCAAAGCTTTTTTGTTTTTGTCTAGCCTAAAACATTTGATGTGGTCAATAGGATTTTTGTAAACTTCCTTAATGCAGACACAGAAAAATAAAAGCCTATGCAATTAAAGGGGAAGCAGGCATGTGAATCAAAATTTGACCAGTGAGAGAAAGCAATGGACAATGCTTTATAACATTTTGGTGTGGAGTGAAGTACTTCGGCTCAGTACTTGGTCATTTATCTTTTTTAGTTTATCAATGATTTGGGCTTCAGTTGAGAACCCATAATTATCCATTTGAGTGGTAATTTTTTGTAAGACATTACTTCTGAGAGATTCCTCTATTCAATTATGACATTTTTATTTGAGTTCGCAAATATTATAAATATGTGACCAAAATGTTTTAATGTTAATGCAATATTATAATGTAATATTATAATCATAATCAGCCAGTTCACAAAATAACAAAAACAGTAGATCCACGAGCTATTGAAAGGTAAGTCTTAAAATTCCCTCAGTTTCACAGCATTTCCGATTATAATGTTAATTCACTTTCTTTCAACAGCTGCTTCCTATGATCATACAATCATCTTATGGGATATTGGTGTTCCAGATCTAGATTACAGGTTTCAAGCGAGGTACGTATTGTGCAGACTTGAACAGAAACAATTTCGAGGATATCTCCATCTAATCATCATTGCAATTTCAGGGAAATAATTTATTATTTCGGGGAATATGTAAGTCAATTCCACGTTATGGGCATTCAGGTTATGGAAGTTAGTCCTTACAGAATTCACAATTCATTGCCCAAAATTGTGAGTATATGGAATAAAATGCACTCACAGAATTTAAATCAATAAATCACAATTTTTTTTTCAACTAGGGTTTCTTGACGTATGCACAGATGATGCAGCATCGCATTATGGAAAATTGTGGTACGGACATTTTCTAGGAATGCAACCACCCTTCCCTCAACCCCTCACAATGTGGAGGGTCTCTTTGTATCTTCAAATGTGGTTATGATTGGAATTATGTTATTTACTGAACCAGTTACAATCTTGGTTTAGATGCTTAATTACCAATAGTAAAATCTAAGTTTAGGTAACTTGTCAGTGGTTTGTTTTCATTATTCTAAAGATTATATTTACTAAAAATAGGGAAGCTTGTGTCTTTGTGCTGATGGAGTGTGGGGAAGATCTCAGGCTGCAGTCCGCATAGACTACAGGCAGAAAAAAGCCCGTTGAGTGCTCACCATCTGCCACTTGAAGTGGTGATTGCTCACTGAGAAACAAGAATAAAACTGTTAGAGACATCAGCCAAACCTTAGGCTTACCAAAGTCAATTGTTTGTAACATCATTCAGAAGAAAGAGAGCACTGGTGAGCTTACTAATCGCAAGACTTTATGAACAGAAATACAGAGGCTACATTGTAAGATGCAAACCACTGGTTAGCCACAAAAACAGGATGGCCAGGTTATAGTTTGCCAAGAAGCACTTAAAAGTGCAACCATAGTTCTGGTAAAAGATCTTGTTGGACAGATGAGACGAAGATTAATTTATATCAGAGTGATGGCAAGAGCAAAGTATGGAGGTGAGAAGGAACTGACCAAGATCCAAAGCATACCACCTCATCTATGAAACATGGTGGTAGGGGTGTTATGGTCTGGCATGATGGCGGGTGAAGGTACTGGCTCACAAGCGTGGCCTGTGGACATCGGGAGCCGTGGTCTCCGGGGAGTGAGCGGCTGTTCCAGACATGCCAAGCCGCTAAGGAGTGTTTCTCCCGACGCCAGAGCTCCATCATCCGGCAAGAGGGCCTGAAAACATCGGACTGGCTGCGGAGGCCACAAATAGCCCCCGACCTCGGGTGATCATAGAGGAAGAGGACTGAACTTTCCAGTGCCTTTCCCCACAGAGGAGAATTTTGATTCTGCTGTGGGGGGACGTTCATGTTAAATTCTATAATGTGTTGTGGTGTTTTTATTTTTATTTTTATTTTTCTATGGATGTATGGAAACCTAATTATTTCTTCTATGTAAAGCACTTTGGTTTCAACGCGAGTTGATTTAAACGTGCTATATAAATGTACTTACTTACTTACATACTTGTATTCATTGATGATACAACTGCTGATGGTAGTAGCATAATGAATTCTGAACTGTCAATCACCCGATCTAAACCCAATTGAGCATGCCTTTTATATGCTGAAAAGAAAACTAAAGGGGACTAGCCCCCAAAACAAGCATAAGCTAAAGATGGCTGCAATACAGGCCTGGCAGAGCATCACCAGAGAAGGCACCCAGCAACTGGTGATGTCCATGAATCGCAGACTTCAAGCAGTCATTGCATGCAAAAGGTATACAACAAAATACTAAACAAGACTACTTTCATTTATATGACATTGCTGTGTCCCAAACATTATGGTGCCCTGAAATGGGGGGACTATGTAGAAACATTGCTGTAATTTCTACATGGTGAAACCAAAATGTATAAAAATGGCCGTTATTAAAATCTGACAATGTGCACTTTAACCACATGTGATTTTTTTTCTATTACAAATCTCAAATTGTGGAGTACAGAGGCAAATAAATAAATTATGGGTCTTTGTCCCAAACATTATGGAGGGCACCGTAAGTAAATATTTATTGGATATAAAACACTGATGTAGACTCGAGTAATCTTTTACATGATTGTGTCTTTTCATTATGAGCACATTTAGATTTAATAAACACATTTTTGCAAAATTATTAGTATATGGGGTACATCTTTAAATAAACTATACATTATGTGATATTTGCAAGGAGTAGAGAAGCAAAATTACCATGTGAAGTACTAAGCTAAGTATAGGAAGTGATTATTTTGTATGATTTTTTTTTTCCGCTAGAGAATATGGATTTGTAATTAGAATGACAAGATTTAACATCTATTGTTTTCTTTTGCAACAGTCGTTTGCTGGTTTTGAAGAGTGGTTCAACTCCTTTCAAGATGAGCCTTGTTCCAACTTGCCCTGATCATTATCTTGTGGCTGCCTGTGAAAACGGTTGCTTTGCCTGGGACATCACGCCAACAAAACCTGAAGGAAAAAGGCAAGTAATTTATTCTGTATGTCGCATTTAATTGTATTTTTTTGTTAAGATATTTTTCCACAATTGTCCCCAGCCTTGTGAAGGGTTTCGATCTTGTTGGGATCCACGCTTATTGTATCTCGTTCAAATACCATTATTCTTGTGCCAACATTCTTGTATTTCATAGGCAATCAACTGAATCTGGTTTATCACATCAGGGACGGCACAGTGGTGCCTCACAGTACCAGAGACTCTGACTCAATCTATGTGGAGTTTACATGTTCTCCCTGTGACTATGAGGGTTTCCTCCAGGTGCTCCAGTTTCCTTCCTCATCCCAAAGACGTGTGGATTTGTAAAATAATTGACTTTTATAAAATTATGACATTGCCCCTAATGTGTGTAGGGAGTGGATGTGAAAGTGAGATTACATAGAACAAGTGTCAACGGGGATCGATGGTTAGCATGGACACAGTGGGCTGAAGGGCCAGTTTCTATGTTGTATCTTTCAATCGATTTGCTGCGCAATTTCATGATCCCATTCACTCACAAGATCTCTTCAGAAATCCCCTTGTATTTTCACTTGTCTTTTACTATAGAAGCTTTTACTATTATTATAGATCCTCGATTTTTCATAGACTGCGCATTCCCATTAATAAAGTCATAATATTGATTTTCTCATAGAATTATCAGAAAATTATGACACAAAAGGAGGCTTTTATATCAGCGCCAGTTAAGAGAGAGCTGTCCAGCTGAAACGCACCTTTTGGCACAAGGTCCATAGCCCTGCAGGTCACCATTTATAAATGTGAAGAGCATTTCTGCTTCCACTACCCTTCCAGACTCATCACTTGCTGGGTGCAAAGATATCTTCTCATATATACTTTCTAATCCTTTCAAGCAGGTTAAATCTCTGCCTCCTAATTTTTTAACTCCTGTACTTTAGCCCCTCTTTTTCTGTTTTTCGTTTCATTTCACCCTCCCCAATTCCATTCCTGTCCTACCTATAACATTTTGTAAAAAATATCCTTTAAACTAATTTTCTCCTCCAGCCATTGATGGGAACCCACGGACCACCTAAATTTAAATTGAAAGTGTGAATAATTATGCAAAAAACAAAACAATTTGGGAACACATTAGTACTAATATTACTGATGCATGAAGGACAAATATCTATGGGGATTTGGGATTCAGCAACAGTTGTAAAATCTGTATGCATGTACTCATAAATCACCAAGAATACCTAAAAATTCAAGTATTTAGGTATTCAAATTACGAGAAGACACAAATCATTATTTAGCACCAATTTTATGCCACTATTAAATAAACAATGTTATGATTAAATTTTGGAAAACGCTCCCACTCTCATTGATAGGTAGAATTAACGCTATAAAAATGACTTTCTTACCACAATTAATATATTTGTTTCAAGCAATCCTAATATATATTCCGAAATATTTTTTCAAAAAACTAGATTCTAATATCACTAATTTTATATGGGATTATAGAGCACACAGAATTCAACGAAAGCATTTGTGTAAACCTAAAGAAGTTGGGGGTTTATCACTACCTAACTTTACGTATTACTACTGGGCAGTGCATATTAAGAACATAATGTATTGGTTGAATAGTTCCACTCACCAGTCGGAGTGGATAAGAATGGAGAAAGAGGAGTGTTTCCCGTACGATATAGGAACGATCTTGTTCTCACCGATAAAATTGAATAGTATAATATATAAGAAGAACCCAATTATTCACAATACAATAAGAATTTGGAAACAAATAAAATTATCCTTGAAATTAAATAATCTATCAGTATTAACCCCAATACTGAATAATCCTGCATTCAAACCATCTCTTATCGACAAAACATAAACAATGGGATAGACTGGGGATTAGGAAAGTAGGAGATATGTATGAATTGGGCAAATTGTTATCATTTCAACAATTAAAATTAAAATTTAAACAATGATAATCAATATTTTAAATATATACAGATATGTGACTTTATGAAGAAATATATACATAGATTTCAAACTATATTTGTAGATCCTTTAGAAGAAGCAATGAATATTAAGGCTGATTCACAAAAACTAATATCATATTTTTATAATAGTATATTAAATAGAGAATTACCCTCAACAGAGGCACTAAGAGAAGATTGGGAACATGAATTAATGATAAAGATCCCGAAAGATAGATGGGAAAAGTATCTGATGAACACACATAATTGTTCCATTTATGCAAGACATAATTTAATTCAATTTAAATTATTACATAGACTATATTATTCAAAAACGAGGTTGAATAAATTCTACCCAAACGTCTCTCCCAGATGCGATAAATGTTTGTTTCAAAATGCCAATATAACACATTCATTTGTAGGATGTACAAAGTTGAATAAATTTTGGAGCGATATATTTGATATATTTACAAAGCTCTTCAAGTCAAGAATAGAACCTAATACGGAATGGATTATATTTGGAATAATAGTAGAAGATATCAATTTAAACAAAGATCAAAAAGTATTCTTTAACTATGGGTTAATAATTGGAAAGAAATTGATACTTAAATTTTGGAAAAATACAGCTATACCAACTATTAAAATGTGGATTAAGAATATGACGGACATAGCATACCTTGAAGAAATGAGCTCCGCCTAATAGATAAATATGACCAATTCTTAAGGAGTTGGTCCCCTTTCATCGACTTTTTGGAATCATGTGATGCAGCAGTACCGTAAAGATGACTGATTTCAGGTCAGGTCGTGGATAGATTTACATCTCCGAACAAAGATTTGAAAATTTCTTTTTTAAGGGTCTTTTTCTACTATTTCTACTTTCTACTTTTTCTTTTCTTATATACACACTTCACGTTTTTCTATTTTCTACTATTTATTTTTCCTCTTTTTCTTCTCTCTATTTTTTTTTTTTTTTTTTAACCTCCTTTTCAAAAACATAAAACTAGAGGTTGTACATAGAATGTATTACGTTATGACATAGTTGGCACCTAAAATTAGGTACCACTGTATTGTTTTGTATTGTATTAACTTCTAATAAAATAAACAAAAATAAATAAATAAATAAATAAATAAATAAATAAATAAATAGATGGATGGATGGATAAATCGCCAAGAATATGTAGCACTCCGTCACTTAGTTTTTTTAAATTTTGAATTCATATTGATATAAAAAGTATTAATGAATAATCAACTTGGGAAAGAAGCTCATCATTTGTGTGCTGCTGAATACAATTCTTTATAGTTAATATAGGATTTTATTTTTGACTTCCAGAAACTTTGAGATGGAATTTCTTTTCCCAATTTACAATAAAGAGGATGAAAATAATTACCATGTGATTGATACATTGGTTTTCTGCAGTGATGATCTTATAGGTAAGTACATTAACATTTCATGAAAATGATAGCAGTTTGATCACCAAGATCAGAGTATATGGACTTGGAATAATGTAATCTAGACTGACAATTAGTTATTAGATAGAAAACAAAAGATTTAGAGTAAAGATTTTGTTCTCTCAGTTGGACAGGCTGTGACTGGTGGGATACCTCAGAGATCAGTGCTTGAGTTCCATTTATTTACAATTTCAATCAACAATTTGGGCCAGAATTACATCTCCAAGTTTCCTGAAAGTAGATTTGACTTTGAGCATAGAATGTGAAAGGGCTTCTCAGTTTAAAAAAAAAAGCTGGGTAAAGAGTGAAGACGTGGCAGATGGAATATAATGTTGAAAAACAAATCCACTTTGATGCTTGTACCAGAAAAGTGGAGAATTTATTAAATAGTGTGAGATGAAGTGGTGTTGACGTTCAAAGGGACCACTGCCGTGCTTGTACACAAATCATTGAAGCCCAACATGCAGGCAATTAAAAGCAAAAGTGATATGTTCATCTATTATATAAGAATTGCGTAGAGGAGAAAAAAATTGTTAATGCGATTGTATAAGGCCTTTGTGAGCCTTGTTATACACGCAAAGATCCACTATACTGATTCCACAATTGGCTGGTTGGCTATACGAGGACAGATTAACTAGACTGGGACCTCATTTTCTAGTTTTGAAGATTGAGATGAGATCCTACATAATGTACAATATTCGTAATGGGATTGACAAATGCAGGGAGGATGTTTTACTGGCTAAGGAGTAGACATGAGGCAAGTTTCAGAATAATGGCCATGACTGTGATGAAAAATGTATTCACAGGATTGCGAAACTTTGGAATTCCCTTCCCCGAAGTGTTCAGGACATTTAGTTATTGTGTCTAATAACAATAGATTGATTGATTGATTGGTTGATTGATTTCTAGCCCTTATCACAGAATCCTTTGATTATACGTTAGTGCTGCAAAACGGTGTTTAGGAAGAAGTTCAGCCATGATGTTTATTATTATTATTATTATTATTATTATTATACATTATACTTATGGGCGCCTTTCAAGGACGCCTTACAAAACATATAAGCGGAATGAAACAAAACAAAAAAATATAGTAAGGACATCAACAATACACAATTCAAAGAGAGAGCAGCGGCAGCTAATCTAATTTAATGTAGAATAAAGGAGGTTCAAAGGGCCAGAGTGCTCACTGCCCCATCAAAATTTGTGTCTGGCTTTTCAAATTGGACTGGATATCAGAATTCTATTGTACCTACAACCAACAATTATAACCAATTCAGTTTCTTCAAATAAAATCTTGTTTCCTAATTAAATAGAATATGGGTAATGCAAGTTTACTGTCCTATTGTATAGATTTATGGGCCACAAAACTGGGGCTTTGTACCATTCAGTTTAATGGTTCTATGGCTACCATCTTGCTTCCAATTTATTGTATGATACAGAAAAATACATTTTTATCCTGATTTCTACCATCCTCAAATGGGTCAATGCGGTGGAGCATTTATCGCTTAAGTTTGCCGGAAAGCATCAGGAAAGGCATATGGTGACTTTATCCCTTGTTCCAATGTAATCAAATTGAGCTGCACTAATCCAGCTAAAGCACATATAATCATAATAGTAATTTATCATAATCATAATAGTAATTTATTAGCCAAGTATGTTTTGCAATATATGAGGAATTTGATTTGCCATGCAGTCATACCAATAAAGAGCGACAGTCTCTACCCGAGACTGCGAGCTCCTCGATGTTGAAATCCGCAGGCTGCGGTTGGAGCGTCGATCCTAGGCAAGGGATCGTCGGCTCCGATTGAAAGTCCATGGCCCCGCGGTGGGGCTCAAAGTCAGTCTCGAGCAAAGCCGCCAGCTCCATGATGTTAGGCTGCAGAGCGACCGGAGATACGATCCGGAAAAAAATCGCATCTCCGGCAAGGTAAGAGATTGACAAAAAGTTTCCCCCAACTCCCTCCCCCACCCCCCACATAAAATAAAACCGAGAACATTAACACATACTTTTCAAACCCACTAAAAATAACAAAAAAGACGAAAAGACAGACTGGTGGCGAGGCTGCCATCGCTGACGGCGCCACCAGTTGCTTAGTAACGGGAAGAACCTCCCCATTGGTCCTAAAAAAAATCATAAATTACTTTGAGATTTGATGCAGAAGGAATGCTAGTTGTTCAGAGTTGTGCTGCTTGCTATGAAAAAGTTCACTTAAAAGATAGACAAAGTACAAATTCTTAAGACCATACAAAGCTTTAATTTAACGTCTGACGGGTGTGAACTGAGAGACCCAGAGGCAACAGGTTCTCACGTCTGAATCTCCAGCAGCACACACAAAGAAATACCAGAACACCGAAGCTTATATACGTACCGATATAAAACAATTTGCATGATATAATGACAGAAAAACCATCATCCACCTCCAAATATGGAGTTGTTTTTCACTCTTTGCCAAAAGCCAGTTACCCCAATGGAATCCTCTGGGCCCCTTCTTATCTGATTAACCTCTTCAACTTACATAAAAAACTTGTAAGAGAGCTGCGAACTATTCAACTTACATAAAAAAAGCTTGCAAGAGAGCTGTGAACTTTTCAACTTAAAGGGAAAAAAACCTGGCATGATAGGAGTTGTCCAAATCCCATCATGCATTACAATTGGCCTTTTACAACAGGAAAGTTTAAATATGACAACAATCAATTAATAACTAACTCTTTCATTCCTCCCTTTTATCATGTAATGATAACACTACAGTCCTTGGTTAGTACATAGTAAAGGCTTCAGACATTTCAGTACATAGATTAAGATAATGATCAGCAGTACAATCGATCCATAATGTATTACCATTCCCCATATTCCTCCATACTAAATGGCCACCATTCTACACCTTTATTAAAGTTATGCATTTCCTCCCCTACCTCTGTAATCTTCTTTATTTCTGCAGTAATATGTGCTGCTAAATCTGTAATGTTAGAAGATTCATCAGGGATGTAAGTACAGCATTCACGCCCCATAATAGCACATGTACCCCCTTTCTCTGCCAGAATCTCAGTAAGGTTAAGTGGTATTGTTATGAGGGGTATTCCTTCTCCACCATTATATGGGATGAGCGTACACAACCAGCATACATTTATTATTACGAAGGGCAAATTCAAAACTCATAAACAAAAACAGATTATTTCACCAAGTCCAGTCCATATGTGCCAACCCCAGAATATAAAAGAGGGTCAATAGCCCCATTGTCCTTTTTTGGTTCTCCGAACTGTTTAAAGTCAATCAGATGAATCCAACGCGGTGATCTTCAATCTTCTTGGCGGTTGATGTTGTTGATACCACTTGGTACAGTTCTGTTCAACACAGTTTTAATTCCTTCCGTCCCAATGCCTTATCAGTATGTAGTCTGACAGTATGAACTCGTCCCTGTGTTCAACTGGTAGTGGTATCTGCACTTCTTGTACCTTAGAATGCAGACCTGGCAAGGCATCGGTTAATTGCTGTGTATAATAATTAGTTAATCACTGAGGGCCTGTAGGTGAAACTTCCACACGTGAGTCGCACCACCAGTGGGTACGTAGCCTGTGGTCACCCTCAGTCCATAGCATCCTTCCCACAACTCGCAGTCACCCAGCCCTGCATCACCTGCAAATCTGCCAATGCCACCATCACATTGCATTACATCGGCATACTCAGTTTCTCGCAGATCTGATGGCTATCAATGTCCCAAGATAGGCGAGAAATAGCGACATGTCCATCGCAATCTATCCTAGAAAGGGATTTCTTAAATGAAAGAAGTTAACATTTATCTTTTTGGCACCATACTGACAATCTTACAGTGGTGAAAGTGAACCCACGCATGTCTCCCCTCCACCTTTTCTGCGGTAGGGGTTGTTAGAAGGACCTGGTAATGCCCTTCCCACAGAATGTCCCGAATCTTCCTCATCCAATTCCTGATTATTACACAAGTACCAGGTTCAATTTTAGACATAGTGGTTCTATTGTACATCCTTCAATGCCCTGGTTAACGATAAAATATAATTAGTCATTTCCATTGTCATGTGATGAAAGTGAACAGCCTTTGGAGCATTCTGGTTCCATGTTGCCCCCAGTGGATGGTCATATAAAATCTCTGCTGAATTCCTTTTATTGTCATTCAAACAATTCAAACAAACAAAAGTTTGAACAGATTTTCGTTCCCTGTAGTCATAACAGCAAAAACAAAACACACAGTTCCACACAACATCCAGCACAGTGAATCTCCAAACACCTCCTCACTGTGATGGAACGCAAAAGTCCTATTTCCCTCTCTCCCTTCTTATCTGTTCCACTGGAGAAAGCCTGTCCCAAGAGAAATACAAGCAACATGATATTGTGAAGTATCTCAGCAAGCAATGTAATATCAATTAGCTCTTTCATGCCTTGTGTTTCATTTTGGCCAAAAATGTCACACAAAACAATTCAATTGTCA
Source organism: Malacoraja senta (assembly GCA_038087875.1). Lineage (NCBI taxonomy): Eukaryota > Metazoa > Chordata > Chondrichthyes > Rajiformes > Rajidae > Malacoraja > Malacoraja senta. Next base: position 16,354,436 of record CM075982.1, read on the forward strand.
CAACACAAAATTTTGCACATCAAAATAAAGTCCACAATAGACCTACACAAAACTCAGTATTTAGAACCACAGAAGTTAACAATGTAAAAAAAAAGTATTTGATTTAAATACTCCAAATCTGAAGAATCTGAGTGTGCCCCTTTAATTGAAAGCACTGAACCAGTCAAACTGCTGCTTTGAGGTGATCAATGTTAAAGCCCCCAGACATTGCCATGTGTTAAAGGGACACACACAACTATTGTTTCAAACACAAAGCTCTTTAAACATTTATAACAAATAACACATTTGCACATTTTTCTCTTAAGTCATGATCCAAAAACACACTCCACATAGCTTCAAAGTGTAACACAGGTATCAAAGACTTCAAACCTGATTAGTTTTTTTATCATAGCAACAAGAATTTAAAAAACCTATTTACACCAAGGGACCCCATGCATTTCAGTCTCTTAAAGGAACCCATACACATACACAAAAGAATGTACAAAAGCCATCTACAAAAGCAGTTCATACTATATTTACTTCAAAGACGTCTCTTTGTAATCTACTTTCCCTTTTTCTGACAAAACCCTTTTTTTTTTTTCCCACCAAAAACTTGGTTTCAAAAAATTTACAAGAAAGATTTTACAAGCTGCTGTTTTTTTATTAGCTCTTGAGGACGGAGGTCACAATTGTGGTTATAAAGTCTTTTAATTGTGAAAGCCTTCTTGTTGAAACAAGAAAATTAAGTTGGAAATAAAACCCGTTACAGCATTTTCCTTCCACCATAAATCTTCACAATGATAGGCAGCAGGGTAGGATGGTCCAATTCCCTGTCAGTCAGGATCCTGGACTCTGTGATTGGACATGATCCAGATCGTGATTAGTCAGATTTCCCATCACTCAAAGTCTGGCCACACCCACTGAAGTGGCGACCAATCAGACTCCTATTTTTTCAAAGTCTGACCACACCCAATAAGATATCAAATTCCACAGACAAAGACCCACATTCTCATCCGAGGCTTAGCAATGCAAGGTTGCCTGCCATTCTGTTGCGCTGTGCCAAAGGCTATTCAAATCTTGAAGGCAGGTTTGTTTTAACTCTCAATGTTGAATTTAATACTGTTTCTCTTCTCCTGCCTCAGTCCTTACTCCCTTCCTTTTCTTCGTCTGCTTTAGTCAGGAAATGTTTAATTCTGTCCGAATTTCCCCGCCAATTTCCCCTATTTTGCTTTGTCAGAAAAAGGGATCCCATCACCTTTTCTCATTTCCTAACCATGTGGTCAGCTTGTAACTTAATATTCTAAATTTCTTATTATACTTAAAATTCAAATAACACATTTGTTGAACGGGGGTTCCCCCATCACTGTTATCCAGAGCATTCCCCATAGATAGATAGAGAATGAGAGAGAGAGAGAGAGAGAGAGAGAGAAAAAGCAGACTTCTTTTCTTTTAATATAAGACCCAGGTGTCTCAACTGAGCTGACCCGCTAACCGTGACCCCAGTTTCTCAACCTAGCAGACTTCTAAGACCCAGGTGTCTCAACTGAGCTGACCCGCTAACCGTGACCCCAGTTTCTCAACCTAGCAGACTTCTTTTCTTTTAATATAAGACCCAGGTGTCTCAACTGAGCTGACCCGCTAACCGTGACCCCAGTTTCTCAACCTAGCAGACTTCTAAGACCCAGGTGTCTCAACTGAGCTGACCCGCTAACTGTGACCCCAGTTTCTCAACCTAGCAGACTTCTTTTCTTTTAATATAAGACCCAGGTGTCTCAACTGAGCTGACCCGCTAACCGTGACCCCAGTTTCTCAACCTAGCAGACTTCTAAGACCCAGGTGTCTCAACTGAGCTGACCCGCTAACCGTGACCCCAGTTTCTCAACCTAGCAGACTTCTTTTCTTTTAATAAACAATGCTGCTTGTCTCACAACCCGATAACTCCTCGGATGTCTCAAAAAGGCAGACAATAGAGGGAGAGAGAGTGTGAGAAAAAAGAAGATAGACAGAAAAAGAGAGAGAGAGAGAAAAACAAAAAACCCAATTCTTTCTTAAAAAATACATACACAAAATTCATACGTAAAAATACATACACAATTCACAATTGGTCTTACCTTTGTCTATCTCTAAGAACCTCGGCAGGGAACCAACACAATGTCTGATGAAGAATCACCTATGTTTCCGGGAATGTCAAGGGGTCGGTTGCAATGGACCGATTAGAGCTCAGTTTTCTCCCTTGCCAAACCCGGTAACATCTGCAACCTCAAGCTCATTCAGCTGTTGATGGTGTCCCAGCGAGACCTGCACGACTATGCCAATGAAAAAGTTCACTTAAAAGATAGACAAAGTACAAATTCTTAAGACCATACAAAGCTTTAATTTAACGTCTGACGGGTGTGAACTGAGAGACCCAGAGGCAACAGGTTCTCACGTCTGAATCTCCAGCAGCACACACAAAGAAATACCAGAACACCGAAGCTTATATACGTACCGATATAAAACAATTTGCATGATATAATGACAGAAAAACCATCATCCACCTCCAAATATGGAGTTGTTTTTCACTCTTTGCCAAAAGCCAGTTACCCCAATGGAATCCTCTGGGCCCCTTCTTATCTGATTAACCTCTTCAACTTACATAAAAAACTTGTAAGAGAGCTGCGAACTATTCAACTTACATAAAAAAAGCTTGCAAGAGAGCTGTGAACTTTTCAACTTAAAGGGAAAAAAACCTGGCATGATAGGAGTTGTCCAAATCCCATCATGCATTACAATTGGCCTTTTACAACAGGAAAGTTTAAATATGACAACAATCAATTAATAACTAACTCTTTCAGCTATTTACAGAAATAGTGAAAGATTTTATAGTCTTCAAGAAGTACTGTGGCTGAGAACGGCATAAGGATTGTTTTGTGCTTGAGCAACTTGAGGCTGTGAATTTCTATGATGGAGCATCGGTATCAATACATACATAGATAGCATTAAAGTTCTTCCAGTGTTTTATCTGCCTCCTTTGGGATAGACTCATTGCATTGTCACGGTTTTGCTTCCTCTCACTGTCTGTACTTCCCTGATCCCCTCTGGATAGACAAAGAATCTATCATTGTTTCTAAAGTGATACCTGCCAATAAGAGTTTTATCACCTTGTATTGGTATGCCATCACTTGATTCTACTATTTGCCCTTACAAAATACCTCAGCTTTGAATGGTATAAGTTGATTATAGTTATTGCAGTCTGGCTTGAACTAGTTAAGCCACATTTGTAAAATAGTCTATAGTTATAGACTATAGTCTGAAGAAGGGTTTCGACCCGAAACGTTGCCTATTTCTTTCGCTCCATAGATGCTGCCTCACCCGCTGAGTTTCTCCAGCATTTTTGTCTACCTATAGTTAGTGACATGTCTCTCAATGATTAATTCCTGGATTGTCAAGCCACTACTTATAATGGAAGAATGATGGCATTGTTGTGGCATAAAAGCGAGGAGATGAGTCGGAGATTTAATGGAAAAGTAATTGAGATGCAGAGTGAGGGAAAGATTTAAGAGTTTAAGAAAGAACTGCAGATGTCTGAAGAAGGGTAACGACCCGAAACGCCGCCTATTCCTTCGCTCCATAGATGCTGCCTCACCCGCTGAGTTTCTCCAGCATTTTTGTCTAACTTCGAAAGATTTAAGAGTATCATTTGTGTTGTGGTGGGAATGAAGATTTGTAAAGGATAGCAAAGAGAATCATATGGATGAATGAATTTTAGTTGGTGGCATAGAGTCACATATAGTTATGATGATTATTGGTTGGAGGGAACAGATGTTACTCGGATGTTTGGGGATGCAGGGTTGTACCTACTGTAGGTTGAGACAGTAGGGGAGAACCATCACAACTGTGCCGACCTGGCGGCGCTGCCCTGCAGGTGCGGCTCGCCTGCAGTCCGTTTGTCTTCTTTTTTTTGTTTTCTTTTGGCCAGTTGTTTTAGTTTACTCAGTTTATTTTAGTTGTGTATGTGTGGGGGGCTGGGAGAAACTTGTTTTTAGTCTCTTCCTTCGGGGAGGGATGCGACCTTTTCTTGTTGTATCCCCCGTCTCCTTCTCCGTTTGCACTGAGGCCTAATCGCGGAGCTGGCGGCCTCCAACTGGGACCGACCTCGAGGCTCCGGAGGCAGAGCCAGGACTTACCAACTTCAGGGCTGTGGTGGCGATGCGGCGGCGACCCGACTTCAGAGGCTCGGCCCAGTGGACGACATCGTCAGGAGCTCGCAGGTCCCAGGTTGGTGACCGGTTCTCCGGAGCTCCCGCAACAACAGCTTCGTCCGCTGGACTAGAGGGCGGCAGCTTCGTCTGCCCCGGGCCGCGGAGTTTGAACCGCGGTGCTCGGATTCGGCCGCGGGACTTGCCATCACCCGGCGGGGTCACAACATCGGAAGCCTGGATCGCCTCAACGCAGAGGGAGAACAAGGAGGGAAGAGCCAAGGACTCTAAGACTTTTGCCTTCCATCGCAGTGAGGAGGTGCCTGGTGGACTCACTGTGGTGGATGTTAAATCTGTGTTTATTGTGTGTTTTGTTATTTTATTCTGTGTTATGGCTGTTAGGGTTTGTAATTTCGTTCAGAATGAAGGGTCTGAATGACAATAAAGGATACTTTGACTTTTGATGGAAGAAAATTAAAGAAGGCCCCTGCATGGAGAAAGTTGAAACTACTGACTCTCCAGGAGTGTTCTAAGTAAGGTCCAGTCCTTAAACTGCCACGAAAGCAGACCTCATTCCCAAGCAAGACCTGTTGCAATGTTGTCACGGACTTTGTATACCCGTGATAAAGGTTTGCATAAATGACATGGACAAAAGTTGTGAGCCAGTTGATGTCTCAGTACACACCCAGTGGCCACGTGAACAGAACTATCAACAATAATTTGTCCCACTTTCTTCTGCAATGGCATGAAAATGGCTCTTCAAGCCCAGACCTTTGGGCAATCTTGATTAGAACAGTCCGCGTCATTTAATGCTACATCACTCGTCTGGATATAATTTGAAATTATTTGTAATTTACATAATTGCTGCTTCTTTAATGATTATAGAATCTATTAGACTTAAACATATTTTACCGTGTGATTGAACAGCTTCCAAAAGTTCCATGCAAGGCTCAATATACCTGTGGAGCTGGAATAAGACTTTACAAAAACGGAAGAAACAGAATACCAAGGTGCATGCAGAGATTCTGAGAGAGTTTGAGTGGTCCAACACAGAACAGCTTTACATAGCACTTGCTGTTTGTCCAGGTGAGTGCATAAGAAGTCTTGAATAACAGAAAGTTTTCATGATTTTTGCTATTTATTTATCCCAATAAACATTTGCTCGTCTTCTGCCATTTTAGGGTAATATTTTATTCAGTAAACTTTTTTAAATGAATTTTAAAGTTTATTTAAATGTGAAATTCCATTATGTTAAATGATTACCCCTCTCCAACTCTCTAAATAATGTTAAATTAAAAGTTGAGGGAAACTTTTTCTAATCTCTTACCTCAACGGAGATGCGATTTAAAAAATATTGTTTTTTCCGTATCGTATCTCCGTCTGCACTGCGGCCTAACATCGAGGAGTTGGCAGCCTTTGCTGGAGACCAACTTCGAGAACTCCACTGCAGGAGCCTGCGGACATAACATCACAGAGCTCATGATCCCTGTCGAGGATCGTCTTTGGGGCTCCAACCGCAGGATCCTGCAGACTTTAACATCGCGGAGCTCGCAGCCTTTGGTTAGAGACCGACTTCGGGAACTCCAAGCCACAGCTCCCCGATGGGGGAGCTTTGATCGCCCCGACGCGGGAGCTTCGATCGCCCCGACTGCAGATACATAGATACATAGAAAATAGGTGCAGGAGTAGGCCATTCGGCCCTTCGAGCCCGCACCGCCATTCAATATGATCATGGCTGATCATCCAACTCAGTATCCCGTACCTGCCTTCTCTCCATACCCCCTGATCCCCTTAGCCACAAGGGCCACATCTAACTATCTCTTAAATATAGCCAATGAACTGGCCTCAACTACCCTCTGTGGCAGAGAGTTCCAGAGATTCACCACTCTCTGTGTAAAAACGTTTTTCCTCATCTCGGTCTTAAAGGATTTCCCCCTTATCCTTAAGCTGTGACCCCCTTGTCCTGGACTTCCCCAACATCGGGAACAATCTTCCTGCATCTAGCCTGTCCAACCCCACAAGAATTTTGTACGTTTCTATAAGATCCCCTCTCAATCTCCTAAATTCTAGCGAGTATAAGCCAAGTCTATCCAGTCTTTCTTCATATGAAAGTCCTGACATCCCAGGAATCAGTCTGGTGAACCTTCTCTGCACTCCCTCTATGGCTATAATGTCCTTCCTCAGATTTGGAGACCAAAACTGTACGCAATACTCCAGGTGTGGTCTCACCAAGACCCTGTACAACTGCAGTAGAACCTCCCTGCTCCTATACTCAAATCCTTTTGCTATGAAAGCTAACATACCATTCGCTTTCTTCACTGCCTGCTGCACCTGCATGCCTACTTTCAATGACTGGTGTACCATGACACCCAGGTCTCGCTGCATCTCCCCATTTCCTAATCGGCCACCATTTAGATAATAGTCTGCTTTCCTGTTTTTGCCACCAAAGTGGATAACCTCACATTTATCCACATTATACTGCATCTGCCAAACATTTGCCCACTCACCCAGCCTATCCAAGTCACCTTGCAGTCTCCTAGCATCCTCCTCACAGCTAACACTGCCCCCCAGGTTAGTGTCATCCGCAAACTTGGAGATGTTGCCTTCAATTCCCTCATCCAGTTCATTAATATAAATTGTAAATAGCTCGGGTCCCAGCACTGAGCCTTGCGGTACCCCACTAGTCACTGCCTGCCATTGTGAAAAGGACCCGTTTACTCCTACTCTTTGCTTCCTGTTTGCCAGCCAGTTCTCTATCCACATCAATACTGAAACCCCAATACCGTGTGCTTTAAGTTTGTATACTAATCTCTTATGTGGTACCTTGTCGAAAGCCTTCTGAAAGTCCAGATACAACACATCCACTGGTTCTCCCCTATCCACTCTACTAGTTACATCCTCGAAAAATTCTATAAGATTCGTCAGACATGATTTACCTTTCGTAAATCCATGCTGACTTTGTCCAATGATTTCACCACTTTCCAAATGTGCTGCTATCCCATCTTTAATAAGTGACTCTAGCAGTTTCCCCACTACCGATGTTAGACTAACTGGTCTGTAATTCCCCGTTTTCTCTCTACCTCCCTTCTTAAAAAATGGGGTTACGTTTGCTACCCTCCAATCCTCAGGAACTACTCCAGAATCTAAAGAGTTTTGAAAAATTATCACTAATGCATCCACTATTTCTGGAGCTACTTCTTTAAGTACTCTGGGATGCAGCCTATCTGGCCCTGGTGATTTATCGGCCGTTAATCCATTCAATTTACCCAACACCACTTCCCGACTAACTTGGATTTCACTCAGTTCCTCCATCTCCTTTGACCCGCGGCCCCCTGCTATTTCCGGCAGATTATTTATGTCTTCCTTAGTGAAGACGGAACCAAAGTAGTTATTCAATTGGTCCGCCATATCCTTGTTCCCCATGATCAATTCACCTGTTTCTGACTGCAAGGTTTTAACTACATTTGTTTTAACTAATCTCTTTCTCTTCACATATCTATAAAAACTTTTGCAGTCAGTTTTTATGTTCCCTGCCAGTTTCCTTTCATAATCTATTTTCCCTTTCCTAATTAAGCCCTTTGTCCTCCTCTGCTTGTCTCTGAATTTCTCCCAGTCCTCTGGTATGCTGCTTTTTCTGGCTAATTTGTACGCATCATCTTTTGCTTTGATACTATCCCTGATTTCCCTTGTTATCCACGGATGCACTACCTTCCCTGATTTATTCTTTTGCCAAACTGGCTGAACAATTTTTGTAGTTCATCCATGCAGTCTTTAAATGCCTTCCATTGCATATCCACCGTCAACCCTTTTAGAACTAATTGCCAGTCAATCTTGGCCAATTCACGTCTCATACCCTCAAAGTTACCTTTCTTTAAGTTCAGAACCGTTGTTTCTGAATTAACAATGTCACTCTCCATCCTAATGAAGAACTCAACCATATTATGGTCACTCTTGCCCAAGGGGGCGCGCACAACAAGACTGCTAACTAACCCTTCCTCATTACTCAATACCCAGTCTAGAATAGCCTGCTCTCTCGTTGGTTCCTCTACATGTTGGTTTAGATAACTATCCCGCATACATTCCAAGAAATCCTCTTCCTCAGCACCCCTGCCAATTTGATTCACCCAAATTATATGTAGATTGAAGTCACCCATTATAACTGTTTTGCCTTTGTTGCACGCATTTCTAATTTCCTGTTTGATGCCATCCCCAACTTCACTACTACTGCTAGGTGACCTGTACACAACACCCACCAGCGTTTTCTGCCCCTTAGTGTTTCGCAGCTCTACCCATACCGATTCCACATCCTCCAAGCTAATGTCCTTCCTTTCCACTGCGTTAATCTCCTCTCTAACCAGCAACGCTACCCCACCTCCTTTTCCTTTCTCCCTATCCCTCCTGAATATTGAATATTCCTGGATGTTCAGCTCCCAGCCTTGGTCACCCTGGAGCCATGTCTCCGTGATCCCAACTATATCATAATCATTAATTACTATCTGCACGTTCAACTCATCCACCTTATTACGAATGCTCCTTGCATTGAGACACAAAGCCTTCAGGCTTGTTTTTACAACGCTCTTACCCCTTATACAATGATGTTGAAAAGTGGCTCTTTTTGATTTTTGCCCTGGATTTGTCTGCCTGCCACTTTTACTTTTCACCTTGCTACCTATTGCTTCCGCCCGCATTTTACACCCTCTGTTTCGTTGCTCACCCATTTAAGAACCCCACCACCTCTTATTCTCTGTTTATTATTGTTTTCTTCTTTCCCCCCTACATGTTGGATCTGAGTGCTTTCCTTCTCTGCCTCCTGCCTCACACACTGTCTAATAGCATTCTCTATTTGAGTCCCTCCCCCCAACCATTCTAGTTTAAAGTCTCCCCAGTAGCCTTTGTAGATCTCCCCGCCAGGATATCGGTCCCCCTCAGGTTCAAGTGCAACCCATCCTTTTTGTACAGGTCGAACATTCCACAAAAGAGGTCCCAATGATCCAGAAATTTGAATCCCTGCCTTCTGCACCAGTCCTTCAGCCACGCATTTATCCTCCACTTCGACTGCCCCGACCACGGGAGAATAAAAGAGGAAGTTTGGACTTTATTGCCTTCAATCATAGTGAGGAACATGGGGGAATCCACTGTGGTGGATGTTTATGTTAACTTTTATGTAGTTGCGTGTCTTGTTGCTTTTTTTTTAGTATGGCTGTTTGGTCATTTGAAATTCACTGTACCTTAATTGGTACACGTGACAATAAACTGACCTTGAAACAACATTGTGGCCTGCTTTTGGGAAATACCATTCAGTCATTATAATCATATTATTTTCATTGACTCTTTAGTTTCCTCTCAGTAGTTTCTTTATTTGAATCTTTAACTTAAAACAAAGTGGTCAAAGTAAAGGCACTAAAATGTTAAAAATTAAATGTTAAAGAGTTGTATTATATATCGGAACCTTTAGGGATCAAGGTTGAAAATAATTAAATATCGCAAAAATTAAGCAGAATTATTTCTACAGCTGAAAACTATCTTCTATGTGGAGATGAGAAAGGAGACGTTTGGATGTATAAGTTCGATGAGACCAGCACTGAATATCTGACTTCTGGCAAAAAGACTTCACCAACGCAGGTATCTTTTACTGACACAAAATTGAATTAAAATTAGTAACTAGATGTAAATAAGCTGTAACCAATCTACACTAGATTTTAAACATTGTCGTCGAATGTTTTTTCCCTAGACATTGTTCATGAGTGGAGTACAAAAATTGTAAGATTTCCTTCAACAATTTGAAGAAAATCCAATTTATCTGTGTTACAGTTATTTTTAATGTTAGTGTTCAATGTTCAAATGAAATCATATCATATCAGATGGAGTGCCGTTCAAATTTCCCCACTCTCTTTGATGTATGATTGCAGTCTCACTATTATTACTGATGTGGGAAAAAGCTTTTGAAATACTGCATCAATCTTTGGCCTTTGAATATGACAATTGTCTCTTGGATACTACTTATCTGTAGCAGGAGTATAACAATTGTGAATATGCCTGTGTTTTCCTGTGACTCAAGATTAGGTCAATGTAGAATTTTAGCTGTTTTACCACATGTTTTTCCTACAAACCTTATTTTTGTGCATTTTCTTAACAAGAGGAAGGAGGAGCTAATCTGGCTGTTAAACCGATAAAACAGTTTATGCCAGTGATGCATATCTTTTGTTTGGAGTGTAAATCCATGAACCAGATTTACAAACCAAATCAATTTCCAAGGGCCATTCACAAGAATCATACTTTTTACTGTGCCTGAAACAGAAATTTTGAGTTTTTCTTTTACAAATGCCATAATTCTCACAGTTCCCTTACCTTCTCTCTGCCCTAATCACTGTCTGCCTGCTACCATTCATTGCCCCATTACTGTTGCACCAGCTGCCTCCTTGATGCTCAAGCCATTTGCCCCTCCACTTGCCAGTGCTGATGTTGGCCCTGGGAACTCAACACACAGCGGGACAGCACCTTTTATAGTACTGTTCCGGGTTCCAAGGTGCTTTCTGTTCAATGTCTTAGGCCGTTACTTTAATGAGGTTGAACTGGTAGGTAATTTCCAGGGACTGTATGCCTATAGATGGAGTAGGTATGTTACAAAACTTACCTTCAGTCGCGCTGTAATTCTGCCACTGGCCGTGTGCGCGATTTTGGCGCCTTTAAGGGGGGGGCGGGGTTAAAACGCGGTTTCTTCTCCCTTGTCCTGGAAATATTTTGTTGGAGTACAAAACTTCGCTGACAAAATCGTTCCTACCCGCGTTTTGTGATTTTTTTTTATTTATTAAATCGTCAATGTCAGCGCTACAGTCATTTTAAAATCAGCTCCTGAAGCGTCAACGCCAATAACGGGGACGGATTTCACACACAGGACAGGTAAACGAAAGTGCTTTCTTTAAATGTATAAAAGTGCTTCTTAAGAAGCCTTTAATTCACATTTTGTCATGCGACACGGTGATTTTATTCCCCGAATTAACGGCAGTATTTTTCATGCCAATACGGGGTTAAATTCACCGCAAATGAACGTTCCAAAAGATCGCGTTCCAGAAATTCTCACTCGCAAGATGAATTAAATCCCCATTAATTTACAGGTATTAAACATTCAATTCCTTCCATTTGGATTGTAAATTCATGAAAATTAGATTAAAAAATTATGTTATATTGTGAATTATTGTGTGAATGTTATTTGGACACTTAGGCTATTTAAAAATGTTAATCTATTCTTAAGAAATTGATAGATGTTTAGATCTAGTAATTGAATTTTGTAATTAGCTACAATTAGGTAACTAACTAATTATATGCTTTACTTTCATGTCTTCGAAGTAAGATTGTTTCATATTTGTTTCAGAATGCTTCAATCTATAATACCTGAAAATTTCTTTCAGTTACCATAATTTTTAAGAAAGTTATGGGCTTTTAACTGTCCTCGATCACAGCTTTTGTGTTAAGTCAATGGAAAAGCAATAGGGAACTAGATGCTAATTTCTGAGTATGATAATGGCCATAACTTTTTTAATACTGAAGATATGAAAGTGAATTAAGTGTCAAATTAAACTTCTTTTTATGCTTTATCTGATGGGATAAATTGCAGACTTTATTTTTTAAATCTCAAAATTTTGTAACATTGCTAGATGGAGCAGCAACTGACCAAGCAAGTCAGAAGCAAGAGTGCAAAGATTCCAATTTATTTGCAATGGAGTTGCTTAAGACTGTTTTAGCATTTGCATAATGTCCTCACTGAAATTTTCTGTATGAAGTAATTTAGAATTTCTTTCCATTCTCAGTGAGATCTGGACTAGCTTTAGCTGATTAGAAATTGACTTCCTGTTTATTTAAAATGCTATAACATATGCTTAGAACAATTTCACAGGAAAATATTGCATTCTTAATGGAATAGCCTTTGAAGATACAGTGCTTGATTTTTAATAGCAGTTCTAAAAGGATTATTGGACATTTTGTATACTTCCTTCACTGTTCACTCAATTGATTGTCAAAGATAAAGGGAGAATTAACCGAAGCTATACTTCCAGATCATAACATTTTGTGTTAAATATCTTAAGAGGAATGACATTAGGAGCTTGATTTTCTCATAACTTTCCAGTCAGCATTTTGCCAGTGTCCATACATACAGTAGATTCAATGGGAAGTAACGGAAAGATCTGTGAGACACTAACTTCAGTGAATAGCATTGAATGATTATCTAACTGCATCAAATAATTACATTGATGTACATAAAATACACTGTGAAGGATAGTTAATGCCTACATTTGCTCATCTAGCTAATGTTTTTGGGTATTTTGCAGATTCTGAAGTGGCCAACTATAGAAGCAAAAGGTGAAATAGTTGAAGGAACTTTGATAAATGTTGCAATTACTGATACAGAATTTAACTATCTTGTGGCAGCAACAGATAAAAACATTATTGTCATTTGGAAAAGAATATAATTATCGGCAGAAGAACTGGATATCCAGACCATTGCCACCTGGACTTTTATCGCAACTGGACGATGCACTCTGGCATCCTAATGGGTCCTGCGATTTATCGCAGAAGTCAAAATGTTTGTACGAGAAATATGGACGTGGTATAAGAATCATTGAGTCACTGCAACAACTTTGTCACCGATCATGTTGTTAATGAAAGGTGATTTGGAATAAGTACAGTTGATATATAATGTGCAAGATTATTTTATTGCTGAACAGTAATGTGACTTTTAGTTCTTCTTTAGGCTGCAGGGTGTAATTGCTGTTCCTTCATTGATTTATCGTCTAATGTTTTTAAGCAGATTAAAAATCTGACATACTTTTTTATATATTCTCCCTTATGACCTCATTACTCCATAAAATTTTAAATTAATTAAAAGCTATTAACTCGTTGGAAATATGTATCTGCATATTAGAAACGATTGTCCTTTGTTCCTTTGTGTGTACTTTTTATAGTCCATCATAGTTCGAGTTTCATGTATAACGCTATTATATTTTTTGTTTACACTTCAAAAATTATTAATCTGGCCAGGAAGTGAAATATTTTACTTTAATGATCTTAAAAAGCAAAGATAATGTTGTTGCTAAAGAGTTGTCAAACTTTAGCTTCATCTAAACAGTAATCAAACCTTGTATCCTTAAAGAAGTATCTTAAAGTTAAACAGGACTTGAAGAGCAAATCATGTACTCATGATATAAAATAATCATTGAACATTAAACATCTTGTATGTCATGTGGCAATTGCTTTATTCACCAGAATGAAACAGCCATGAATGGAATGATAAGCAAAAAAAAAAAACTGCTGGGAGAACTCTGCAGGTCAGGCAGCATCTTTGGACACTTCCCTTCACTCCAAATACGTACAGGTTTGTAGGTTAATTAGCTTGGTATAATTGAAATTGTCCCTAGTGTGTATAGGATAGTGTTAGTGTTCGGGGATCGCTGGTCAGAGAGGACTTGGTGGGCCAAAATGCCTGTTTCTGCATGCTGTATCTCTAAACCAAAAAGCTTCTGCCTGACTGGCTGAGTTCCTCCAGCAATTTTGTTGTTGTTGTTAACAATTCCAGCATCTGCAATCTCTTGTGTCTCCATTGATGAAAGTATCACCTATTATCATCTAACTTACAGATGAATTGTAAACATGTGTACTATTGATATTTTCTTAATATTTCAGATACAAGAGTAAAATAATCTTATGTTAAAAATTATGCTTTGTATTGTCTGGAATGATTGAAAGTGTGGTATAAAATTAAACACTTTCTGGTCTGTTTTATTATGTTTCTCTTTTTTTAACTTTAATTTATTTGGGATGTATTTACTTAATTTAAAATAGATTGCGGCCTGTCTTGCATATTAATTTATCAGACACCTAATTGATAGAAGCAATTCAATAACGGTAATAAACAGAATTAAATAGTACCATCATGAGGCTTCATTGGCTTTTCTCGTAGTTATTTTGATATAAATCCAGATTTATGGTTTTCAATGACCCACCTGGCCATTGCCACTGAATTCTGATAATGATTTTTATGAGTTAAATAAATACATTTGAGCCATGGGGTGGAAGATTGCAACCTTTACGTGGTCCGCCCTGTTTCGACTAATGCAATCAACCCGGCCGGCGTGCACAATCAAATAAGATCAAATAGAACAAGTTGTCCTACAACTTTAGGCTGTGCACGCCATACGCAAGAAGAAGAAGATTTGAGCCATAAAGAAAACTCCAAGTAGAAATCCAGAAAATTTCTCAGGGCACTTAAATATCTTATCAAATTGTTAACTTTGTGACATGTGTTCCTTCCTTTTCCCTGAGTCTGTAATCTGTTTCCCTCCACCCACCTTCTGTTATACTGGAAGCTGGTACTGTACATTTAAACTATTATTGTATGTGGGAAGCATAGGTGGTCCTGCAGAGTGTACCGTAAATAGAGTGCAGCTTCAACAGGACATTAGAGTCATGAAGTTGGTGTGGATGGGTTTTTGTTAAGAAGCTCCAAAGTTTGTTTTTAGATTTGCATTCAGAATTTACTATAACTTTACTGTTAGCCAATTGTAAACAGCGGCAGTTAACAAGTAGTTACATAATAATAGATACTGCTAACAGAGGCCGAATCAGATTTGGGGAATTTGGGTATGGCTTAAAGGTAGCAAAAATCCTTCTTAAAGGGATTGCAGTTTGAACAGGTATGAAGGTTAAGAATTTGGTAGTCCTTGAGAATTTGTTGAAAAGATGCAAGGGGTGTTGTTTGCTATTAAAAGTATAAATAGTTAAATTAAGAAAATGTTTATTTGATGAAATAAAACAAAAATATGTTAAGTGTTAACATGTGGGAGTTGTTGGATTTAGCATTTTTGGTAAATAGAGACTTTTTAGGGATCCTCAGTCCGAATGAATGTATATCTCACACCATGCGAGAAATCCTGGATACTCCTTGGCTTTTGGACAACCACATTAGAAGTGTCATCAATTGTTGGCCTGGACATTCCAGTAGGGGCTAATTACAATATAGTGCATCTACACTTTTCAGAGATGGTTATTCCGCAGTTTCTTCTGGTAGAAAAGAAATGGGTGACTGCTAGGCAGTGGCAGATGACACAGGAATCCACAGAGATTATCTTTTTTCTTTAACAGGTGATTATTTCAAATGCTGGAGAAGGTGAGGATTCCTTAGTGGAATACAGTCAAAACCACTGGCTCAGTGAGTGACTCAACTGTGTAGGATTGAGGTAAAGGAGAGAAAAGCTGAACTGATAGGACATTCAATATTTTAAGGGATAAACAGATGTCACTGTGGCCACTGACATGATTCCAGGATACGATGTTGTCTCCCTGTTGCCAAGACCAAGGATGTAGAGAATTTTGAAGAAGGATGATTGCAACCAGAGATTATTATATTGGTACAAAAATGTAGGTAGAAGGAAGGATTAGAGTCTGCAGGCAGGTTACAGTGACTTCGGAATAATATGAAATCTAGGACCTCAGAAATGATAACCAGTGGTTTCTTGCCTTTGCAACTACCTTTGTGTATAGAAATGAGGAGTATAGTGAAAATAAATGTGTGGCTGAAAAGATGGTGGTGGAGGGAGAGTTTTATGTGTGCCACTTGTGGTCATGTGTAGGGGGAGGTGCGGCCAGTATAAGGCATAAGCATTGCATCAGAACAAGCGTGGGACCATCTCATTACCCAGAAGTTTGTTGGTACTTTAGGTATGGATTTAGAGTGATACAGCACAGAAATAGGTCCTTCAGCTCAACTTGCCTATTCCGACCAAGATAACCCATCTACACTCATCTCACCTGCCTGCTTTTGGACCATATCCCTCCAACCAAGGGTTCCCAACCTTCGACTACCCAGGGGGTAAATTCGTTGAATCTGGATTTGTACATATTTTTTCTCATTGACTGACTGTGTTTGGTTCTGGTTTATCATTAGTTGTTCATGAATAAGTGAAATAACATTGTTATGTGCTATTAAAGTTGCCACGGGTTAAAGGGATAAAAAAAGGTTGGAAACCTCTGCTCTAAACCTTTCCTATCCATATACCTGTCCAAATGTATTTTAAAAGTAGTTATTGTACCTACCTCAAATACATCCTCTGGAAGCTTATATAATCTGTCAGAGGAAGCTTCCATATAACTATCACCCCCTGTGTGAACTAGTTGCCCTGAGGTTCCTATTAAATCTTTCCCCTTTCATCTTAAACCTATGTCCTCTGGTTCTTGATTCCCCTAATCTGGGTAAAAGACTATGTGCATTTACCCTATCTATTTCCCTCGTGATCTTATACACAAAAAATAGATTTCAAGGAGGAGGGAAACCAACTACAATTTCAAAAGGGAGATCAACGAAGTTGAATGCAGAAGGCAGGGGATTAGTAAACATGCCTGTGACAGAAAGTAATGGCAGAAAAAAAACAGAATTTTAACAATGCTTAATAGTGAATATGTTGACACAAGAAGTCCTGATGGACATGTGAGAGGATGATATGTCTATTACTGAAAAATGGTTAAAGTTTGGACTGGAATGACAGTCCTGGTTGGAATAGAGAGGTGTCAATAGAAAGAGGTTGTCACATTGATGGTGAAGGAAACAATTACTGTGGGGAAGAATGGAAAGCTGTAGATCAACAAATGAGCCCAAAAAAGGTTGAAATGAGATGAAAAGAGGCCAGTCATGGGAGTTGTATTTAAGATCTCAGTGTCCAAGGGAGATGGAAGTACAAATATAGACGTACAAAATATAGAAATACAAAACGAAGGGAAGATTTGTAGTGGATTTTACCTTTCTCAGCATTTACTAATTCAATACTAGAGTAGAAGGAAATGAAAGTTTAGAATTCAGAATTATTTCAAGGGGAGTTTTAAATCAGGCCAACCAAGAGAGGGTGCTGGGCTGGAAAGGTGACAATGGGAGAGCATTTGGGAGTGATCATAATTCAGTTAGATTGATCATAGAAAGGAAAATAACAAAAATGTATGAGTAAAAGTTGTAAATTGGGCTAAAGCCAGTTTTACAGGCTGAGATGTGATTTATCGATTGCAAATGGCTGTTTGCAAACAGGACCGTATTAGGTTTCAAACAATATTATTCCATTTATGGTTGTTGTTTATGAAGTGTTTATGTTAGCAAGTTACTTGTAAAGTATCTCACTTACTTGAAAAAAGGAAGCTGAGCATAATGTATCTTTAAGCAGGGAACATGCTGTTCTCTGTAATCGTATGATTCTGTTGGACGGGTGAGTCAATGAGGTATTCCTACTTTGCAACATTGGTTTTGGTTTATTATTGGTTTATTATTATCACGTGTGCTGAGATACTGTGGAAAAAAATTGTGTGCTCTCCAGTCAAATCAAACTATACATGAATGCAATCAACTAATTATTTCATGTGCAACAGATAATGTACAGAGAAGAATACCAGTGTGCAGAATATAGTGTGACACCATTCCAGCTACAGAGAAAAGGAAGATAAAACAAAAATGCAAGGGCTGCAATGAGGTAGGTGGCAGATCGGAACTAAACCTCAGTTTATGAGAAGACTGTTCAGCAGTTTATTAACAGTGGGAAAGAAGCTGTTCCTGAATCCGGTGCTCTGAAGCTTTTATATCCTCTGCTGGATGGGAGAGGGGAGAAGAGTGAATGACTGTAAATAGTCCTTGATTATGTTGGCTACTTTTACGAGGCAGCATGAAGTGTAGATGGAATTGCTGGGGGAGGAGGGCGGGTTTGTGTAATGGACTGTGCTACATCCACAACTGCATTTTCTTGCAGTCATGGGCAAAGCTGTTGCCAAACCAAGCTGTGATGCATCCCGATAGGATGCTTTATGTAGTGGATCTGTGGAAGACGGCAAAAGTTGTTGGAGACTTGTCGAACTTCCTTAGTATTCCGAGAAAGTAGAAGCATTAGTGTGCTTTCTTGGTCATAGGTTACATCCAAGAACCTGAAGCTCTCGACCATCTCCACTTCAGTACCATTGATGCTGATTGGGACATGGACAACACCTTGTTTCCTAAAGTATAAACCTGTGGTTTTCAAATGTTTTACTAGATAACCCACAATAACAGAATAGTTCATTCTCGCAACTTAATAATGAGTTCTGAGTTCTCTGGTCTGTAGACTCATGTTTGTTTGAAAAATCGGACATAGAGACTATAGGGGGGTTGCACGTAAGGTCAATCCATCTGGAGGACATACGTAACTTCCGGTATATGTTATTAATGCAAGAAACGCGTACATTTCCTACCTGTTAAAAACCGCCAAAATGATGAATCTTTGCGCTGTAAAAAATTGTGGAAGTCGGGGTAAGTGTGAGAGACATGTACCCAACTTCAGAATTCCAAACGTGAAGCGAAATGAAGGTAAAGAGAAGCGAGAGCTGAAGGGACAGTAACAGCTAAAGTGCTTGGCGAACATTGGCCGTGCAGATATCGGAATTGAAAATATCGGGAATTATCGTGTTTGCTCACTGCATTTCATCAACAGTAAGGCATTATTTGTTTTTTTTCTTGATTCCTTTGGTATCTAAAAAGTCTCAGAAGTGATAAATCTGGTTGTAAATTTTGCTTCAGAGGCGTTTTCTTTTTGTATGTAAAAACCCACTTGAGAACCATGGGCCATTTTAAAATTTTACAACCAGATTTATCACTTCTGAAACTTTTTAGATGCCAAAGGAATCAAGAAAAATGCAAATAATGCCTTAGTTGATGAAATGCAGCGAGCAAAAGGCCAATGTTCGCCAAGCACTCTGGCTGTTGTCCCTTCAGCTCTCGCTTCTATCTACCGTAATTTCTCCTCACTTTTAGAATTCTGAAGTAGGCTAAATGTCTCTCACGCTTATCCCGATTTCCATAATTATTTACAGCGCAAAAATTGACAATTTCGGCGGGTTTTAACGGGCCCACTACGCTGGAAACAATGGTAAGTGCTTACCTGCAGTTCATCGCATGTACTCCACTTGGCGTAGCGTAGCAACAGCATGGGTCGTGACCCAACTGCCGTGAAATCTTGCTATATTTAACATGTAGCGACTGCCTGAGTGTCATAGCCCCCACTTTAATAACCAATGGTCCAGAATAGTCCATTAACAGCTTAGAACTGCAATATCTAAATAACTTTGTGAGTGATATCTTGCAAATAAGTCACTGCCTCTGGATTTATAATTATGCCATGTCTCAATGCATTCATTAAGTGATTACAGCAAGCAGAAATTACTATTGTATTACAATTTTTTGAGTCGCATCCAAGTTTCAAGTGATCATTTGACTGCCTGCAATATTATACTCTGTCTCGGCAAATACATACTTTATGAACTGTTCGGCAATGGTCGGTCCGCAATAACCAACCTGAACTCCCGGTGGCTCAGCACTTCAACTCCCCCTCCCATTCCGTATCTGACCTCTCTGTCCTGGGTCTCCTCCATGGCCACAGCGAGCAACACCGTAAATTGGAGGAAATGCACCTCATATTCCGCTTGGGCAGTCTACATCCTGGTGGCCTGAACGTTGAATTCTCCCAATTCTGCTAGCCCTGGCTGTCCCCTCCCCTTCATCAGCCATCTGGTTGTCTCCTCCCCTCCCCCAGCCCTCGGGCTCCTCCTCCTCCTTTTCCTTTTTTCCTTTCTTCTCCCCACCCCCTATCAGTCTGAAGAAGGGTTTCGACCCGAAACGTTACCTATTTCCTTCGCTCCATAGATGCTGCTGCACCCGCTGAGTTTCTCCAGCATTTTTGTGTACCGGCAATTTTGGTTAACTTGACTATTTCGCAATTTCCTGTACTATTTTTAAAGTTCTAAGGACAGGACAACTTACTGAAAAATGGGTGAATGTTCACATTCCTTTTCCACTATGTTTGCAGTGAAATCTTTAACAGAAGAATTCTTTTCACAGAACCTGATTAACATGCTCTGAATTTACTGTGATTTTTTTCAAATCTTTTTTCAAATTTTCTGAATGTGTCCATTTGAATTATTAAAGTGACTATGTTTACAATGGACATTGCAATGCTGGTACTTAATCTCTGCTTTCTGGGAAAGGAGGTTTATACCAGAGTACCTCTGAGGTGCTACGGTTGTGACCAGCTTCAAGAGAGAAGAAGAGTCTCCTTTGGTAACTACAGAGCATCTTCCTGCAGTCTGCCATGGAGGAGGTGATTGCGAGTCCTCTTCAACCTTCAGTCTTCAAAGAGTTGCTCCACGTCCATCTGGAGGTACCATGGGACACCGGGACACAATGTGATGGAGTAACTCCGCAGTTATGTTTAAGAAGGAACTGCAAATGCTGGAAAATCGAAGGTAGACAAAAATGCTGGAGAAACTCAGCGGGTGAGGCAGCATCTATGGTGCGAAGGAAATAGGCAACATTTTGGGTCGAAACCCTTCTTCAGACTGATGTGAGGGTGGGGGGGGGGGGGAAGAAGAAAGGAATAGGTGGAGCCAGGGGGCTGGGGGAGAGCTGAGAAGGGGAGGAGAAAGTAGGGAGTACCTGAAATTAGAGAAGTCACTGTTCATACCGCTGGGGTTCAAACTGCCCAAGCGAAATATGAGGTGTTGCTCCTCCAATTCAGCAGGTCAGGCAGCATCTCTGGAGAACATGGATAGGTGGTGTTGCAGGTCGAGACCCTTCATCAGACCCTGCGATGCTGCCTAACCTGCTGAGTTACTCCAGCGCTTTGTGTCCTTTTGTGTATAAACCAGCATCTGCAGTTCCTTGTTTCTACATGGAGGTGCAGTTAGCATGATTTTCACCATGTGATAACTCCAAGAAGATTGCACCAGTCGGCCTTCTTCAGCTTCAGTAAACCTTATTCCCCTTGAGTCATGGAGTTAGTGAAACATTTTTCTCATATTTGGCTGCCTATGGTAATTTATCTCCATCTTACATGCATTCTATAACAGCATGCAAGCGATGACACTAACCAGAGAAACCAGTGTTAAACAAGGTTGTGTCATCGACCTTTTATTTTTAACAATACTTTAACAATTTAACATTACTTCTTGCTGCCATATTGTAGCTCAACTTCAGGAGCTGATCTTCAGTAGTAATGAACAGTTGTTTAACCTATGGCGACTACATTCCAGAACCAAGGTCACCCCAACCTCACTATCAAACTGCAGCATGCAGCTGGTGTTTGCACTTACGTCCATGATATCTACACCAAAGCACACGAGAGGCCCTCTATCAACACGCCCTCACTGCACCACAATGTCCTCTGACAATAAAGTTTGTGACGAGGGCCTGCAAACGGAGGACAACTTCTCACCTCTCCAAGACCCTGCGCTTGAAAGGATATTTGAAGATCAAGACCACAGACAGAGGACAAAACTCAGGGTTGACAGGGCAGCGGTGGTCTCTGCTCCACTCTGTGAGATCCGAAATACCTACAAGGTGCAAGAACAATGCTACCATCGCTGTCTCCACAATATCGCAACAACTACGCTGAAAGTTTAAGCAGACCAGCATCAATGTTTTCTTCTCAGGCCAATATCCCCAGCATTGAGGTCCTAATTATTCACAGTTGGTTATATCAGTCATGCCACTTTGTTCATATGCTCAACACCAAAGATGCTCCTCTAGTATCTTTGCTCAACACAATTCTCTCAAAAACAGATACTCAATTTCGAGTTCTTTTAGAGAAAGAGATTACCCGGCAGCCAGTGGGAAAGGTTCAAGGACATTCTCAAAGTCTCCCCGAAGGAATGTAACATCTCCACTCACTGCTAGGAATCCCTAGCCTATGAATACTCAAACGGAGAAGGAGCATTTGGGATGATATTAGGAATGTTAAGAACCACTCTTTGGGAACACACCGAAGCCTAGCACAGTCTAGTGTTAGGGATTTCTTGTGTTCCTTTTGGAAAGAGGCAAAAGACACACAAGAAATCACAAGCTTCCCTGTTGGAAGAGGCTGCTGTTCCCAAACTGACCTCATCAGTCACTATAGAACCGACAAAACTGCAATGGAATTAAGTAATCGTCCATCCCAACGAACTGCTTAAGATGATGAAGAAGAAAGGGAGGTAGTCACAAAATGCTGGAGTAACTCAACGGGACAGGCAGCATCTCTGGAGAGAAGGAATGGTTGACGTTTTGTGTCGAGAGCCTTCTTCAGACTGATGTCGGGAGGTTCAAGGTTCACATTTATTTCTCACATGCACCAGTTAAGGTACAGTGAAATGAGTTACCTTCCAGCCATACAATTAAAAATAACAATAGAATTTAACATAAACATCAGCCACAGCATTCTTCACTGTGATGGAAGGCAATATAGTTCAGTCAGCCTTCCTCCTTTGTTCACCTGTGATCAGGTGCCTTGACCCTCCGTAGTCGCCGCTACGGAAGGCCCGATGTACAAGCCCTCTCGTCAGGATGATCGAAACTCCGACGTCGGGACAGATCGAACACACACCACGGCTTGGAGTTCCCGAGTTGGCCACTTCCTTACCGGAGACCGCGGCTTCAGGATGTTATAGGCCGCAGGCCAGCGATCGGAGCTCTTCTCTGGCGATCCCCGGCAAGAGATCACCCCGCTCCGTGATGGAAAGTCCACGCTGCGTCTGCTTCAGAAGCTCTAGGCCCGACTCCGGGAAAGGCCACACCAATCCAAGTTGTTAGGCTGCGAGGGAAGTGAAGAAGCGACAAGGAAAAAAGTTGCATCTCCGTCGAGGTAGGTGACCGAAAACGGTTTCCCCCTATTCCCCACCCCCTCCCTCACCACCCCCCACATAAGACATACCGAGAGACACTAAAACATACATTTGTACATACTTAAAAAAAACAAAAAGTCGTAATAACAAACCCGCCGCTGCTGGCGAGGCAGTCAACGTGCAGCGTCACCCAATGAATTTGGCCCAGGACAGAAAGGTCAGATTGGGAATGGGAGTGGGAGTTAAAGTGCTGAGCAACCGGGTGATCAGCTAGGTTTAGGCAGACTGAGCGGAGGTGTTCAGCGGAACGATCGCTGAGCCTGCGCTTGGTCTTGCCGATATACAGGAGTCGACATTTGGAGCAGCAGATACACTAGATGAGTTTGGAGGAGGTTCAAGTGAGTCTCTGCCTCACCTGAAAAGACTTGGGGTTTTAAGTCCTGGGTCTCCTCCATTGTCAGAGTGAGGCCCAGTGCAAATTGGAGGAACAGCACCTCATATTTCGCTTGGATTGCTTACACCCCAGCGGCATGAATATTGACTTCTCTAACTTCAAGTATCCCTAGCTTTCCCTCTCTCTCCATCCCCCTTCCCAGTTCTCCCACCAGTGTTACTGTCTCCATCTACATTTTATCTCTGAACTGCCCACTCCCGACATCAGTCTGAAGAAGGGTCTCGACCCGAAACGTCACCCATTCCTTCTCTCCAGAGATGCTGCCTGTCCTGCTGAGCTACTCCAGCATTTGTGTCTACCTTTGATTTAAACCAGCACCTGCAGTTCTTTCCTACACAAGAAAGGGAGAGTACTTTCAACACTAAAATTACAAAAGCAGCATGGCTGGACAGTTAGAATATCCATTAATAACTTGATTTGTGGGAAATTGCAATTTTAATTGAGTACTGTTGCTTAAATACAGAATCTCATGATTCATTGTTTAAATTTTCATGACTATGATCCACAAACCTGTATTCAAGTGGAGAGAGTCCTCAACTTCATGTTCCTGGGCGTTCGCATCTCTGATGACCTATCTTGACACAATCCAACACATTGATACAATCATAAAGTAAGCCCATCAACTCCTCTATTTCCTCAGTAGATTAAAAGGACTCAGAATGTAAACGAATATTCTCATCAACTTCTATAGTTGCACAGTAGTAAGCATATTGACTG
The DNA here is from genome assembly GCA_038087875.1 of Malacoraja senta. Taxonomy (NCBI): domain Eukaryota; kingdom Metazoa; phylum Chordata; class Chondrichthyes; order Rajiformes; family Rajidae; genus Malacoraja; species Malacoraja senta. The sequence continues at coordinate 16,378,412 of CM075982.1, forward strand.
GTTGCATCACACCCTGGTTTGGCAACTTGAATGTCCAGGAATGAAGGAGATTGTAAGTTGTGGTCCTTGCCCAGTCCATGATAGGGACTGACCTCCCCACCATAGGAGGCGCTGCCTCAAAAAAGTAGCCAGAATCATCGAAGACCCAAACCAAAGATCTTGCTCTGGTATGTTTGAGACAAACTACCCTGGCCATTCTCTCATTTCCTGTCTACCATTACGAACTTACGGAATAGCTTTTCCCAACTACCATCAGGCTCTTGAACACTCCACAACACTATGTACCATGTTCGTTTGCACTAAGGACTTTGGGCTTTTTTGTACTCGTATTCGGATTATTAATTATTTGCTTCTATTTATTATATATTATCTATGTGTATTGCGTTACAGGCCTGTTGTGCAAGTAAGAATTCCATTGTTCCGTTGTCGGCACATATGACAATTAAACACTCTTGACTCCTGACTGAAGTTTAAATTTATAGCGGTGGTGTAGCAATGATGTCATTAGTTTTGCCTCTGTTTACACACCTGGTGCAAGATTAGGTCAGTGAAGCGGTCGACAATGCTCTATCCATTTGCAGTATTCACTAAATCTGAAAATTTAAAAAGACACGTTTTTTTGTTTTTTTTTAATGCAAAAAAAAAATAACTGGGAAAAAGAAAACAAAAAAATACGAATCGACATTTTTATGTGCTGCTGGAAATGTAATCTCAGTGAAACACAAAATTGATTTATCGTGACGTCTGTAGTATCCAACGGCTGTGGGGAAGATCCCTTCAAACCATTGGTGCCGTGGTTATTAATAATTGCATGAGAGGCTGGAGCCAGCCAATGAATAAGACTGGGCAGTTGTTGTTTGTCCTTGAAGGCGACAGCAGAAATGTGCTGGCTGCATGAGTGAGCCGTGCGAGTGGTGCCTTGATCCCAGCTGCGAGATGGATCCGGCTGGCAGGGACTGCTGTGCTCCACGAAAGAGGCACCATTGTCTGGAAAGCAAAAGTTACATGTGTTTGTTCGTGGACTAAAAACACAGGAAAGGGGTGAAAGGACATCGAAAGGGTGCAAAAGGCAAAGAGGACGATGGCCAGCGCTTGGAGAGGGCGAGCGGTGGTGTTTGTGTGGTGTGCCGGCGGCCGACGATCCGCTTTGTATCCATTCCCCGCTCGAGTCCTCGGCTTCGCTGCGACCCGACTGAGTGCCGGCGGTTCGACGAGGTGGCGGTCCACCTCCTCCATGACAGGCTATTCTGAACTAAACAGGGAAAGATCTAAAACTATCTCCTCCTTCTACAATCAATCCGCGATAGATGCAGCAGCTGAAAAGGTCACGATAACAAATCTTTTGTCTTTCTCAAGCTTCTGTTCTGAAAGGTGGGACGGGGGTGGCTGGAGAGTTTTCAAATTGATTACAACAGCTATTCTTATATAATTTCGGACCCTTTGTTTCATACATAGTGGGTGAAATAAAAGCCCAGTTGTTTAAGCTTGAACAGGGGTTCAATTGCTGAGGTAAACATTTCAATGTTGTTTGTGTAGGATGGATCCAGTATTTTGTGTATAATAATGTTTATTGCAGTACTGAGTTCTAAATTGGCGCATGGCCTTTGCTTCGACCTCACTTGTGACAGTAAAAACCCAGCTCCCTGCCCTCCCCAACCTGTTTTCCGTATGCAGACTTTGTTTGCTCTGAACATTTTTTTCTTTCAATTGCTGCTGTTCGGAAGTAAGAAACTAACCGAGTGGTATGTTCTGTCTTTTGTGATTGAGATTCACAATAAAGAGGTGTTTTAAAACGATTCTGAACTGCTTGACATATCTGGCAGCTCTGCTGTGCTCTCTGCTCCAAGTCTTTCGGAGACTTTGTTTACTTCACTGCTCACCCAGATGACTGCTGTTATGACGATGAATCTGAATTTCACCCTCCCCCCTTGCAGATTTTTGGAAGACAAAAACTATTTTGTTTCTTCCGAAAACACTCACCATGAGTCATAGGGTGATACTGTGTGGAAACGCCCTTCGGCCCAACTTGCCCACACCGGCCAACATGTCCCAGCTACACTAGTCCTACCTGCCAGCATTTGGTCCATATCCCTCCAAACCTGTCCTATCCATGTACTTGTCCAACTGTTTCTTAAATGTTTGGATAGTCCCTGTCTCAACTACCTCCTATGGCAGCTTGTTCCATACATCCTCCACCCTTTGTGAAAAAGTTACCCCTCAGATTCCTATTAAATCTTTCCCCCCTTCACCTTAAACCTATGTCTTGTGGTCCTCGATTCATCTACTTTGGGCAAGAGACTGCATCTACCTGATCTATTCCTCATGATTTTATGCACCTCGTTAAGATCGCCCCTCATCCTCCTGTACTCCAAGGAATATAGTCACAACCTACTCAACCTCTGCCTATAGCTCAGATTATTCCAGGCAACATCCTCGTAAATCTTCTCTGTACCCTTTCCAGCTTGACAACATCTTTCCTATAACACGGTGCCCAGAACTGAACACAATACTCTAAATGTGGAGGTTGAAACAGGAACGTGGGTGGTGTTGAAATCAACTCCCCCACCACCCCGAATATGGGTCACTGATATGTGACCACCTTCCAAAATTATTTTAATTGTCTTCTCTCCTCTCTTGCTATGCATTCTAGTCTGTACACTAGCCCTGCCTGTATCAATGTCTATATCAGGTACAGCAGTTAGGGCTAACCAGGGTGATATTTCACCCTCTACTCATTCACTCCCCTGACCGAATCAAGCATGACATTTTAGCTTGGTAAAATAAGTTAATTGGCTTCACCAACTTCAATCTGGTTTTGCTAGAATTTTACATCTTGGAACCATGTGATTCAATTATTTAAATTATGATTCATTTTGGACCATAAGACATTGGAACAGAGTTAAGCTATTAGGCCCATCAAGTCTGTTGCACCATTTGATCATGGCTGATCTATTTTTCTCAATCCCATTGTTCTGAAGACTTCCCCTTGTAACATTTGCTGCCCTTACTAATCACGAAACTATCTATGTCTGTACTTTGCCAATGAAATGGAGGGCAGGAATTTGACTTCCAATTTCTTTAACCTATTCATGGTCCAAAGATAGTAAAGTGCAAATTCTTATCTGCTCTAACAGAATAGCTTGTACAAAAACAAAGCCTCTCTGGTTCAATTGTATAAACTCAACTGTTTGTTAGGCTATTTCTGCATTATTGCTTTTGGGTCTGAACACAGACTGAACGATTTCCTTCCTGGAAACTATTGAACCAGGTGTATTTTTATTTTGATCCTACAGCTTCATTGACACCGTTACTTATTTAAGATTTTTATTCTTTATTAACTGAATTCAAATCCATCGAGCTGTAGAAGTGGGGATGATCCTTTGGTCAAGCAATTTACCAATATTCAATTAACGAGTGGAATGAAACCCAAGAATTTTAACTTGCGGCTGGGCGCATGCTATTCACGAGCAGGGGGGGCGCAGTCGGTTGTGTACAGTCTTGGTGAATGTGTGATACGAATTAATAATTTGCATGGTTCAGTCTTGATAAGCATGCACATTTCAGGGTGTATGATGCAGACTGGATAGGCACAAGTAGTATTGCATCACATTGAATTAATAATTAATTTGGGGAGTAATATGTCAAAATTTCATAACAGCATTTCACATTTGCAGGGTAGCAAAGCATACTTTATATAAAATTCACAGAATGTGTAACATACAGGAAAATATACAACACATTTTGGAGCAATGAAATGCATTTGGGATTAGTGTAACACTTTTCATAGGGCGGTGCATCACTCCAGGATGTGTATATTTGTAAAATAATGCAATAAGAGTGAGCAAGCCATGGCCGTCAGTACCATCAATTCGTGTATAATTCAGATTTTCTAATGATGCAAAACAACATCAAAGAATACAGGAAGTGTTCTGCAGGCTGAGCAGCATCAATTGAGTTGTCGAGGACTCTTCATCAGACCTTGGTAAAAGGACAGCTGAGTGATGCGATGCAGTCTAAAGTTGTCAACATAACAAAAACTTAACTTGGAACAAATTGAATAAAATACAGCCACATCTGTGGAAAAAGATTTGCAGACCAATCACTCTCTCCTCCCACAGCACTCTTCTGTGCAGCCAAGGGGATTGCAACACCTGTCCTGTTACCTTTTCACACCTTCCAGGGATCCATACGGGTAGCACAACCATTCACTTGTACTTCCAAGTTGGTCTAATTCATTGGCTGGTCACCGATTGAGTGACTGCTTTGCAGAAAAATCTCCATTCAGTTCCAGAGGCAACCTTGAGCTTCCTGGCCTGTCATTTTAATTATCTTCTGGCATCCTTGCATATTGCTCAAATAATAAGCTCAAGGAACAGCATCTCGTCTTCCAACTAACATTACTATCTGCAGCACTTACCTGAAGTTCTTCAACACAATATTATTTTTGCACAGATACTACATAGAAACATAGATTGGATTTAAGAGAGAGATAGATAGAGCTCTAGGGGCTAGTGGAATCAAGGAATATGGGGAGAAGGCAGGCACGGGTTACTGATTGTGGATGATCAGCCATGATCACAATGAATGGCGGTGCTGGCTCGAAGGGCCGAATGGCCTCCTGCACCTATTTTCTATGTTTCTATAGTAATCATAAAGCAAGATCATACTTTAGTTGAGGTGCTTTCAAGCTAATCCCTCCTCAATATAAATAAGATTAGTTTGGCAAGTGGAAAAGTAATGAAGAAATGCTAGTTAAACAGGAGGTAGATTATGTATCCTTACAGAAGGAAAGATGCAGCAACCAAAATTTGAACATTAAGCTCCATGGATAACTAAGGAGGTAGACTTTGACTTGGGTATAGACTGCATAATTTCCACCAAAATCTAATTAAGAGCAGCTACTCAAATCTTGTGGCTGCACAATGGATGGAAGCTGTCGTCGTGCTGTGACTCACCTCCTACTGTCTCTTAAAGCTTTTACCATCTGCAAGACACAAACAGGAATATGGTGGCTCTCCATTTGTATGGATGAGTGTAGCACCAATTCCACAACCTCCATTGTCCTGGAGGGGGTGTATAGGATCATGTCTCCCTCCAAGTCGCACACCATCGTGACTTGGAAGTGTATCATTGTTCTTTCATTATCATTGGGTGAAACTCCTTCCCCGACTGATCTATGAGTATATATTTACTAGAGTGCTTCTGTGGTTCTCAAAGGTAGCTCAACACTTTCTTTGGGACAGTTAAAGAGGATAATAAATGCCCTTGCCAGTGACACAGGAGATGTGAATGAATAAAAACGTGGCAGGTCTCCTTGCTCTCTGTTAGCGACACTGAAAGGGCCACTCGTACAGAAACATGAGACGGCAGAGGTTACCTGCAGGATCCTGCACCGGGAAATAATTCAATTTGCAAACTGCCACAAGTGATCACAGATGCCTCTGGACACTGTCATTTCAGCACTTGGAAACTCTTTACGAGGGCTGTTTCTCTATTGCTGGATGCACATTTTAAGTTTGAGCTCCAGGCCAGGCATCATGGTAAAAGGCATAGAAGTCCATATGCCCGTGAGACCCTAGAGCCAGAGTCTATAGGGGACACACACACTCCCCCTTCAAATTTTCACAGCACTAATGTCTAATGGGCTCTGGTGCTCCAAGGCATTTGTCACAGAGATGTGTGTCATTTAACAGGCAGCTCTCTGAATTGTCACACTCAACCTGAGGTCTCTAGAACCAGATGGTTCGAGGCATGCCCACAGTTTAGTTCATGAGATGGAGTAGAATTAGGCCATTCGGCCCATCAAAGTCTACTCTGCCATTCAATCATTGCTGATCTACCTCTCACTCCTAACCCCATTCTCCTGCCTTCTCCCCATAACCTCTAATATTAGAATTTAGAATGCTATTTATTGTCATTCAAACCTAGGCTTGAACGAAATATCATTACTACAGTTTTTTTTTTACATTACAAAAAAAAACAAGACCCACACTTAACACAGTTTACATAAACATCCATACTAATCAGGAATCTATCTATCGCTGCCTTAAATATATCCACTGACTTGGCCTCCACAGCTGTTTGTGGCAAAGAATTCCTCAGATTCACCACCCTCTGACTAAAGAAATTCCTCCTCATCTCATTCCTAAAATAACGTCCTTTTCTCCTAGACTCTCACTCTAGTAGAAACATCCTCTCCACATCCACTCTATCCAAGCCTTTCACTATTCTGTACATTTCACTGAGGTCCCTCCTCATTCTTCTAAACTTCAGCGAATATAGGCCCAGTGTCGTCAAATGCTCATCATATGTTAACCTACTCATTCCTGGGATCATTCTAGTAAACCTCTTCTGAACCCTCTCCAGAGCTAGCACATCCTTCCTCAGATATGGTGCCCACAATTGCTCACAATATTCCAAATGCAGCCTTACCAGTGCCTTACAGAGCCTCAGCATTACATCGAAGGTAGACACAAAATGCTGGAGTAACTCAGGCAGCGTCTCTGGAGAGAAGGAATGGGTAACGTTTTGGGTCGAGACCCTTCTTCAGACTTTCTTTCCTACTCAGCATTACATCCCTGTTTTTGGATACATGCCCTCTCGACATAAATGCTAGCATTGCATTTTGCTTTCTTTACTACTGATTTGATTTGCAAATTAACTTGCAAATCCTGCATCAGCACTCCCAAGTCCATTTGTACCTCCAATTTCTGGATTCCCCATTTAGAAAATAATCTACGCCTTTATTCCTACTACCAAAATACATGACTCTACACTTTGCTACACTATATTCCATCTGCCACTTCTCAGCCCACTCCCAACCTATCCAAGTCCTTCTGCAGAGTCCCTACTTTCTCAACACTACCTGCCCCTCCACCTATTTTCATATCCACAAACTTGGCCACAAAGCCTTCAATCCCCTCGTCCAAATCATTAATATACAAAGTGAAGAGTAGCGATCCCAGCACAGACCCCTGCGGAACTCCTCTAGTCACTGGCAGCCAACCAGAAAAAGCCCCCTTTATTGCCACTCTTTGCCATCCAGCCAATCTGATATCCATGATAGTATCTGCCCTTTGATACCATGGGCTCTCATCTTCCTTAGCAGCCTCCCATGTGGCACCTTATCAAAGGCTTTGAAAATCTAGGTATACAATATATACTGACTCCCCTTTGTCCTGCTATTTACTTCTTCATAGAATACCAGCAAATTTGTCAGGCAAGACCTCCCCTTCACAGTCATGCTGACCGGCCTATTTTATCGTGAACTTCTAAGTACTCCGTAGCCTCATCCTTTATAATGGACTCTAAAATCTTACCAACCACCAAAGTCAAACTAGCCGGCCTATAGGTCCCACTATTCTGCTTTGCTCCGTTCTTGTGCAGCGGGGTAATGGCAATTTCCCAATCATCTGGAACTACTACTGACTCTAGTGATTCTTGAAATATCACTATCAATGCCTCCACAATCTCTAAAGCCACCTCTTTCAGAACCATAGGGTGCAGTCCATCTGGTCAAGGTGACTTATCCACCAGCCCTTTCAGTTTCCCAGGTACCTTAGCCTGTTTATCGGCGAATCCAAGTGCAGGCTCAGCGATCGTTTCGCTGAACACCTCCGCTCAGTCTGCCTAAACCTACCTGATCTCCCGGTTGCTCAGCATTTTAACTCCCCCTCCCATTCCCAATCTGACATTTCTGTCCTGGGCCTCTTCCATTGTCAGAGTGCGGCCCAGCGCAAATTGGAAGAACAGCACCTCATATTTCACTTGGGTAGCTTACACTCCAGCGGTATGAACATTGACTTCTCAAACTTGAAGTAGCCTTTGCTTTCCCTCTCCATCCCCTTCCCAGTTGTCCCACCAGTCTTACTGCCTCCGACTACATTTTACTCTACACCACCCACTCCCCTGACATCAGTCTGAAGAAGGGTCTCGACCCGAAACGTCACCCATTCCTTCTCTCCAGAGATGCTGCCTGTCCTGCTGAGTTACTCCAGCTATTTGTGTCTACCTTCTCCCTAGTAATAGCCACTCCATTAACTTCCACCCCGACTCTTGAATTTCAGGCACATTGCTGGTGTCTTCCACTATGAAGACTGATGCACAGTTAAGTTATTCAACTCCTCTGCCATTTCTTTATTCCCCATTATCATTTCTCCTGCATTATTTTCCAACGGCCCAACGTCCACTCTTGCCTCTTTCTTGCTCTTTATATAGCTGAAGAAACTCGTGCTACCCTCTTATTATTAGCTAGCTTACCTTCATATTTCATCTTTTTGCCCGTATTGCCTTTTAGTTACCTTCTGTTGTTCTTTAAAAGCTTCCCAAACCTCTGGTTTCCCAAAACAGCCGGTACATGCACTGTGTCCACTGGATATGATACGTGAGATGGAAGTGGAGATTACAATCCAGCAATTTACACCTCTGCGTTACCCATGGAGTCATAGTGATATGCCACCAAAACACAGCACCAAGACCACACCGACCATCAACCACACATTTACACTAATCCTACATTAATCCCATTTTATTCTCTCCTTGTTTTCATCAACTCCCCCCAGATTCTACCATTTGCTGACAACCAGAGGCAATTTGCAATGGCCTAAAAACCTACAGTCTATGGTATGTGGGAGGAAACCCGAGCAGCCAGAGGAAATCCATGCATTTCCAGGGAGAATGTGCAGACTCCACATAGACCGGATTGAACCCAGGTCTATGACGCTGTGAGGCAGCAGCTCTACTAGCTGTCCACACCGTCCACTGGGACCCTGAGAATTCAGTTGACCCTGGAGAGCACGATTGTGCTGTCCTCCTACAGGATTTCAGGATCTCTCTTCTTTCCCCACCCCCTGCCCATTCCCAGGCTCACCCACACTCCACGGCCAGCATTCCCACGGATGCCATCGGACGGCAGCCCCTTCCAAGAGTGTGCCCATTGAGACCCCATACCAGATAACCACTGTCCCTCTGTGTAGACGGGAACTCTTCCAACAGCCTGGTTCCAGTCACACGTGGGCACTGTCATAGAGTTAGGCCATGCATGTCTGGCAGGCTGACACTCAAAAAGGTACGGCTGTAAATTATTGAACAGTACACACATAATGTAGAAACAAGGAACTGCAGATGTTGCTTTACAAAAAAATGACACAAAGTACTGGAGTAGCTCAGCATGTCATGCAGCATCTCTGGAGAACATGGATAGATGATGGTGTCAGCCAGGATCCTTCCCTTATATACACATATTTAGTTTTGATATTGTATTTATTATTTTGTGAATTATATTGACACTGATTTGACCCTGTCTCACAAATCATTTATTTTAACTAAGCCTTGGACTTAATGTTCAGGACATTTAGAAAATAGTAAATGCATTGCATAATTAGAATTGTTATATTTAGCTTTTATGCTGGAATTTTAGTGCAATGAAAGATATGCTAGCACTAAGAAACCACTTAAGTTATTCAGACATGGCAGCCAATGTATCCCCATCTAATCGTATTAAAGGAGGTCTTCAAAACATTGCTGAAAGGGCTCTTGCACACTAAGTATCTTGAAGGTAGAGAAGTCAATGTTCATACCGCTGGGGTGTAAACTAACAAGCGAAATATGAGGTTACCCCAGTGGTATCACCACAAATTGGAGGAACAGCACCTTATATTTTGCTTGGGTAGCTTACACCCCAGCGGTATGAACATAGAAACATAGAAAATAGGTGCAAGAGTAGGCCATTCGGCCCTTCGAGCCTGCACCGCCATTCAATATGATCATGGCTGATCATCCAACTCAGTATCCTGTACCTGCTTTCTCTCCATACCCCCTGATCCCTTTAGCCACAAGGGCCACATCTAACTCCCTCTTAAATATAGCCAATGAACTGGCCTCAACTACATTCTGTGGCAGAGAATTCCAGAGATTCACCACTCTCTGTGTAAAAAATGCTTTTCTCATCTCAGTCCTAAAAGATTTCCCCTTTATCCTTAAACTGTGACCCCTTGTTCTGGACTTCCCCAACATCGGGAACAATCTTCCTGCATCTAGCCTGTCCAACCCCTTAAGAATTTTGTAAGTTGCTATAAGATCCCCCCTCAATCTTCTAAATTCTAGTGAGTACAAGCCAAGTCTATCCAGTCTTTCTTCATATTATGTTGGAGGAGAGGGGTGATAGCGATATAAAGGGGAGGGTAGTGTCTTGTGTTCTGTGTCTTGTGTCTACTGTTTGTGGGTAAGGGTGTCTGTTTAGTGTTCAGCCATGAGCGAATGGCGGTGCGGGCTCGATGGACCTGGTGGTCTACTCTCGCACCTACTTTCTATGTTTCTATGTTTCTATGTTAATATCAGAGGTTTAAAGTGATGGCAGTAGAACCAAATGCGGCATGGCAGGAAATAACTTTAAATGACCTGGAATACCCTGGTGGTGAGTTTCGTAATTACATGTGGGATTTGGATAAAAAATTTAGGGATCCTCAGGAAGAAAATGCAGGGCGGTTGGGTAAAAGCAGAATGATTAATTGAATTGAACTGCAGAAGATTTGGCACAGGTACAAAGGACTCTTCCTGTACTATGTCACATTACGAATGCAGTACATTTGAAGGAATATTGCGACATTCTTAAGGATTAGTGTTAACATTTTCAGGGGCTGTGTAAAATCAAGATTGTTGTTACATATCCTGGGAATGTACTGCACATTTGGATAGGGACGGTGCATTCGGTATGTTGGGGATTAGACTGGCACTTTCAAAGGCTGAAGTGTTTTCTACTGATACCACTGGGTTTCCAACTGGGTGGCCAGTATCTATAACGGGTCTGTGGTAAACAGTGTCTATTACAGACTAATGAAAGCTGTTCACTCAGTTAAAATGTCTTTGCAAGAGTCTACTTGATATATTAAGCAGAAGTCATGATGGAATTGCAGCAGCTCTTCCAGATAAACCATAGGGCCATCTCCAGTGGAACATTGTGTGCAATGACACCAGTCAATGATGGCAGCCTCGAGGCTGGAGGAATTACCCAGTCAGAACTGGCTGTCCAGAATAGTTGTGTCACTATTTGCAGTCCAGTGCAGTACACTTGAGATAAGTATAACACAAGTATAATACAAATGGGCGGCACGGTGGCGCAGAGGTAGAGTTGCTGCCTTACAGCTAATGCAGCGCCGGAGACCCGGGTTCGATTCCAACAACGGGTGCTGTCTGTACGGAGTTTGTACGTTCTCCCCGTGATCTGCGTGGGTTTTTTCCGAGATCTTCGCCTTCCTACCACACTCCAAAGACGTACAGGTATGTAGGTTAATTGGCTTGGTAAATGTTTTAAAAAATTGTCCCATAGGATACTGTTAATGTGTGGGGATTGCTGGTCGGCGCAGACCCGGTGGGCTGAAAGGGCCTGTTTCCACGCTGTATCTCTAAACTAAACCAAACAAATTCAGAAAGTTGTGCATAAACCAGAAAATAGTTCACACAAAGAGGATTCCACTCTTCCATCATAGATGAGGCTCTCACATGGGTCTCCAGTGTCCCACAACTCTGCTCTTGCTCCCCCTCCCCCCAGTCGCAACAGGGACAGAGTCCCCCTAGTCCTCACCTTTCACCTCATCAGTCGTCGCATACAGCACATAATCTTCTGACATTTTAGCCACCTCCAACAGGATCCCACCTCTAGCCATATCTATCCATCTCCACCTCTTTCCACTTTCTGCAGAGACCGTTCTCTCCACAACCCTCTGGTTAACCCATCCCTTCCCATCCAGACTACTCGCATGAGCTGGAATATCTCCCTCCCCTTCCCCCACCGCCTTTATAAATGCCACTTTCAAATGCCAGTGATAGCCCTATTGTTGGTGACTGACCACATCAAACCCAACACTAGGACTTTCAGCCCTGTGGCCTGACTGACCACATGAACAGATGAACGTATGAAACAAAAGTAGGACTGGGCCAGTCAGCTCCTTGTACTTGCTCCTCCATTGGACGGCTGGCTCCAGCCATTTAACTTCAGCGGCACTTTTATGCAATATTTTTCCATTCCTTAATTCTTTATCAATCAAAAATCTATTCACAAACTCAACAACAAAGCCTCCGCACTCCCTGCAGCTGGAGAATTCCAGAGGTTCACATGGAGAAGACGTTTCTTCTTATCGTCTGAAGAATGGTACCTGGTCTGAAACGTTACCTACATTTTTTCTCCTGAGATGCTGCCTGACCCGCTGAGTTACTACAGCACCTCATGTCTCTCGTATTATCTATATCCTGATTGCTGAACACTTCTTTTTGGATGCTGAACATCCAAAGCACCCAAAGCAGGAAAAACATTTACTCTGCGCAAAATGCTTATGCATTTTGACATCTCAGTGAGATCACATCTCATTCTTCCAAACTTGAGACAAGACACTCAGTTTGCTTAATCTCTCCTCTATGGAGAAGGCTCCATCTTAGGATGTAGTCTAGTGAACCATTGTGGCAAACTTTTGTTTCCTTCCCATACAAGTACAACCTTGGATAGGAACACCAAACCTGTAAACAATATTCTAGGTACAGTCCCTCCAGGGTCTTTTATATATGGTACACAAAAATGCTGGAGAAACTCAGCGGGTGCAGCAGCATCTATGGAGCGAAGGAGATATGCAACGTTTTGGGCCGAAACCCTCATATATATATATGGCACAAGTAGATAAGGTGGTCAAGAAGGCTTTCTGCACATTGGCCATCATCAGTCAGAGTATTGAGTATAAACGTTGGGAAGTCATGTTACAGTTGTAAAAAACATTGGTGAGGCCATGTTCAGAGTATTGTGTTCAGTTTTGGTCACCGTGTTATAGGAAATATGTTGTTAAGTTGGAAACAGTGCAGAGAAGTTTACGAGGATGTTACCAGATCTCAAGGGCCTGAGCTGTAAGGAGAGGTTGTGCAAGCTAGGACTTTATTCCTTGGAATGCAGGAGATGAGGGGTGATCTTATGGAGGTGTATGAGACCATGAGAGGAATAGATAGGGTAAATGCACAGAGACTTTTTCCCAGAGCTGTAGGGGAATCAAGAACCAGAGGACATTGGTTTAATGTGAAGTCGGAAAGTTTAGTATGAACCTGAGAGGCAACTATTTTTACACAAAGGGTGGTAAGTATATGGAGCAATGTTTGAAAAAATATTTGAACAGGTACATAGATAGGACAGGTTTAGAGGGATATGGGCCAAGCGCAGGCAGGTGAGACTAGTGTAAATGGGGCATGTTGGTTGCTGTGGGCAAGTTGGGCTGAAGGGCCTGTTTCCACACTATGACTAATTGCAATCTTTATTCTTGCACTCAAATCTTGCAATTAAAGCCTCCTCGTTGCCTTTCTTGGTGTACCTCCATGTTAATTTCAAGCAACTTGTGCAGCGGGTGCGCAGCAGGCGGCACGGTGGCACAGCAGTAGAGTTGCTGCCTTACAGCATCAGAGACTCAGGTTCGATCCTGGCTACGGGTGTTGTCTGTATGGAGTTTGTACATTCTCCCTGTGACCGTGTGGGGTCCTCCGGTTCCTTCCCACACTCCAAAGTCCTACAGGTTTATTGGTTTGGTATTTTGGTAATTGTAAAATTATCCCTAGGGTGTAGGATAGTGCTAGTGTACGGGGTGATTGCTGGTTGGTGCGGACTCAGTGAGTCGAAGGGCCTGAATGAACAACTTCACTTCCTTATTTTTCTAGGCATCGGTGCGACTGACACCCACTACCATGTTGTATTCAGGGAAATCGCCTGATGGAAGTCATATCCTGGTAAGCTGCGTGCATTTTGGAATTCATTGGCCAGAGAAGGAAGGGCCAAGGGAAAATGACATTGGTTGTTAACCCATCAATATGATCAATGAAGTATTAAGTGTTCAGAAGCATTTATGGATACATTATTTTAAAATGGTCAATTATGTTACGTTCTCAACAGAGATCACTTTGCCATCTTTTCTACAATGAAAATTCAATTTATTTCAAGGACTATAACAGCATTTAAAAGACATTTGCTCAAGTACATGGATAGGAAAGGTTTAGAGGGATATAGGCCAAAATGCAGGCAGGTGGGACAAGTACAAATGGGGCATCTTCTTCAGCAAGGGCAAGTTGGGCCAAAGGGTAGGTTTCCATGTTGTATGACTCTAAGTGGGCTCCTAACAAAGGTCTCTCAAGCTTGCCTGTACAATGCAATAAAAACAGAGTTGTGGAGATTGAGGCATAGAGTGCTACAGTGTGGAAACAGGCCCTTTAGCCCGACCGACATACCTTATCTACACTAGTCCCACCAGCCTGCATTTGGCCCATATGCCCCTTAGCCTATATTATCCATGCACCTTTCTGAATGTTTCTTAAACGTTTCCATAGTACCTGCTCTGACCATAGATGTTAGGCCTGTGGTTCCCAGGCTTTTCTCTGCATCTCTTTAAGATGGGTTTTTTTAGCCAACTTTGTGCAGGTTCTGAGAGTGATAATGTTCAGACATTACCAGGCTATAGACTTTGGCAGGAGAATTTTGCACATCCTAAAGTCATTTCTCCTATGTCCAGCATTAATAGTGTATAGGTTTAGTTTGTTTATGGCATTGTTCTTATTAGCAATTTGTGGTGCTCACTCCCAGAAGAGCCAGCTATTGATTATGCTTAATAATTAATTAAGTCTAATTAATTTCCACTTTTTGATGGCTTAGGCTAAAGTTTACTTAAAACTTCACTGTTACAGTCTTAGGGAAGATTTCTATGCAACTCTCTGTGAAACAAACCTTAAGTGGACTGCCCCAAACTGCATTTCCAGTGGAATATTAATGGTATAGAAGAATGTCTGTGCCATTCAAAAGGAGCTAGTCAGTCCAATGCCACCTTCCTGCACTAAATCTGTAATCATGTAGGCAAGGCTCATGTACCATCCAAGTTGATTATGATGAATAATCTTTAACTCTATGCACTGAGTTCCAAATTCTTTCCATTCTCTACAATTAATTCTTATCATCCTCTGCAATGAAAAATAATTAATTATCTCCTCTAATCTTTTTCCCACTTTTTAATTCCATGCTCCCCATTTTGGCTCAATTGCCAAGGAAAACAGGGATTTCCTTTGCTTACTATATCCATCATGTCCATGCCAACACCCAATTGGGCAATCCTATCATCCTATTCTCCTTTTCATTCTAGGTTGTATCACATCTTATTGTCCCTCTCTTCGACATAGAAACATAGGCGCAGGAGTAGGCCCTTCGAGCCAGCACCGCCATTTCAATATGATCATGGCTGATCATCCAAAATCAGTATCCCGTTCCTGCTTTCTCCCCATATCCCTTGATTCTGTTAGCCCTAAGAGCTATATCTCACTCTCTCTTGAATACCTCCCAATGAATTGCCCCCACTTTGAACGAGGTCTCCCCTCATTCTTCTAAACTCCAGCGAGTATAGGCCCAGTGCCGTCAAACACTCATCATATGTTAGATGCTGATGGAGATGTTGCTCACTTGAATTGTGCTGCAAAATGATTACTATTCACTGCAATTTATTCAGAAATGTTAATTTTCTTAACAGTTCTAAGGACGCACACCCAAGTATAGGAGTAATATATTGCACAGATTTAGAAATCCTTTAGACTTGGGATACCTTCAGTAAGATAATAAAGTAGCAGATAAGAGACTCTGCAGAAATCTGAGAGGTGTGTTGAACTTTGCCTTTGAAGCCTGACATAAATCAAACAGGTTTCCACACTGATTTTTGAGTGTAGGTGCAAAGATAACACACATTCATGCATGTCAGAGTCATAAATAATTTAAGGCTTGCATTTCTTATTGATTTTTCAGAAGAGTGCCAAGTACCTATACAAAGAATTACCTGTCCGCATTGCCCATCGGATTAAGGGATTTCGGCGCCTTCCTTTCATCATTGGCTGCAATCCCACAGTTCTGCAAGTGGTAAGTACAACCTACTGAAGAGCAAATCATATTAGAACCACTGCTAAACTCAATGTTAGTACTGAATGGAGGGAAATTTTGAAAAAACATTTCTGGCCATTGTGCTCTTAAGGACAATCTGACAGTGGTATTTAAACAGTACATGGATAGAATTGAAATCTTTGTATTAGTTCAAGAGTTTAAAGCATAATTTTATGCTTGACCATGCTAAAAACAAAGGATTAAAGTCTATTTTATGTGAATGGAATAAACAAAGTGAATTAAGCAATTTAAACAGGCAAATGGGGAAAAACAGGAGATGCAGGATACCACGAAGGAGAAACTTGCAGGATAGTAGAGACATTTAGAAATATCCAGAGAAGACACTGAGAAGTACTACTTCTGCTTCATGCAAAGTGATACATGACCTGAGAGGACAGGATTGAATGTGGTCTCTTGCGCGGTGTGGCAGTGACTCTATAGTAATCACTGGGTCATCAGTTTAGCCTATGGACATGACCTCTGCTTTGAAACGTTTTTCACTATTTAAAAAGTTGCGAAGGCTATTTGCTATTTGGTGATATTTATAGCAAGCAATCCAGCAAGCAAAAATAATGAAATGACTTCATTAAGATTACTTCATCAAGTATTCACATATAGTGAATTGCATTGACTGGGTTTGTTTCTCTTGGAGGCTGAGTGGGAACCCGATAGAGGTACACAAAGTTCCGAGATGTATCGGGAGGCTAGTTGGGAGGAAATGTTCTCTCATCAGAACATAGGCACAAAAGTTGGAATAACTCAGTGGGTCAAAAAGCATCTCTGGAGGATAGGAATAGGTGAGCCTTCTTCAGACTGAGAGCCAGGGGAAAAGGAAACGAGAGATATAGACGGTGATGTAGAGAGATATAGAACAAAGGAATGAAAGATATACAAAAAAGTAACGATGATCAAGAAAACAGGCCATTGTTAGCTGTGTGTTAGGTGAGAACGAGTTATAGACAATGAAACTCAACAAGATGACTTTGAAGCTGGTACAACTTGGTTGGGGGAGTGATGGAGAGAGAGGGGGGATGCAAGGGTTACTACATACAGGTATGCAAAACCAGAGGTTGTAGGTATAGGTAAGAGGTTGTGCCAATGGGGAACACTTCGTCAATTCACTGCTGCACCTCCTGCAATTTCTTCATTTTTGCCTGTCACTAACTTCTTTGTGAGCAGAGCTATAATGCCTGGTGCGTGTGACCTGTTACCCTGCAATGACCACACACTCAGCCATGTCACTTCTGAATGACAGAAGATGATGCTGCTGCTACTTTGTTTATTGTGGAAAAAGATTTGTTGATGTGAATGCTTGTATTTTTCAGCATGAATTATACATCAGAGCCTTCCAGATGCTGTCAGATTTCCCACCAGTGAGTATATCTGAGCCTGTTTTCTCACCATCCCATCTACTCTTCCTTGTTCCATTGAGATGGATCTTCCTGTTATTTGAGACAAATGTTGCACCTCTTGTGGTAAAACAGCAATTCCCTTTTTACGATCATTCCCTCAGGTCACCAATGGGAAGACGGAGACTCGGTACGGAAAGTTGGTCCAGCAGCTTCTGGATGATCACAAAGATGTTGTCACGATGCTGGCTGAAGGTTTCAAAGAATGCCGTAAACATATTCAGGTAGCAAGATTCTGTCATTGCATATATATTCTCAATAAAGCATTTGACTGAGCTCTTGTGTCCATTTCCATATCCCCTTCCCTGGCAAAAGACCAGAGGCCATAGCCTCAGAATAAAAGGACATACCTTTAGAAAGGAGATGAGGAGGAATTTCTTTAGTCAGAGGGTGGTGAATGTGCGGAATTTATTGTCACAGAAGGCTGCGGAGGCCAAGTCAATGGATATTTTTAAGGCAGAGATTGATAAATTCTTGATTAGCTAATTATCTCTAGTGAGCAGGAAAGAACTAATGTATTGGTGATCGCTGGTCAGCGTGGGCTCGGTGGGCCGAAGGACCTGCTTCCACGCTGTATCTCCAGATCAAACTAAACTAAGGCAGTGATAGATTCTTGTTTCGTATGGGTGCCAGGGGTTTTGGGGAGAAGGCAGGAGAATGGGGTTGAGAGGGAACGATAGATCAGTCATGATTGAATGATGGAGTAGACAATGGGCTGAATGGCCTAATTGTGCTCCTATAACTTATCAACTTATGAAATTAAGTTCTTAGCAGCAATTGCCAGCTGTTGGAGTGGCATAAGACACCCATGGTGAGGAGGGTGAGATGAGAGACACGGTGCCAATTAACACAGCAGCAAACTCTCCAGATTTGACCTGGAGTCTTCAGTAATTTATGAAAATTATTACAGCTCCAGAGATTTCCCAGAGCCCTCACCTTTTCCGACTGGATGTTCCAAATGTCACAAGTCATTGGGCTGCACTCACCCCGATGGGAGTTTTATGGTCCACTCATTGTAAAAGTCCCTGTATGTGACAAATCAGCCCCTATCCATATGAAATCATAATCCTGATTGTACCGTGTAGGGGGCAGGGATTTGGCTGAATTACCTGTTGTAGAACTTACTCGTATAATCAGATTTTTCAATATGGCAGCTCCAGTTGATGGTGACCCCCCACTCGCCTGGATGTTGTCAGTAATACCATTCATTTAGTAAAAGGAGCTGTTCTTTCCTTTGACTTGTTGGGATGGACATTTTCTGGCACATGTGTGATGTGAATTATGCTACCTGGAGACCTAAGTCTGAAAGCTATACTGTTTTCTCTGCAACTTGACATCGCACATTATCCGGTGAACTGTGAATGGAATTGAACATTGTGCATTCATCGGTCAACTTACAACCTTAGATGGAGGAGAGACCAATATTAGATTAGATAGATAGATAGCCCTTTATTGTCATTCAGACCGAAGTCTGAACGAAATTGCAACAGTCATACATAAAACAACAATAAACACATATTAACATCCACCACAGTGAGTCCACCCAACATCTCTTCACTGTGATGGAGGCAAAAGTCTTAGGTCTGCAGTCTCTTCCCTCCTCTTCTCCCTCTGCGCTGAGGCGATACCCCCCGGGCGATGTTTCCCGCGGCTCAAACACCGCGGCCCGGGGTGGTCGAAGCTGCCGCCCACCAGTCCTGCAGCCGCTGGCCCGCGGCCGAACCCCAGACTCGGGCCACCACCGCCAGAACACCGTCCCAGCCACCCTCACGTGAGTACCGTGCCGTCTTCAGCCTCGGTCTGGGCCGCCCCGACAAGGGCGCCGAACCTCCCCCGGGCCGGGCCGCTCCGACATGGGCGTCGCTTCTCCCTTGGGCCGGGCTGCCCCGACTTGGGCGCCGAACCTCCCTCGGGCCGGGCTGCCCCGACTTGGGCACCGAACCTCCCTCGGGCAGGGCCGCCCCGACTTGGGCGCTCACGGGAGCACTGTTCCAGCCCTGAGCCGGACCACCCTCACGGGAGCGAGCTCAGGGCGAGTCCTGACGGGCGCTGCCTCCGGAGCCTCGAGGTCATCAGCTCCATTAGGCCTCAGCGCAGACGGAGGCAGAGAAGGGGAATACGACCAAAAGTCGCATTCCCCCGCAGGGAGAGACTGCAAACCCCGTTACAACCCCCCACCCCCCCAAAACACAAACTAAAAACCAAAAACTAGACTAACCAAAACCAAATAAACAACACAAAAAACACAAACAAACAGGACTGCCGATGAGCCGCTGCAGCCAGTGCCGCGCCGCCACTTCCGCTTAAGTGGCTGATCCCCGAGGACCTCTCATTAGCAGCGTTCTGGGTCTAACTTTAAAAATACTTCCAAAATATAGAGATAGAGGAGATTGCAGATGCTGGAATATGTAGTGAAAAACAAACTGTTGGAGGAACTCAGCAGGTCAAGCAGCATCTATGGAGGCAAAGGGATAGTCAACATTTTGGGTCAAGACCCTGTGTCAGGACTGAGTGTAGGGGGAGATGACCCCCTTTAAAGAGGTGAGAAGGAAGGTTGGCAGGTGATAGGTGTATCTAGGTGAGGAGGGAGATGATGGGCAGAATGAAAGGTAGACATAAAAAGCTGGAGTAACTCAGCAGGACAGGCAGCAACTCTGGAGAGAAGGAATGGGCGACGTTTTGGGTCAAGACCCTGAAGGGATTCAACCCGAAACGTCATCCATTCCTCTCCAGAGATGCTGCCTGTCCCGCTGAGTTACTCCAGCATTTTGTGTCTATCATGAGTGATAAGTAGAGGCAGATAAAGGAGCGAGAAGGGAGAAAGGGGACAGATGGAGCTAGGCAGGGGGAGGGGAGGCTGGTAAGCAACTGCAAACTATCTTCCTATTTTGATAGATGCAACTTCAGCTAAACAGCTACAGATGCATACACAAAAATGGTCAAAAATAATGTACTTGTAACACTTGTAGATAGGTTGTTTCCCATCGCCCCCCCCAAGGAAAATGTCTGAAGACTTGTAGCTTTGTTATGAATTAGCTGTGAAGGACATATGAATAGCATTGATGTCATAGAAGCCAAGTGTGCAGGGTCTGATCATCTAAGGTCAAAAAGAGCACAGTAAAGACTTTAATAAGCATGATTAATTAGATCAACGTGTTCAGAGGGAGCCGTATTCTGATGAAAGGTCACTTTACATTTGGATTGAAATTTGGAGTCTTCATTAAAACGTCTGCCAATTATAGCAAAACTGGCTGTGTGCTTTATATTGAGGAGTGATGTTCTAAGCTGCTCGAGGTATCAGAGGACGGTATGTGTGCAGAGAATTGGCAAGCAGAGTTCGTTCTGGGGAAATGTGATGAAATGCATTTTGAGAGGGCAATACACAGATCTCGGAAGGTTTTATGAGAAATAGATATGAAGTGTTTTGGATACTTGCTTTTATAGACTGGCATAGTATTGTGTATTTTATGACTGTTGGCAGATCCCTCCTTGGATAAATAAAGTTCCATCGTATAGTATAAAATGTAAAAGTAGAAATATTATAAAACCTAATTAGGTAATAGCTAGAGAGCCCTGTGTACGTTCCTGACTCCTTGTTACAGGGTGGATTTGAGGAGGTGGCAGAGGGCACTAAGGAGATGTATGGGGATGTCATGTATGTTGTTATAGTTATGAACTATAAGGCTAGCTTGACCGTGGTTCTTGTCTTTGGAGATCAAGGGAAGACTTGATTGTGGTGTTCAAAGGAACGAGAGGCCTAGACAGAATGAATAGTTAGTATTTGTGTCCCTTTGGCGAGAGTTTGATAACCAGCAGGGTACGTCGATATAAGATGATTAGATAATTGGCAGAAGGGATGGAAGAGAAACTGAGGATATTAAAGAACACTTGAAGTAATGAGAGTCTGGAACTTGCAAAGTGCCTGGACGAGCATTTGAACAACTTACATGGCTAGGAAAAGCTGCAGGATCTAATTGCTGTTAAATGTAAATCAATAGAACTGCAGATATTGGAAATCTGAAATAAGAGCAGAAAATGCTGGCTAAACTCAGCAGGCCAGGCTGCATCTGTGGAAAGAAAACCAGCCAATGTTTTAATTCTGCCACCCTTTGTTAAACGAGGTTTTTGTCCGTGACCTGTTTTGGCAAAAGGCCACAGACTTGCCGTGTTGTCTGTTTCTCTTTCCACAGATGCTGCCTGACCTGCTGTGTTTCTCCAGCATTTCCTGTTTTTGCAAGGTGATTGCAAGTCACTGACCTTGTGCCTTTAAAGCTGGGTGTGAGGGAGGTGAATAAAAGTGAGCTGGGGTGCCAAAGGCTTTCCTTTCATATGACCCTCTGCTCTATTCTGCTGCCAGTACTGCTACTGGCTGCAAAGAGATCAGCACCAAACTGGGTTCAGTCCGTGGGACTAATGTAATATCTCTGCAACCTTCGCAGTGAGCTGTGGACTCCCCACAGGAATGTTCCCCTCGTACTTCATTTTAAGGAGCTGCTTTGTTTTGCAGGACGAATCGTTAATCCGATCTTTCCTGGACAACACCTTGACCTCCCGCTTGGGAATTCGTATGTTGGCAACACATCACCTGACCCTTTACGAGGATAATGTAAGTGCATAATGGGACGGTAAAATTATATGATACCTGGCACAGTGAGATTCTTTGTTTGCATACAGTACAAGTATGCAAGAGTCACCGCTTAAAGGACACTGACAAAGTTACAAAGTATTCAATATCGTCCTGCTCAGGAAGGTAGTGAGTTGCATGGTGACGTTTATTTTCATTTGTAACTGAACAGTTTGCATGGAACCAGGTGAGCTGAAACAGCAATCAGCAGACAGCCCAGCAGCGGTCTACCCACTGTGATCCTGTCACTGTCATGTTGCTTTAATACAAGTTCAGTTAGACTGCATCATTTACACAGCTATGTTCGGCTTGCTGATCTCTCTGGCAGATTTTCAACAAGGCTTCCAGGAAAAGTTTACTCGCAAAACCATTTGCTGATTAATAGCAGCTGTCACCCAGATTTCACCGACGCCAGCAATCTGTAGCATAAAGGCACTATGTGACTGCTGTAGTACTCTGATAATCAGGCACCCTAGAAAGTGCCCCCTCTCAGATTTTCCGAACAATAGTTTGCCGTTTTGTAAACTTCTTACACAGTAATATAATAAATGTTAAAGTGGACCTGCTGAGTTTAAAGCCAGTAGGAAATGTACGAGCCTGTTGGACCTCAGTCCTGGCTGTAAACCGACCCTCACCTCCGTGACCCTGTGGTTCCAGACCCCAACCCCAGCTCCTGGCCCCCAGCTCCGACAGCACCTGGGGCCCCCGGCTCCGGCAACATTCCTCATGTGGGCTCCGGACCCCAGCTCGCATTCTGGACCAAAGAATAAACCAGGTGCTTGGCCATCGGATGCAGGATTATTGGAGCTGCACCGCATGTCTTGAAACCCAGGTGCTTCACTACTCTCCCTCAATTGAGGAAAGGAACTTGGTGGAGAATAGGAGAGAATTACTCTCCCAGTGACTCCATTCATGTATCAATAACATTGTGATTTCTCAGCATCCACAGTGTAGCAACATAGAGCAGTACAGTATCCATTCCTTCTCTCCAGAGATGCTGCCTGTCCCGCTGTTACTCCAGCTTTTTGTGTCTATCTTCGGTTTAAACCAGCAACTGCAGTTCCTTCTTACACAGTACAGTATAAGAACTGGGCCTTCGGCTCCCAATGTCTGTGCTGAACATGATGCCAAGTCCATCTCTCATCTACCTGCACATAATCCATATCTCTCCATGCCCTGCATATCAATATGCCTGTCCGAAAGTGCCTTATATGGTACTATCGTATCTGCCTCTACTACCAACCTTGGCATCATGTTCCAGACACTCGCCACCCTCTGTGTAAAAGGAGTTGCCCTGCACCTCTCCTTTAAACTTTGCCCCTCTCACCTTAAAGCTATATCTTGTAGTATTTGATTTTTTTTTTCCAACCTGGGAAAAAGGTTCTGACTGTCTACCATATTATGCCTCTCATAATTTTATAACGGAAGATGATCCAGAACTAAATGTGTTTCAAAAGAAATTAATGGACTATGGGTTAATAACTGGAAAAAAGCTAATTCTAAAATTTTGGAAGAAGGCTCCAATACCAACTATAAATATGTGGGTTTCAAATATGTTTGAAACATTACACCTAGAAGAGATAAGACTCCTCCTAGCAGGTAAACCAGATCACTTCCACCTGACGTGGTCTGCATTTATAGAATTATTACAAACATAGGGTGCAAAAGTACTTTAAAAAAAATAAAAAAATGAGGTCAGGTAAGGGGGGATGATAGTTGAAGAGTTGGTATGTCCTATTTACGTAATGCTCAAAAAAATATATTTTCTTCTTTTTTTTTTTCCTCTCTTTCTCTTTTTTTTCCTAGGGCCTATTTCTTAACTCTTTTTCTTTTGTTTTTAATTTCGCTCTTATAGGGTCTTCGTCCTTTTTTGTTGTTACATTTTCTGCACTTTTCTACACTTTCACTTTTTCCTTCACTTTCTTCTTTCTTTCAATCTTTTCCTTTTCTAGTGTAAAAAAATAAATAAAGGGAGTACATTAATTGTAAGAAGATATAAATGATGAGTATTAATGTATGTGGTTGTAATGTAATGTACTTCTAATAAATAAAATTTAAAAAAAATTAAAAAATAAAAAAAATAAAAAATTTATAAACTTCTATCAGGACTCCCCACAAGCTCCAGAATTCCAGAGAAAACAATCCAAGTCCGTCCAACCTCTCCCTGTATCTAATATCCTCGAATCCAGGCATTGTTCTGGTAAACCTCTGCACCCTGTCCAAAGCCTCCACACCCTTCCTGTAATGGGGCGACCAGAGCGGCCAGCACACAATACTCAAATTCCACAGCAATGGTCCAGATAATTCAAGTTCCCTCTAACTTGCCAGGAAGCAGGGCTCACAGGCATTGTGAAAATCTGTTTCATTATCAGTCGTCTGCACTGTTCCCACATCTCACACACTTGCAAATGAGTTTAATGCGAGTGCCGTTCAAACATATGTTGAACATCATTGGATGTTACTGAGTATGTACATGTTTTTATCCAGTTACATGTACAGAAGATCCAGAACAAAAATGATCACCAGTGTGACCTATGTACTAAGTAAAATAAGAGCAGTTGATTTTAATCGTAAAACAATTGTGCTAGAATGTCTAGGGCAATACTTTGGCAGCCTGTGTTTTTGCTCATGTTCTTGTACTTGTGAGAATACTGTTGACATTGCTCACCCTTGTTACTCATTCTTTCTGTGAATGGTTACAATTAATTATTTAGCTCTGTCAAGAATAATTTTTATATATTGTCATATCTAAGTCCAGTTGTAAAGCCATAAAACTAAGTGTAAGTGGTGAAGATGATCTTCGAATGTTAGGATGTCTCAAAGTTAGAATCATTCATTATTTTCCCTGTTTCACTATGGAACTCACTCATTTATCATTGCCAGAATACATTCTATGCAGATAATTGAACTAGGAACTGCTACTGCAGATTTGAAACAATCTGTTGCTGGAGTGAGATGAAGTTTGGTGGGGGTTGCTCCAGTTTGGCATTAACACAGGCTATTTGGTCTAAATGACAACAGTGCTGTAAACGCAAGAAATCGCTTTCTTCAAATACTTTCCTGAAGAGTGCTCTTTTTTTTCTGCAGCCTGACTTTGTTGGAATTATCTGCACACGACTTTCTCCAAAGAGGATCATTGAGAAATGGGTAGACTTTGCTCGGTGAGTGTTTCATTACAAGAGTGTTTCATTGAGAGGGATCCTCTGAATAAAGGCTGCTGGAGTGACACCATGTGAATTGCTGACACTTCTGCCTGGGAATTTTCTGTCTGTTGAAGCTTGTGGACATAAAATTGGGCTTATGCTTTTCCCAAAGTTCATGGCCATTGGAATGAGGATTCTCTCTGCCTGTGCACACTTCATACAATGGCCCAAATCCACCAACCTCTGTTATAAGTGTCCATCTTCACCTATTCACATATTTATGTTCATCAGTCTTTATCATCACTGCTGATCCCCAATGGGGATAAGCACTGATTGCTTCCAATCCCTCAGCCTCCACAATTTTCCACATCCATTACTGTGTGTCCATGACAAAATGACATTTGCACATGAAATACCCGCTGCACATGCTTGGGCAGCTTACAATCCAGCGGTAGGAATATTGGTTCCTCTAACTTCAAGTGACCCCTCTCTCTCTGTCCCTCCCCCACCCTAGTCGTCATACTAGTTTCACTATCCTGTTGAATTTCACCGTCTGTATAACTCGTTATCGCCTAGCACACAGCCAACAATGGACCATTGTGCGCTCCACCATTCCTTGATCATCATTGCTTTTTGCATATCTTTCATTCATTCATTCAATGTGCTGTCTACATCTCTCGTTTCCCTTTCCCCTGACTCTCAGTCTAAAGAAAGGTCTCGAACTGAAACTTCACCTATACCTTTTCTCTAGAGATACTTCCCGACCCGCTGAGTTACTCCAGCTTTTTGTGTTTATCATTGGCTCTCTGAATATTGAATTTTGTTTTGCTAATGTATGAAGATTGGACTGTGAGTTTAATATGAGCACGGCGTATCTGAAAACCAGTGGTTATAGCAGAACGTGCTGGAGATACTTAAGCCCACCAGTGTTGGGTGGGGCAACAGATCAGTCAATGATTTAACCCTCTGAAGTTAGATGGTGCATGCCCTCCCGCTGAACGTGCCTCACCGAGTATTGCCAAAAGGTTTAATTTGTTTTGTCAGATCTTCATCTGTTGGTTTTTATTTGAAAATCACAGTTGTTATGGTTTTCGGTTTACACTAATTTCTAAATAGGTGTAAAGGGGCATACCATAGACAGATTATTCTATAGATTATATAGGTGTAAAGGGGCTCTCATTCAGAGAGCGCCTCTGATATTATGCCAGACACTTTGTGCTGCACGACAGACCTGTCTCGTTCAGTGATGAGTTTGCCCTCCTTCAGACGTGGCAGATTTGGGAGACGACCAATAACAAGGCAGTGGCTTGTTGTGGTTTACTCATCCAAGTGCACTTGGACCTGATATCACTCGAGCAGGTTTACACATGCAAATGCCAGGTTCACTGAAAATGGATGATACAGGAGTGACTTAGCATGAAGAAGTTGTTTCAAACTGAACCGTTGTTTGTCCATTTCCCTCCACGGATGCTGTTTGGCTCACTGAGTTCCCCCATCAGTTTGATTTTTGTTCAAGATTCCAGAATCTGCAGTCTCTTGTGTAATTAATTTTTTTATTGAATTAAATGACATGGGGCTGTAGCTGGTTCAAACATTTGGAAATCCTTTCCTGTGTAGCCTATCCAACGGGATAAGGCAATGGTACAGCTGGTAGAGCCACGGCCTCACAGCACCAGAGACACGGGTTCGATCCTGGTCTCGGGTGTTGTCAGTGCGGAGTTTGCAAGATTTCCCTGTGACCGTGTGGGTTTCCTCCGGGTGCTTCTGTTTCATCCCACATCCCCAAAACGTGCAGGTTTGTAGATTAATTGGTGTCTGTGTGCAAGGGTCTGTTTCCATGATGTATCACTAAACTAAACAGCGTGTGGAATCACATGGTGCATAATCATTACCTCTGATTTCATGGAAATGTTCATCCCTCAGTCCAAATGCAGGTTCTCAACCTGAACCTTTCACCATCCCTCTACCTCCACAGACGCCTGACCCACTGAGTTTCTCCAATGTTTTTTGGGGGTTTTGGCACCAAATTACAGTATCCTCTGTCTCTTGTGCCTCTGAGTTTATCTTAAGAATTTTAAGAGATTGCAAATGCACAACACTTGATCAGAAGCTCTGGCTGCATGATATTTTGGTGTCTGGAAGTTGAATGGTCACTGCAGCCAGCTGAACAGGAGGTGGTCAGGTGTGTGCATGTCGATGACCCAGCAGTTTGTGACAGACCATTGAGGGTTGATAACCTGCCTTTACTTTTCATGTGACACAGAGCCTGTTTATTTTTGCAGGGTCACTCCATAACAGTGTTACAAACACTTGCTGAAAGTTGACATTCTAGTTTCTGGGAAGGTAGATTACGCCTCTAATTTGCACAAATTGGAAATTGCTGAATAGCCCAGTTCCTTGGCTTTTTAGCTCAGCTGCAGAATTAATGTATAGTAAATTAATATGTCTCACCATAATCTTTACTGCACTTCTATCTATTATTCTTGTCAATAACGAATTCTAGAATGTGGTCAAACCTCTTGCAACTGCCAAAGTGAATAGTTCCTGAGCCTGTTAACACTGGGAGGCATTGAACAGAACCTGTGGAAGGGTGCAGAGAAAATATTATATTAAATATTGTATGCCAAGCGATAATGATTTGAGAGTAAGTCTGTGTCCAAGTCTAAAAATGTAAATAACATCATGAAAGATGAAGTGGGTGATTAAGAAGAAAGTGACAAAAGTTATCTTTAGTCCTGGTTAGCCCATCTCTCCTGAAAGCATTAACTGGTACGGGTTTTAGGTATCAACCATATCCTAATTTTCGTCAACTAATTGTACATGATCCAAGTCTGAGTCCGAGCAGGCTTGACCCATGGTGATAGCTCTAGGAAGGTGTTGCTGGATAGCATTTAGTAGGAGCAAACTCGGCTGATCTTCTCCCTCACCACTGCAGAAACTTTGAAGCCCTATTCCATCTTTGTCAAGATCCATTAGCTCAGCATGCTTCAGGATTAGAGCCTGGCACTTCCCCTGTTCCTCATGAGCTCAGCCAATCCAAGATTTGCATCCCAACTGGGAGGGATATGGGCCAGGCAAATGGGATCAACTAAGTTAAGCAATTTGGTCAACATGGGTAAGTTGGGTCAAAGAGCCTTTTTCTGAGTTGCATAGCTCAATTACGTCTCCCCTATACTCATTCACTGCATTCTAAGACTTGTTTTATTTCTAAAGCATTCCCGTTTCTGATAAAAGGCCATATATATATATATAATAGACGTGAAACAGTTCTTCTCTTTCTGCAGACGCTGCCAGCACCGTGGAATGTTTCCAGCATATTTGGTGGTTGTTTCTGGGTGGGCGATGTGTGAACACTGATGGGTAGCTGACCATATCCCTTTACATCCAGGAACCTGTCGCTGCAGTGATACGTAGAATGTTCCTAACAAGTTATGGGGTCACACAGCGGTGAGACTGCTTCCAGTATATTAATAGCATAGTAGAACATAAATACATATCATTAGCAGCAATCCATTTACTGCCAGTCTTGACCTTGAGTGGACTCAATCATCTCCAGGAGTCGGCATGAAAAAGAAATCAGAAACATCTTAGTCGTTGACACACTGACTGATGACACTGAGGGATTTAGTCTGTGTCTCTCAATGACTTTAGGAGGAAACTTGAGCAGTAAAATGATCACAGTACATAGAAACTCTGCTTTTGATGTGATTCTTTTAGTATTTGGGCTGTGATTCAGTTGGGAGATTCACTGGCTCGGTTGAAGACTAGTCAAACTCATGGGAGTAGGCATGAGAAAGAAATCAGAGGCATTTTAATCGTTGACACACTGATGGATGACACTGTCTCTCAATGGGTGCAGTGAATGTGAATCATACCAGCATTCTGTAAGCACGCAGTAATGTTTGCTGGAAATACACAGATGAGGCAGATTGTGACACAGGTCAGTGTGGAACGTTGAATTGAAGCCAAGGATTTCTTACTGGAGTTCCAGCCAGATTCCCGCTCTCGGATTAAATCTGCTCGGCAACAGGAAAGGCAACACACTGGGCAACAACATCCAATCATCACAGGTTATGGGGCCTTGTCATCTGTTCTTCACTCATGTTTGGTGCATTCTGCACCGGTTTCCACTTCTATTACATCTCAAACACTTTCAAATACTTTCCACATGACGAATGTCTTTGAACTGCAGCTGCTGCCGTTAACACAAAGCAAGCCAATGACTGCACATGGCAATGTTCCCACTGACAGAAAATATTGAATGTTGGTGGTGATTCTGGCTGAAATATTGAACGAGACACCAGGAAACTCCCTCCATAGAACTTATAATAATCGATATGACAGCCAAACGGTGGATTATTGTTCATTGTAGATCTAAATGAATGTTTTAATATAAATATTGAAGGGCAGAGACAGAGCAGGAAAGGGACTGAGAAGATGCTTTGATGTACAACCTCTGATAACTAGGTAACCTCTGACTGTGCTGTTGCTCCCTTTATTCTGTGAAGGTTGAACACAAGAAAATAGGAGCAGGAATCGGCCATTCAACCCATCAAGCCTGCCATACTATTTAGTACCCGAGGCTTCAACTCCTTTTCTAGGCCAGTTCCCCAAGTTCTCAAATCATTAATCATTAACCAATATACCTACCTCCTCTATAGGTACCCCCCATGATCCTCCTCCACAACCCTGGGTCAGAGAATCTCGCAAGTCCACCACCCAAGAAGCTTGATCGAGTATTCATCAATTTACCGAATGTCCTCAATCTTCTAAGGGAGTAGAAGCAGAGATGAGCTTTCTTTGTGCTTGCATCGATGTGCTAGGTCTTCAGAGATATGCACGGCCTGCAACTTCAGGCTATTGACTTTCTCCATCGCCATCTCGTCGATGAAGATAGGTTCATGGATCCTCAGCTTTCCCCTCCTAAAGTCAATAATCAGATCCTTGGTCTTGCTAACATTGTGAGGAAGATTGTTATTCTAAGAGCATATGTCTAACCCAGGGTTCAATTTTAAATTGTGGTTCTTTTCTTACACCACTGATACATTTTAAACATCACCCAAGCATCACGTTGCATTGCCACAGAAGGCCGTCAATTGATATTTTTATGGCAGAGATAGAAAAATTCTCGATTAGTACAGGTATCAGGGGTTACGGGGAGAAGGCAGGAGAATGGGGTTAGGGAGAGATAGATCAGCCATGATTGAATGGCGAAGTCGACTTGATGGGCCGAATGGCCTAATTCTGCTCCCTTACCACTTATGAATCACATGTTTTCGCCGTGTTTGCAGGCGACTGTGTGAGCATCAGTATGGAAACTCTCCTCGGGTGCGGATAAATGGTCACGTGGCAGCGAGGTTTCCCTACCTCCCCATGCCGTTGGACTACATCCTTCCTGAACTGCTGAAGAATGCAATGAGGTGAGTGCTGTCTCTTCACGTGGCAAACAGCGCTGATGTGACCTTGCACACCAGAGTGTGGGATGGCGGAATCTGCAGGACACACCCGCGTGACGCCAGAAGGCCTTATCCAGTCTGAGTGTGGAGCAGCAGTTTGTAACGGGTGTGCTTTCTTCCCCTGGCCTGCAACCAGGCCACTGATCTGTGGTGAGACTGAGATCACACGCATGCATGATGAGACTGCACAGCGGCAGATACAGAGTTTGTCACAGAGTGTTCTTTAAAGAAACCTTAATGATCAGGTTCACGATCCAGATCATAACCAGAAGATCAATTTCAACCCAAATGCAAAGTTATTTTTTAAAAAAGCTACGGTAGACAAAAATGCTGGAGAAACTCAGCTGGTGAGGCAGCATCTATGGAGCGAAGGAATAAGCGACGTTTCTTCAGACTGATGTCGGGGTGGGGGGTTAAAAAGAAAGGAAGAGGTGGAGACAGGAGGGAGAAAGCAAGAAACCTGAAATTGGAGAAGTCAATGTTCATACCACTGGGGTGTCATATGAGGTGCTGCTCCTCCAATTTGCGGTGGGACTCACTCTAGCCATGGAGGAGGCCCAGGACAGAAAGGTCGGATTCGGAATGGGAGGGGGAGTTGAAGTGCTGAACCACCGGGAGATCAGGTTGGTTCTTGCGAACTGAGCGGAGGTGTTGAGCGAAGCGATTGCCAAGCCTGCGCTTGGTCTCCCCGATGTAGAGCAGTTGACACCTGGAACAGCATATGCAATAGATGAGGTTGGAGGAGATGCAGGTCAACCTCTGCCTCATCCTGGAAAGACTGCTTGGGTACACTGATTTTTTAATGCTGAAGAGCTGGCAACAGCTTACACCAGTAAAATGCATGTTGATATTTAAAATGGATCAGTTGCGTACAAAAAAGTGTTTGATTTTATGGCAGGAAATAGAACATGATGAAGAGAAATCCTGCTGCACCTAAAGTCCAATGTAGATAACATTGGCTGTATTATGTACAGATCTGGGCACCATACGTTGTTAGAAAGGTTCGATTAACCGCAGACAGTATTGGTGATGATGGGGAATATGGCTGAAGACCACATGTGGCTGAAGATGGTTGCATGTCCTATCACAAAACCATACTCCAAATGTTGGAAATCTGAACTAAAACCAGAAAATAGTTTCATTTTATTTCCCTCTCCTTATGTTTCTACCCATCGGCCGTTGTCTCCCAACTCCACCCTCACATCCCCACCACATGCCCATCCTCCCACTCCTCATCTGCCTCTCCACTCTACACTCAGTCCTGAGACTGGGTCCCGACTCGAAATGTTGATGTCCCCTCTGCCTCTGCAGGTGCTGCCTGACCCACTGAGTTCCTCCTGCAGATTTTGCTCCATATTCTAACACCTGTTCTAGATTCTCCCACAAGACGGAGCATCCTCTCCAAATCGCTTCTGACCAAGACCCCCAAGAATACTGTATGTTACGATCAAGGCCCCTTTGACTCTGTCACATCGACTGTGAATTTGTGTCGAAGTGAAGAGGCATTGGAGAGAGCCAACAAGGCGCTGAGAGCTGGAACTCCTCAATTTTGTTATACCCTTTGTATAAACCTTCCTATCCATATACCTGTCCAAATGTATTTTAAATGTTGTTATAGTACCTCTCGCAACTACCTCTTCTGACAGCTTGTTCCATATACCCACCACCCTCTGTGTGGAAGAAGTTGCCCCTCAGGTTCCTATTACATTTCCCCCCCCTCACCTTAAACCTATGTCCTCTGGTTCCTGATTTCCCCAACTCGGAATAAAATACTCCATTCTTTCACGCTAACTATTCCCCTCATGGCCTTATACACCTCTATAAGATCACCTCTCATCCTCATGCGCTCCAAGGAATAAAGTCCTAGCCTGCCCAACCGCTCCCAATAGCTCAGGCCCCCAAGTCCTGGCAACATCCTTGCAAATCCTCGCTGCACTCTTTCCAGCTTAATGGCAGCGTTCTTATAGCAGGGTAGCCAAAACAGAACACAATACTCCGAGTGGCCTCACCAATGTCTATACGTGTAACATAACATCCCAGCTTCTGCACTTCATTCCCAGGCTGATGGGAGTCCAACATGCCAAACCCCTTATACAACATCCTTGTAAATCTTCTCTGTTATCTTTCCAGCTTAACATCTTTCCTAACTATGTCTCTCTCTCCTCTCACAGAGCCACTATGGAGAGTCACCTGGAGACTCCTTACAATGTCCCTGACGTTGTGATCACTATTGCCAACAACGATATTGATTTTGTTATCAGGTAAATAATTTATAGTCGCATACTAACGCAGATGGATGGGTTATTCAACTTGTGCCTTTGTTTTTGTGTCAACGGCCTCTCCCCTTACACACAGATACTGCCTGTTTGAACATTACCTTTGTGTCAACGGTGCTTTTGGCAATACCTTCATTGACTAGGGGCATTGGAGTTGGTGACATACTGAGCAGCAAGGTGTGCTGCCAACCTTCTCTCTGCTCTTAGCATGCTCTTCATTTGACAGCCCATTTTTAATTGTTGATTTCCACAAATAACTCATCCTTGCTGCCTCATTAGTAACGCTCCTCCTCTCGTGTATAGGAATCCAAGCGATGTGCCAACTGGTTCAGCCGTGAAGTCTCTGGAAGCCGTGAAGACCTGTGGGCTGATTTGAGCATCTCCTGAGGTTAACAGCAGCCTGTGCAGCAAGTCCATGGCTTTCAGTGGCGAGAACTAAACCAGTAACTGAGTGACTTGGTGCTTTATTGTCACATGTTGGAAGTGCAAACGCAGAGTGAAATTCATTTCTTACAAACTGTCCATTAGAGTATCACCATACCACCCTTGATTAGCAATTGTACAGAAATAGTCTACTGAGGCCGCATGCAAGAGGCGCCATGTTTTGTCGCCATTTTCCAAGTCCTGCCCATGCTCCAGTTGTTGTGTGGAGATGTTCCTCCATATGCGTTGCCTACTTACCAAACCTACAGCTTTCAAATTGCAGCTGATGTAAGTCACTTCTTGTTTAGTATAATATGGTTTGGCATTTATTCTGTTAATTGTTTGGAAACAATTCTGCCTTAAGTCTGGGTTTAGGATTAAAAGGTACTGGCTGAAATAGAAATTGGCATGGAAGCAGGCCATTCGGCCCACCATGTCCATGCTGACCAGCGGATACATAGAAAATAGGAGGAGGAATGGGCCATTCGGCCCTTCGAGCCATTCAATGTGATCATGGCTGATCATCCACAATCAGTACCCCGTTCCTGCCATCTCCCCATATCCCTTGATTCCGCTAGCCCTAACATCTCTATCAAACTCTTGAATTCATCTAGTGAGTCGGCCTCCACTGCCTTCTGAGGCAGAGAATTCCACAAATTCACAACTCTCTGGGTGAATTTTTTTTTTTTCTCATCTCAGTTTTAAATGGCCTCCCCTTTATTCTTAGACTGTGGCCCCTGGTTCTGGACTCCCCCAACATTGGGGAAAAGATTCTGCATCTAGCTTGTCCAGTCCTTTTATAATTGTATATGTTTCTATAAGAAACCCTCTCATCCTTCTAAATTCCAGGGAATACAAGCCCAGTCATTCCAGTCTTTCATCATATGACAGTCCCCCAATCCCGGGAATTAACCTCGTGAACCTACGGTGTACTCCCTCAATAGCAAGAATGTCGTTCCAACAATTAGGATACCAAAACTACACACAATACTCCAGGTGTGGTCTCACCAGTGCCCTGTACAACTGCAGAAGGACCTCTTTGCTCCTGTACTCAAATCCTCTCATTATGAAGGCCAACATGCCATTAGCTTTCTTCACTACCTGCTGTACCTGCATGCTTACTTTCAGTGACTGATGTACAAGGACACCCAGGACTCGTTGCACTTCTCCTTTTCCTAATCTGACACCATTCAGATAATAATCTGCCTTCTTGTTCTTGCCACCAAAGTGGGTAACCTCACATTTATCCACATTATACTGCATCTGCCAACTCACCCAACCTATCCAAGTCGCCCTGCATCCTCATAGCATCCTCTTCACAGTCCACACTGCCACCCAGCTACGTGTCATCTGCAAATTTGCTAATGTCACTTTTAATTCCTTCATCTAAATTATGAATATATATTATGAATAGCTGCGGTCCCAGCACCGAGCCTTGCGGCACCCCACTGGTCACCACCTGCCATTCTGAAAGGGTACAGTTAATTCCTACTCTTTGTTTCCTGACTGACAACCAATTTTCTATCCATGTCAATACCCAATTTCCCCTTCGTAAATCCATGCTGACTTGGACCGATCCTGTTACTGCTATCCAAATGTGCCGCTATTACATTTGTAATAATTGGCTCCAGCATCTTCCCCACCACCGATGTCAGGCTAACTGGTTTATAATTCCCTGCTTTCTCTCTCCCTCCTTTCTTAAAAGGTGGGATAACATTAGCTACTCTCCAATCCACAGGAACGGATCCAGAATCTATAGAACATCGGAAAATGATCACCGATTTCTAGAGCCACCTCATCGAGTACCCTGGTATGCAGACCATCAGGCCCTGGGGATTCATCAGCCTTCAGTCCCATCAGTCTACCCAACACCATTTCCTGACTAATGTGAATTTCCTTCAGTTCCTTCGTCACCCTAGATCCTCTATCCCCTAGTACATCTGGGAGATTGTTTGGGTCTTCCTATGTGAAGACAGAACCAAAGTACGTGTTCAACTCATCTACCCATCCATATTAAGCAGATCTTCCAGCACTTGGCATGTAGCCTCCAATACCAAGGAGATTCCGTTGCTTATCTGGACATTTTGTAAATGCTGGCAGCAGCTCTGCTTCCACTACTCTCACCATCAGTGCATTCCAGATACAGGTCCACCACTCATTTTACACAACTGCTGGTCCGGCACCATCTTTAATCCGATCTCATTGAATTTGCCCCCTGCGGCAGGGGCTCTGGAACTCCGACCCGGCCAGAACCAGCGGATCAGTTCCCAGCATCTGAGGCCATCTCTGGAGAACATGGATAGGTGACATTTGGGTTTGGGACCCTTTGTCAGGCAACCAGCACTTTGGGACAAACAGTCTGAAGAGGGACCTGAAACATCACCGATCCCTGGTCTCCAGAGACCTGCTGAGTTTCTCCAGTACTTTGTGTCTTGTTTTTGTAAATCAGCGTCTGCAGTACCTTGTGCCTCCATGCTAGAGATTAGACTGCTTCTATTTCAATGTGTGTCACAGTGGTCAGTATTGAAAGCATGTTGTTCACAGTTACCATCCTTTAGTTATTATATTGTCAGCCCTCAACAATGCAAAGGTTGTTGAGTTGTGGATAAAAGTTTTGTATTATAAGGTTAATTTCACGACATTCAGCTGACTAAAGATTAATGTGTGACCAGGCATATCATTGGAAAGCTGTAGATTAACCAGTGGTTGCTGGCTTTGAATATTGATTCTTGCAGAGAGGAGGGTGTGTGTTCTGGCAAGGAATATCCTAGCTGGCACTGTGCTGAGCTTCGCATTGGGGGCAGCTCGTTACCCAGCTATTGCGCTGCAAAATAACAGATCGAAACAAAATAAATTAACAACATTATCAAGATGGTAAACATGCTTAGAGCTGTGCTTTTTGTTTTACTCATTTTCATTTCCGCAGTAACTTTTTGCTAACCGAATAAACCCAGCCAAACACTTTGGCTCCACCAATGATAAAATAAATGTATGTAAAGTGGACTGCTGGATGTATGACCATGGATCCAGACAAAATCATGGGAAACACATCTAGAGAATTTTCTTAAGGGAGCAGCCACCAGCTGGCACTTTGTTGGAAGCAGCTGAATCCTGAGGGTCTTCACAAAGCAACCCACTTCCTGTGTTCTGCTGCAAACCTGCATAATTTGTGACCAAAGGTTGTCATGTAAACTGTCGGAACGCCGGGAATTGCAGCTGCTAATGTGAGCATTGATACTCGCAAGTCAGTCATCCCACGAATCTGTGGATTTAAGCAGACAGGCCAAAGCTCCCCTTTGAATGGTGTCGTTAGATCTTTTTCCATTCATCTGATAGGAGCTCCTGGTGTAACGACCCAATTTTAACTCCCTGAGGACTGTACTGGAGTATTAGACTGGATAAAGTGCTCAATCCATCAAAATAAGATGATGTTCTTTAAAAAAAGTTATATAAAACGTTCTGCGCTGCTGAACAAAACCTCATGCAGGGATCTGAAATTCAAACCCGAAGTAATCTTTAACTTAAACCCTGAAGGAGGGAGCCAGGACTCTGCTGGAAATCTCAAATTAAACCAGAAAATGTTGGAAATATTCAGGACAGGCAGTGAATGTGGAGAGTTAACATTCCTGTTCCATTCCACTTCATATTAAGTTCCATGTCGAAGACTCTCCACTTCTCTCTCCGTAGTTGGTGTCCTGTTGAGCATTGTCAGCATTTTCTGCTTTTATTCCATATTATATTTCTGTTTAAAGTGTTTCCAATGGGGAAACCTCAGGTGTGTTTGATGTGGCGGCACCTTGTGGCAGCGGCTCGAATGCAGTCCGTCTGTCTTTTCTTTCTTTTTGTCCTGTTAGGTGTATGTTTTTGGTTTTAGTTTCACTTTATTTTTAGCTGTGTATATGTGGGGTGGGTGGGAAACTTTTTAATGTCTTCCCTGAACAGGGACGCGACCTTTTCCCTGTCGAGTCTCCATTGTCGTTGGGGCCTAACATCGTGGAGCCGGCAGCCTCCAACCGGAATCGACCTGGGGCTCCAGTCGCAGAGCCTGCGGACTCACCATCGTGGAGCTGGCTGACTTCAGAG
Source organism: Malacoraja senta (assembly GCA_038087875.1). Lineage (NCBI taxonomy): Eukaryota > Metazoa > Chordata > Chondrichthyes > Rajiformes > Rajidae > Malacoraja > Malacoraja senta. Next base: position 16,415,757 of record CM075982.1, read on the forward strand.
CGCGGGTCCCTGGTGGGAGACTGTTTTTCGGAGCTCCCGCAACGGCAACTTCGCCCGCCCGAATCGAGGGGTTTAAATCGACCCGGAGCAGGGCCTTCCATCGCCCGGCGCGGCTTAAACGGCCGCGGGACTTACCATCGCCCACCGGGGGCTCTAACATCAAGAGCCTCGATCAGCTCGATGCAGCAGTTTGACTGCGGGAGAAGAATAAAGAACAGAGAAGAGATAAGACCTTTGCCTTCCATCACAGTGAGGAGGTGTTTGGAGATTCACTGTGATGGATGTTTGTGTGGAATTGTGTTAATTGTGTGTTTTGTTTTTTTGCTGTTATTACTGCAGGAATGAAATGTCGTTTGAACCTTGGTTGTTTGAATGACAATAAATGGCATTCTACCACTCAGCCAGGAGATTAAGTGGTCTGCACCATGGTTTTCCCGGTTGGATTGCTGTCTCATCGTTTCTGCATCCTGCATTTAGGAAACAGTAGGGTAGTCTGAGCAGCAAGTGGGTAATGAAGTGAGCTGTTGTCTTACAGATTCGTCCAGTACAAGTACATAACTACTCCCCTGTTGATAAAGGGAAAACACCACAAGGCCAAAGCTCGAGCAGAAAAAGCTGTACAAAGTGCAGTGTGGGAGAGTTGAAAAGCAAACATTGCTTTCTAGCCTGGCTGCACTCATTATGTGGATTGTGCTTGTAATTTGGAGCATCGTACTCTATCAAAAACAGATAGAGAATTGCAGCAACTGCTGCCTGGTACACACCCCATACATCGTGGTACCATATGCATCCTATATGGCACAGTGCAATCCATAGGGTGCTGTTAGCATCCTAAAGTATGTAATGCAGTTGAGGGGGGGGGGGGGGTGGAGAGTGTGCATGCCTGTATATACAATCTGAAATAAAAACAGATAATGCTGGAAATATTCAGCAGGGGTTGGGCATCATCTGAAAAATGAAATGCTCAATTTTTCTGATTCTGTGTCCTGAAACTTTAACTCTGTTCCTATTTCAAAACTTATGTCTTTCTACAGATGCTGACTCTCCTGCTAATATCAGTGCATTGTCTGTTTATATTTTACATTTCCAGTAGATTTTTATTTTCGGTGAACAGAGAGGAAATTTGCCTTTAGTCACCGACACCCAGCAGGGACATGTTGGGCTAAAGGGCCTGTTTCTCTGCTCACTGAATCTGAGTCTGAGGGCATTAATGGTCAGAGGTGTCGGATCATGCTGAGGCCATGGTTTGTGTTCCCTTGCTGCAGGATTTCGGACCGCGGAGGTGGGATTCCACACAACATCATCGGCAACGTGATGAACTATCACTTCACCACAGCCGAGGAGACCAGCCAGGATTCCAGAACCAACCCGTTTTACGGTCACCTGGTCAGCAGCGGCCCACAGTCGGGGCCCATGCACGGGTAAGTAAAGAGTGGGAAAGTGGTGAATAACGTGCAAGTGATGCTTCCCAGTATGGAAAATCACTGGCAGGTTTATGACAATTTTAAAAGATTTCAGGGTCAGCCATGACATCAATACATAGACAATAGGTGCAGGAGTAGGCCCTTTGGCCCCTTGAACCAGCAACACCATTCAATGTGATCATGGCTGATCATCCACAATCAGTACCCTGTTCCTGCCTTCTCCCCATACCCCTTGATTCCACTAGCCGTAACACTCTCTTGAATGCATCTAGTGAATCAGACTCCACTGCCTTCTGAGGCAGAGAATTCCACAAATTCACAACTCTGTGAGAAAATGTTTTTCCTCATCTCAGTTCTAAATGGCCTACTTCTTATTCTTAAACTGTGGCCCCTGGTCTGGACTCACCCCAACATCGGGAACATGTTTCCTGGAGCATCTAGCATGTCCAATCCCTTAATAATTTTATGTGTTTCTATAAGATATCCTCTCATCCTTCTAAATTCCAGTGAATGCAAGCCCAGTTGCTCCATTCTTTCATCATATGACAGTCCCGCCATCCCAGGAATTAACCTTGTCAACCTATGCTGCAATAGCAAGAATATCCTTCCTCAAATCACGAGACCAAAACTGCACACAATACTCCAGGTGTGGTCTCACCAGGGCCCTGTACAACTGCAGAAGGACCTCTTTGCTCCTACATTCAACTCCTCTCGCTTTGAAAGGCCAACATGCCATTAGCTTTCTTCATTACCTGTTGTTTCCTGGAGTGCTTATTTTCCGTGACTGATAGCTGGAGTGTGCTAGATGTGGCAATGCCTTTGTTGTAGGTGATTCTCAGGTAGTGTGGTCTGGTGTTCCCCATCGCTATATGATCTCCCACCCAATCCTCAGCCAGACAGCCAGAGCAGTGACCATTCACAAATTATACTGGTGCTGGTAAAACATTAGTATCACAGCTAAATGCCCTGGCACTTACACCCGTGCAATGCTGAGTGTTATACCTGTGGAGATGCTCGTTTCAGCTGAGATATGTGGGCTTAAAATTCCCCAGCACTGTTTGAAGAGCAGTGGGATTCCCCAATTTATCTTGGCTATAATTTATCTTGCCCAAGTGATTATCTGGTTTTACTGTGCCAACAGTCACCAAACTTAGATTGTGTCACTCCTCCTAAGGTGTTTGACGATCATGAAAGGTTGAGCAACATGGGGCTCTCTATTCTCCAAATGAGGAGCGGAGCTAAAAAGGAGAATTTACGATTGTGAAGACTTTGTTTGAAGAGATATAACAAAAAGGCGTGTCTTCAAGGGTTAACCAAAGCTGGAACCATATAGATAAGACGGTCTCCAATTTCAGTGTGGTATTGAGTAGCGACATCTTTACTGTGATTGCCTGTAGAACTTGCTGCCATAGGAGTACTTGAAGCAAATAGTGTGGTGATTTTTAGAAAGGAAGATAAGGGAATGACGATGAGAGAGGCTGATGTGAAGCATAAACGCTGGCTTATGTCATTTACGTTTATGTATTTAGAATTCTGGATGGTGGTTGTAGCAGCTTTTCTTAAATTAGAGATCACATATTTAAGCAAAGAAAGTAGATTGCCACTATACAAAGTCGTCATTATTTGTGAGGTCTTAAGACATGGACTTCCTGCAGGCACGGTACCACATAGATTGTTGGCAAGAGAAGCAAACTCAATACTGACCCAGATCCCAGCCTCGGGCATACTATCTTAATGAGTTAGTCATACAGCACGGAAACTGGCCCTTCAGTTCAACACATCCATGCTGACGAAGGTGCCCCATCAAAGTTGATCCCACTTGCCTGTGTTTGGCCAATATACCTCTAAACTATCCTTATCCACTCAACCTTCCAAATGTTATTTTAAACAGTGTATGAAGGAACTGCAGATGCTGGTTTCAACCAAAGATAGGCACAAAAGTCTGAAGAAGGATCGACTCAAAACGTCACCCATTCCTTCTCTCCACAGATACTGCGTGTCTCGCTGAGTTACTCCAGCATTTTGTGTCTTTTATTTTAAACAGTATTGTGCCTGCATCAACTACTTGCTCTGGTAGCATGTTCCATATAACCCTGTCTGGAAAAAGTTGCTCCTCTGGTTACTTTTAAATTTATGCCCTTTAATTCTTGATTTCCCGACCCTGAGAAAAAGACTATACATTCACCTTACCTATTCCCCTCGTAACTTTATATATCCCGTTATGATCAACCCTCAGCCTCCGACACTCCAGGAAATAAAGTCCTAACCTGTCCGAATTCTCCCTTTGGTTCAGGCTGTTGAGTCTAGGCAATATCTTTGTAATTCTTCTCTGCACTCTTTCTAGCTTAATGGCATCTTTCTTATGACAGGGTGGCCAAAACAGAACACAATACTCCCAAGAGTGGCCTCACCAATGCCTTGTACATCTGTAACAATAACATCCCAGCCTCTACACTCAATTCCTTGACTGCTGAAGGCTAACATGCCATAACCCTTCTTCACCATCCTAACTACCTTTGATGCCACTTTCAGGTAAACAGTGTTTCAGGAAAGTATATGAAGAGGAAAGAACAGTGTAATGGTGGGAGAGGCGGATGTAAAGTATAAACTCTGACTTTCCAGCTTAAAACATCAAGGTACATAGAATTTAGTGGACACCACAGAAAAGGGTTCTGCACAAACCTGTGACATTTACTAACACTCCCAGTAACATGACTGACCTTGCGCATGCATGGATCAGCGACTAGCAGGTTTCTGGTTGATGTGTAATTCACGATTAGCAACAATCGACTGACGTGGATTAAAATGTGCATTTGTCAGCATGAGCTAATGTTCATGACAGTATGAAGGGGTTCCACTTATGTTTATTGTATCTAGTGTAGAATGCACTTAGCGTGGGGTTATCGAATGGTACATCTTTCCTTTAAGACCTATGGATTCTATGAATAAGCTGTAGTAATTAAGATTCCCTTTTTGTCTAGGTTTGGATTTGGTCTGCCCACCTCTCGTGCTTATGCAGAGTACCTGGGAGGATCGCTCTCCATTCAGTCCTTGCAAGGCATCGGAACAGATGTTTATTTGCGTCTAAAGCACATTGACGGGAGGGAAGAAAGCTTTCGCATTTAAACTGGCAGCTGGGCAGCCAGACATGGTGGACATTGTTACTATGGGGCTGTACAGTAATTCTAGGTTCCAACTGAATTATGCTTGCTGTAATTGGGGTATAAATGGAAGTATTTCTGGAAATCTGTTTTTGAATAACAAGAAAGTAACGATAACCCCTGTAGTTAGCATCACCTGAGCATTGCAGTCTCTGACCGAGCTGCAAGGACCGGTGAACATTATTTACAGGATTAACATCTACACAATCGAGAATGGATTTTCATTGACCAGACTGACAAAGATGCCAGCAATCACTGGTCAGGCAACAGTACCCTCTGCTGCTCCCTGCCTGCAGTGACAGACAAAATGGTTCATAGTCTTGAAACTGAAGACAAACGGCTAAACCTGTACACAAGATAGAACATGTTTGATATAGAATACTTGGAATATTCAAAAAGATTTTGTTGCCACTTTTTGAAGAGGTTATGTTGGTAATTGTTTCTGGGTTTGATCATCAGAGACTGCCAGCTATTTTTTACTGATACCTCAGTTTGTGCAGTATTCCACAGACTCAAAGTTAATACACATCTCAGGTGGATAACGAGAGGAACTGCAATTTTCATTCCAGATCATGCCAATTAAAACATCACTTACCAATGCAGAAAATACTCAGGAGGTCAGCCAGCAGTCATGGAGGGAAACAGAATTAACATTTTAGGTCAAAAACCTTTCATTATAACCATTTACTTTGTTAGCTTTAAGTTGAATTTGCAATATGACTCAATGCTGATGCAGCATATATTCACGAGAACCGTGGGATTTTTAGTCAACCGAGAAGCAACTCTATACCAGTTGTTTGTTCAAAAGAAATAACCAATTCAGAATCGGGTTTAAAGCAGAGTTAATTGCAGCCCAGCAGTGACCCAGAATCTTTTACAGATTCAGTTTTTAAATCTCAAGTTCCTACCAAGGATGGGTCTTTCAGTTAAAGCTGACTTATCAACCAATGTTTTCTCATTTTGCAATTCCTTTCCACAAGCTTAGTCAAACTGAGCTCATTGTTTCTGGTAAGTGCAATTCTAGAAAGTGATACTGCACAGGAACAAGCCCCCTTTACAAAACAAGGCCATGTCTGCTATATATGGAGCTCGAACATTAAGCACTCAGATGTAACCATAAGACCATTAACATCACATTAATTCTCATCCATTTCTCTTTTTAAATGGGCAACGGTTCTGATCAGTTTTACTGTTGCTAAGGAAACTAGGTGAGCAACCCTTAATAGAAAGAATGCAAGATTTGATAGGATAATTTCTCGTGAAACAAAATATATTTCAAGTGGATCAGAACTTTTATTTTGTGTGAATAACCTTCTTCCTTTCTGTACCTCATTTAAGTAAAACATCTATTATAGAAGAAGTTTATTTTATTCTCAAGGGTAAACAGCTAATTCTTATTATTTTAAATTACATTTAATACTCAAAGCAATAGCTTGGACACTAGAGTGCTTTACACAAAATAATGTTTAACTTTCAACACTAATTTTAGCTATTTACCAGTTTAGCTCATGCATTTCATTGCAGACTGCTATTCATGCATAAAAGGAATAATTATCAGTAAGTCGTCAGAAATTGGAAATAAGTCTATGGTGCTATAAAAACGCAACATTGTGGCCTTGATCAATGAACCTTTAACCGAGTCAGAAAAATAAAAAACACCTTTTTAACAATAGAAGTCTATAGGCCTGTGTGTTAAAATCAGAACATTTTAAATAAATTTTAACAATAAAACCTGGAGTTTAAACTAGCATTTCTGTAGCTCTGGCATTATTGTGGTCTTTTTAGATTCACCAATTGTATCCTTTCCCATCAAGGCTTGTTTATTTCTAAATATGACATTTCCTAAATCCTGCCTCTTCTGACCTCTGACATTCATTGTATCAGTTGGAACTGAATGTGCGCTTGGATCAGGAGAGCTACGTGTAATTGTGAAATGTTGGTTTTAATAAAATTTAGTTTTTAATCTTGCTTCTCTGGCTTTGTGCAGTTAGACAGTGACCTTTTCAGTCTTTCTATAGCAAGGACCTATTTTAATATCGGAACGTCACTAGTACAATCTAAGGTGTACAATATAGAGTGAGGTATGTGTTGATGATTACACTATGGTTATACTATATTTTCACTGGAAAGTTATGTTATTCACTAGCCAAGAAATAATTTGCACATTTTCTGGCTGAGTTTTTTTTTTAATGATCAGGTGCAAGTTTGTAAATATAAAGCCCCAAGAAATTTCAATGCAGTAACATCTAAAACAACCTGTCTTTAGCATAACCCTGGAGACCAGTGTGTGATGCTGATCTGATGATTTATTTTGCCTCTGCTCAGACTGCATCTCCCACCCCATCCATATCTGTTATATCAGGTGAGCAATGGAGTTGAACTAGCACCCATGCAACAAAGAAGATGGGAGAGGAACAGTTTCCTGGGAAATGGATCTTGCTCTGTGTTTGTTCCACATGATGCAAAATAAGCCGGAGTGACTCACATTTCCGAACCTTTCCCATTCAGGAAATTGGTCAGGAAATTTGGTTGCCTGTGCGCTTGAAGTCTTCCCGGTGGCATATGTGCTGCCAGTGACCTCACTTGTGCCAGGCATTGTATCAGCGTCAATGGGAATACAGAGCTGTGGGCAACACCACACTAGAATACCTGGGAAAACCAGAGGTGCAGCAAAACTACATTACTCTAATGATTAAAATTCACAGCAAGACACCAGGTCTCTGTGAAAACTCTCCAAAATTAGAAAAGTTGGAATAACTTTAAATTTAAAGTAAAACTTTATTCAAGTATAATTGAGATTTCTGAAGTACAGCATGTTTTGTGCAGCTACAAATTCAAAATAAGAGTTGGCTGTACAAGGATTAAGAACCAACCAGCAAAACGTTATTTACAAGTGGTATAATCCTATAAAACATCAACTGAGAAAATACTAAAATCTTTACAAAATTCTGCATTTATTTTCTATTAACAAGGAGAACATCAGGAACAAAACTCATAACCTGAATTAGGCGTCCCACACAAATTTATGTGGCCATTGCTAAATATTTTGGTCACTAAATGTATATGACACATGTACCTAACAATAAACTCAAGCCTTGGGAGGTGGAGTGTCCCTTAAGCAGCCCTCTATTTTTGTTCCCACTTGAAAATCAGAATGTACTTGGTCAATATCAATGCTGGACTCTAACATTGGCCCAGCTAACCATTAAACCAGTCCAAACAGTGCTGCCAAAACATGAACGAACATGGGTAAAACAGGCATGAACAAAAAAATCTCAATATTACCCCCACAATATCAGTGATATAACATACTGGGCGATTGAGTGGCAATGCTCACTCATGTTCTAGTCTATCATGTTTCATACGAGGCTACAAGGTAAGCAGGTTAATAAGAGATAAATTAATCAATTAACAAATCTAGATGATAGTGCCCCATTTGGTTCAAATGCTGCAAACAGGGAGATTCTCTAAAGTTGGACTAAATTTAAACAGAATTCCACCATGACAATAGCTCCCCTTGAGTACATTAACCAGAACATTGAGTTATAACCGTTTAAATATTCCACAGTACATGGTTTCAGAAGCAGGAATACTAACAAGCAAGCAAGAAACTCAGTTTAAAGGCATGGGTTAAAAACCAGAATGTCCTTGTGTCTTTCCATTAAATTGGGGGACATATCTTGGGGACAATCCAATTCCATTAAATTGGAGGACATATGGCACCTAAAAGAACTGAGACAACAATAGTTAATTTTAAATTATAACTATTTTAGAGACTATCCAAAGGACTAGACCAAAGGATTTAGACCATGGAGGTTCAGATAAGCAACAAAATAACATTAAGTAGTTATTCTGCAAGAAACAGTATATGATATTTCGACACATGCTCCTAATAAATATTCCACCAGTTACAACTTTAGAAATATCCTACACCCGTATAACAGGAGTGGCTCACATCAATGAGGCCCCTCCTTAGTATTTTTCTCTTGACACACTATTTTATTTTGATTGTTCTTTTGTGAAGTACTGTACATATAGAAAAGCACAGGCAGTTGGGAAGGGAAGGCAAGATGGAAGGGAAATACAAATAGGTTAATGACTTTCGTAGTAACAGTTGGGATGGTTCTTGTTCACTCGACTCAAAGATTATTCTAGGACACGTCTTACAACTATTCCATGCATTATTTCTGACAAGTCAAGGCAAGTGATAAAGATTCAATACATTTTATGCTGCTACCATCTTGAAATCTTCCAAAGCCACCATTTCTTTTGCTTTATAAACATCTTAAACAACCAACATAACAATGGCAGTAACAACTTGTTTTAAACAAAAAAAAAGAAAGTGACAAGGAATGAAATGGCACAACACAAGTTTTAAGCAAATGCAGTTGAGCTGCTGTGAAAAATAAATACCGTCACCACCAAAAGCTTCTCAGTGTCACACCGGCACATTAACACCGTTGTTAATTATAAAGTAAGCAGAGGACTGTCAGAGGAATGCAGTAAACACAATTTGTTTTGACGTCCACTGGTTGGGGAGGGAGGTCAAAGGTAAATACCACAGGACTGGAAACATGCAAATTCATAAGCAACATGATTTGTGGTTTCAATGCAGAAAGCTTTTGCTTATGCATTGAGCCCAGCATGCATGATGATGATTTAAAGTCCACTGACAATCGCACCGTAACCATTAGGGCAGAATTCGATGGAAGAGGTGAACATATGTAGACACTAGACAAAAGTACTGGCCTAGGATATGATTTCAAAAGTTACGAACAGTATAACTATTTCACAAATTCAAGCTGCCAATGCAACTTTAAAACGTATGTCCTGAGAATGGGAATGCTATTGGATATATTGCAATTGTTTATCTTTAGCAGTATTAACATTCAAATTGCTTTAATAGCACGTTTAGCAGATCCACAAGATTGTGGTTACTGCATTACCCCACCATTCCTCTGCTTACTTTACATTTAACAATGGTATTAACCTGCCTATATTAAAAGATTAACATGCCTGCGAAAATAAGTAAAGAACTTCATATCGATTCAAAGTATTTGTCCATTAATATTAACAGTCATATCGTTGGGATAAGATCATATTTACAAGCTGCAAACTATTAGGCAACTGTTTCAATACTGTGAAGAGCCAGCAGTAGCAAGTGCAGATTTATAAAGGAACATACTTCATAAATCTGGGGGGGAGATGCTTCAAGATATTGAAGACATTATTCTCAAAACTTGATAGAATCATTCTTAGCTTAGCAAATACAATATTGAAAATAACTAATTGATCAGGACACTAAATTGCATTTATACACAACTTTTTAACTGATGGAAACTGCTTCAAATTTCCAAGTCAAATTCAAAAGTTACTTGGACATGGAGTGTGCAGTTTTTCTGACAATACCAGCTTCTTCTGTTTAACATTTATCAATAGCTGTAGGATGATACTGTGGGATTGCTGCAGTATGTTATAGCCATGGACAAATATCCCAGTGCTCAAAAGATGAACAAATCTAATGTAAAAGCTTTGAATGATTAGAAGATTAAATTAGAAAGTCTGGCGTCAGTCAAAGGTAGATGCTCCTTAATGACAAGAAACAGTGCATTATAAACTCAGAAAGCCGCAGGGCAGAATATTCATAGGTCTGGGTTTAAGAGGTTATCTTCCTAAGGCTAGAATTCAGGCTTTATGAAACAAAAAAACACATTCCCCACACACAGTTCTTCAAACTCCTTACAGCACATTATATGAACAGGTCAATCTAATCAACCCTTTAATACACACAATCTGATTCAAGAAAGACAAATGAAACCTACTAAATGTGGGTGGCTGTACAGCCCTTCATTCTCTGTTACACCAAAACATTGAAAGCAACCTGTGCAAGTGATAGCAGTAAATGGTGGTGGAGGGTGGAGCTAGGTTTACAGGCAGAAGATTCTCAGCTCTGAAAGGGCTAGTTAGCGTTTGGCTGGGTGTGCTTTCAAGTGCCCTATTTTGTCCTGTGAAAACACCAAAATGAAGCTGCGATATAATAATAATAATAATAGATTCTCTGTAGGGATTACACCACTGCCAATACTGCCTTAAATTTGGAAACTAGAGTCAGTGAGATTGTGGAGATGAAAGCAAATCTAGTGAATATATATTTAAAGTAAAAAATGTGACAATGCTAATTTAACTGCAAAAAATTAAATGAAACTTGTGACAAGTTTATGAATACATTGATAGTTTCTTAGAAAGAGTTTTATGCATATAAAAAAAGTAGAGGAAATTATCAATAAAATTAAATTGACAGCCAAGTGAATAACTTTCAAATCAGGCAAAGTGATAAACGCACCTCCAAGTCACCCGTCTAGAGATTGTCATAATTTAACAAGGTAGCATTGAATGGATAATAGCATTGTGGGGTTGGAGAGAGAAGATGTAGGAAGTATGCATTACTCATTAACACTGTTGTTGCCTCCTTATTCTTTACCAGGGTAATCCTATTGGCGTTACTCACTTTTCCCGCCATGAACAATGAATAACTGCAAGAATATAAGTCCAGACAGAGACCTATTTTGCTTCCCTGACACGGAACAACGTTGGGTCATAGGAGAAAAAAGTGTCCTCAAATAGATACCAAAGTGAGAAGCAGGCCTAGTGATAAACTGGTTAATTATATTTCCATAAAATTCGTAAGAATGTCCTGGAGTTAACCAAGGTGGTCTCTCTTTGCAGTAGAGCTCAGTATGAAAAGGGATGAATTCCATATTTCATCAAAATGTGCAGGCTAATGCAAAGACACTGGAGCAGATTATTTATGGAGGAGTGTTGGTATGAAATTAGAGAGACTATAAATGCAAGTAGTTCACTACTTCAACCTTCACTTCAAGGAAAGCATGCAGAAAATGTTCCGCCTAATGCTGTATTAATTAACGGCAAGATTTTTTTACATTTAGTGCTTGGGTTACAGGAGCCAGGTGTCGCTACATTTTTGTAGTTTTGCATTCTAATGCTGGGATGAAGGAGGTCAATACAAGTGTTGACGTTAGGCACTGAGACAACTACAAAGTTAGCTGAAGAACAAAGGATAGTCAAAATGTTAGAAGTGATTGTTTGGTTGAACACCAAGAGTTCTTGATCTGATGGCACATTAGAACTGCCATGGGATGGAAAGCTATCAGCAATAAAAGGATGAATTAGTATTCTTGATTGAGAGGAAAGAAAGACTAGACAACAGCAATCTTGCAGGATGTGCAGAATGTTTGGCAGGAGAGGGTTTAACGCAACCACTCACGAGTTTATACCTGCTGGTGTCTATGGTGAGCTTAATGGCAGGAAAATGACATTGATACAACCAAATAGCAGTAGAGAGAGTGGCAGAGGTACTGAAGGAAAACAATGTCCAACTTTCTTGTAGACAACTTCACTAATAGCCAGACACACTGCTGTAAATTATAAACTACTCGAGTGACATCCAGTGGTTGGAGACTAGAATGACGGTAGTTTAAAACAAAGAAAATGGATATTAGTCAAAATGAGCCAGAGATTTTAAAACCAACCAAATTGTTCTGCCTAGAAACATCAAAATACTGCTAGCTACAGCTTACTAGTCCAACAGTAGCTGAATATTTGCAAATAGAGAAAACTTACATTTCAGTGCAAAAACCTTTCAAATTACTTATGCACACATCCAGTCTGCGAGGACTGACTGCAGATAGACGTTAGAAAAGTGCAGTGGCTTCATATTCTTACAGCCCATTTGAATTAACCTTTAGTTTTATTAAGCAGCCCACCTCTGACCAAGTCACAATGACAGAGTGGCATTGTATAAATTTTAGGGACCTTAACGGCAAATCATAAGGCACCGAAATACACAAAAATAAGGTTGTATTGAACTGCACAAATTAGGCTTCCACTGCGAAAATTACAAGAAACTGTAAACCAGCAATTGCAAGAGTCATATTTCTTTAGTTTACTGGTTAAATTTCATAATCCACAAACTGTATTCATTTAAATATTTGATAGAAAAATATTCACAAAGCAAGTCTGACAAATTTCATTAAGAGGTTTAAGAACTAACTTTTTTGGGTGCAAATATTTTTGCGTGGTTTTATTCATGGCAAATTGCAACTTGCATTCTTTTGAAATTATATATATTTGGGACTTAGTAAGTGAGCTGGTCATATTCATGTGGAAGATATTTTACTGTTGACATCTGAAAATGCATTGTGTTAAAAATGCAAAAAAACAGGCTTTGTCTTACAAATTATTTCAATATTGGCAGTAAAGCTGGGCATTTCGACATCTAGATTCATGTTTTGGCGCTCTGCAATGTGCTCGAAAACCAGTCCATTTCCTTAAGTTCAAATGACCCAGTGATGTGTGTCCACTGTTAAGCAAAGCTCTTGCCTGATTATACATCAATAGATTGAACAGTTGCTCTTATGAGCAAACAACACACTTGCTTCAGCTGAAGCAGTCGAATCCTCTCAATACCGATATCAAATCCAGTATAGTCTATATCATACTTATTGCCATCAGCTTTTTTTTACTTTATCACAATCACTTCTCGAAGGATTCATTTCATCCTTTTGAGAAAAGAAACATCAAGTTTGCAGAAAAGAAACATTGCTCAGAAATAGGCAAAATCAAAAATATTGTGAATCTTACAAGAGATCAATTTAAGAGATGAAAACTGCCCAATTAAAATCTATTTTGAAATAAGTTCGAGGTCCTGATTTGGATTTATTTTTTTTAAAGAAAATCAACCTTTATAAGGTTTTCAATTTAGCACAAAGTTCTTGCTAACTGCAATTTTCTGGAGTAATTTACTCATATCAACAATGCACCGGGAAGAAAACTAATAGAACATTTATGTCAATTCTACATTGGGGATTAAAGTTGCAGACCACAGGAAATTTGCAAAGTAGTATATAACATATGTTGAATGTCAAACATTCGGCAATTTGTGTAAACATGTTATTGTAATAGGGTCAATAACATACATATTAAGATGACTTCCTTGCACCTTTAGACAAGTGTTTGAACAAATGTACTGAAGCTTATTATGCATATAAAATGTATTTATACACAGAGCTTGATTTCATAGTGCACATGTAAATAGAACAAACTATTAAACCAAGTTGTCACCATGAACCCTTGTACAGTACAGTACTATCTAAATCAAAAGACACAAGTTGGTTGGTGGGCAGAAATGCAGGAAAAGCCTATTACAAAGAAGAAAAAAAACTATGAAAATTTTGGGACTATTTATATCAGGTGTTTTTACAGCATAAACGGTGGATGGCTCAACTGAGACACTCAGATGCCCATGTGTGGAACATTGCCTCTCGATCAACAAGGTTATGAGCCTATACTACAAAGAACGGGGAACACAATTTTTAAAGAATATCACACTTTTTCAGATTGTATCCTGTCCATTTTACCTTTTGATTTAACAAACCAAAGCTTTGCCGTTAGCTATACATTTATTACATATCTTTTTTACATTATAATCTATTTCAAATCCCATTGGAATGAAGCAACATACTGCAAGGATCTTTATATCTGCCACCGTCTTGAATTGGTCCATGTGCAAGTACCATCTGCAGTTTCAAGGGCAAATGTGAAAGAAATATAGTGCCTTCTCAGATAATTAATCTATTTTCTTTTGTTAGATGACATTCATATCAGGTATTACCCATAGGTAGCATTCTGTGGCCAGTACTTGGAAGCATACACTGCTAACACTTCTAGTTGAAAAGCAAGGCAGACAAGCATATTTCTGCATTGCTTTTGATGTCTGACATCAATTGATAGAGTCTAGGTTCTCCATCAATTAACTTCCCCCTCCACAGGGAACAGATTAATGACTGAAACTTTTATTTGGTGGAAAATCGAGCCAATAATACACAGAACTCAAGAATCTTTGTTCTTAGCAAGGACACTTTTAAATTAGTAAAATAAAGTGAGTATAGCAAATCACCAGGCCAAACTAGAACCAAGCCCTGAAAGCTCCACCAGAGCTTCAGAAATTACAAATGATGGGTATTTCAGAGCGGGCCCAGTCTACATGGTGGCTTCTCATCTTCAGGGCAAGAACAAATTAACTCACTCAGACCTTTAGAAGTTAAAATCTTTTTTTTTTAAATGCAATTTCTCCAGTGTTCTTTCTATGGTAACAACTGAAAATAATTATAAAATGTCCATTTAGTTGTGTTTGGCAGCATTCTTAAGTTAAAAAATATTTTCTGCTGTTATTTACAGGCTGGTTGTTACCGATCCAATTTAAAACCTATTGTTAGAGAACCAGTAATGTACAATGGAACAAACGGCCCACCATTTTGGCAAGGGGTATGTTTGGGTAGGAATGGTTTATAATTAAACTCAGTTATTATAAAATCCAGTACCTAACCCAATGCACGTTCTTTTTAAAAAAGACATTGCCAGTGCAAAACAAAACAAGACAATTAACCTGGCTAAAATTTCCCAAATTTCTGTTCCTTGGCTAGAACTGCAGTGATGGGATATAACAAGCTGTTATAGGACTCTCAAAAATCTTACATATCTGTTTGCTTAGTGGTCTAAATCTTATCAAGCTTTTATTTTTTTTGTCACATTTAGTGGACAAAAGCTATTCCATCAGAGTATTCATATTTACGAAAGTCAATCACTGCACATTTCAATTTTTTCCCGCATTAAAGCACTATGTACTCACTTAATTAGATAATTTGGGTTGCTATGAAGTATTTTCACTATTAAAACACATCCCAAAATGTTGTAATAAAACATATTACAGGAAAACAATATAGCCCATGAGGACTTTCATTTTCTCCACAATTTTGAACAGAACTCAAATCTCATAGCAACCAATGTAACCTAAATAAATGAGCTTGTTTGTTTAGACCAAGGAATAGGAAGCCACCGAGAAAAATCCATTGAAGGAATGACACAAAGATATTAATTACAGGAATTATTTCACCAATGTAGTTTTGCAATCTGACTGACCTCATTTCAGTATTAAGGTGCAGATTCATGCACCACCTATTCATCAAGATTTGGAAATGCAGTGTGATAAAACTGAATGTCTACTGAAACAGCGGGCATTTCAGTGGAATAAAAATAATAATTAAAATGTACTGTTTTAAAAGTAATGAGTATTATTTTGGACTGCAATCAAGTTTAGACAGAACAGTTATTGTCTTTTCCAAAATTAAATTACAGCCCATCTTTAAGCCCATGTGTTTTTATTTCCAAATAAGCATTATATCAGAAATTTTACGTATACCTCCAAGTTCTGTGTATTTTTAAATATTTTCTAAATCTATACTTTTGAGGGAAGAGAAAAGGAGGAAGGAATTATTACCAGAGCGTAATGCTTAAAACCCTGTATTTGCAATATAAAAACATTTTTATCCAAAAATCATGCTTCATTTTTGAGGCCTAGATAATTACACCAGTAATTTTCCTCCAAAACTATACAGCTGTCATTGGATCACTGACTTCAGCAGCAGTGAAGGACATGATTGCCATGACGACTCCAGATCGTCACAGCATGGTCCATACAGACACACAGAAAGCAATCGGCTAGAAGAGTGGAGGCATTCCCCCAGAGCTTGCAATTGCGCTGTTTCAGTCAGGACTTGGAGGAACATTCTGGCAAGGCTTATCGGCATCCATGAGGCTACTTTGTCAATTGTAAACTGCTTCTCTTTAACAGTTTGTCTTCCACGAGTTCAAATGAGGTGACACCTGCCAGCCCTTCCGCAAGCTGCTGGCAAGCCTGGGGAGAAATCAGTTTGCAATTCCGAAGGTCGATTCGATTAAGGTTTGGGCAGTGTTGAAGCAGCAACAGGCACTGGTCTGTTATTCGATGGCAACCTGAAAGAAGCCGATTAAAGGTGAATTATTAACATATGTTGACAAACACCATTACTATTGCAATCTTTTGTATTTTAAAGTTGTTTTCATTGTTTTTGGAGAGCAATGTCTGTTCTCCTGCATTAATATATTATATGATCTCTTAAAGGATCACTGGTGGACTATTAACAAGAGACGATTGGTCCAATTTCCCCATTTTACAAAGTGGCTTCTTTAAATAGTACCTGTTTAAATTGGCTAATAGTTGTCACCACTGACTATATTTGGCCTTATCTACAGGATCATATTCCTGCTTTCAGAGACCATAGGAAATAAAAGATCTTGGTGAGATGCTGCAAGTCCTTTACCTGAAAGATTAATTTCAGTCAGTGTTTCCCGTGTGGAAGATCCAGCAGCTGTCAAGAGGGCAATGGATTGATCAGTCACGTGGTTACACTGACTCAGGTCCAGCTTGTTTAGCATTGGCATGTAGCGTATCATCAGCGCCAACGAGCAGTCAGTAATATCCAAACCCGCTAAGTGAAATTCTGTCAGGTTGCACAGTTTGCTCTGGTTATGACCTATAGAAAACAATGGAAGAGCATCTTCTTTTAAAATGTTGTGCTAAAATTAGTTAGAAAGTATAGCAAGGCATTTGCAAAAATAAACCTGACCACGGGGGGGAAGTGAGAGGGAAAAGGAAAGGGTGACCCTTACCAGGGAGAGGGGAGAACATGTGGAGGTGGCAACAGAGCGTTAAACTGTACCCTGTCCGACATTTTAACAACTGGCCTTAGAATGCTCTTATGGAATGTAGACTTTTTCATGAAACTATCCTCGTGCTCTTGTCAACTGGCATTAAAATCATGACACTTCCCTGAATTCCACATGCTCTCCATTGCTCAATGCCGTATTCCTTTTTTGCTCTAATACTTAATGAGATTAACTCTTAGCGATATCCAAAACAGCTCCGTGAAGATTTCACAAAAAAATTAAATAGGGGTTAGCAATGGTGTCAGGCAAGAGGGAATTTTGTCCCCAGTTCTTTTTAATCTCTATATTGATGATCTGTCCAAGTAATTGAAAGCCTGTAATACTGGGTGCATGATTGGTAAATCTGTAGTGAACCATATTATGTATGCAGATGATCTTGTGGTCTTTCGTCCACCTAGTGCTGGTCTCCAGCAGTTCCTTACTATATGTTCTGTGTATGGTGTGGAACATGATATTAAATATAATGCTGGTAAGAGTGCTGTTATGACCTGTAGAACCAAATAGGATAAATGTCTAAAATTTCCTGATTTTAAATTATCCGATAATAATCTTAGTGTCTGTAATAAGGAAAATATCTTGGACATTTTATTACAGAACAAATGACAGATGATGTGGATATTTATAGGCAACGCTGTATGATGTATGCATCAGCAAACATTCTCTTATGCAAGTTTAGTGCGTGTACAGATGGAGTGAAGTTGTCTCTGTTCAGAGTATATTGTACACCACTCTATACTACACACCTATGGTCAAACTACAGAAAAGCAAGCTTACAGAGACTTAAAGTAGCTTAATGATGCCATGAGAATATTACTTAAGAGACCTAGATGGTATAGTGCAAGTGAAATGTTTATGACTGCAGGAGTCAATACTTCACAAACTGTCTTAAGAAATCTTATGTATACATCTATTTGCCGGATTAATGACACTGATAATTAAATTATCTTGGCCTTATTAAACATAAGGTTTAGCACTACAGGCTACCAATCTCAGCTGTGGAGACATTGGTATAGTTGTCTCGTTGTAGGACATTTTTTTAAAATTCTTGATCTTAAACCATGTATTGTGCTTTTGTATGTAATTTACTGTGCTTTTGTATGTAATTTATTGTGCTTTTGTATGCAATTTATTCTATGTAATGTCTTGTCTTTTATCTGGACCTTGAGTCTGTAATAAAAGTAGTATGTTTAATTAAAATAACTACATCAAGGTTGAAACTTGTAAATACCATTGAGCTGCATGAACAAATATCTTACCAAAGTGGATTCTACTAGATTACAGTCCACAATTTTTTCCATCAGCTTGTTCATCCATATTCCACATTTGTTGATGAAAAAAATTATTTATAAATTTCCCATCATGGCAAACTGGTATTACACACAAACCATTCAATGCAGTTTCATATCTTTCCTTTAAAAACTGCACAACCAAATGTTTCAGAGGCAGAGAGTCATTTTATTCAAAAATCAGTGGTAGACTCAGAGTTTAAATAGAAAAATGATGATAATCTGGTTTAATTGTATCCAAACAGTTTTAGTAGCATTAATTGAATGCCCCAATTACAGATCAACGCAATCCAACCCAGCAACCTTACATGACTGTAATCTTTTGCCTTCCTGAAATATTAATAGTTAATGGAGACTTGGACACAGGCAGGGTGTAATGTCAAGTATATCATTCCCAATTTGAATCATATTCACTTACTTTCTGAATCAAGCGTCTCATTTTTTAATTTATTTCATTAACTGGGGATATGTCTATTTTTTTTTTGGAAGAAGGGTAGGAAGCATGGAAGGAAACAAAAGATGGGGGAGATTGTGTTCCTTTTGTTAGAAAACGTTTACCAACAATCAATTTAATGCTAAACAAATTGATGACAGAACACCAAGCAGACTGTTCTATTCAAAATACACAGACAATCTTTCTACGTAATCAGGCAGCCTCAACCTATCAGAAGTGATGAAAACTATTTGCATAGGAAGGAACAGCAGATGCTGGTTTAAACCATAGACACGAAAAGCCGGAGTAACTCAGCGGGACAGGCAGCATCTCTATAGAGAAGGAATGGGTGACGTTTTGGGTTGGGACTCTTCTTCAAATTATTTGATCTTTATTGTCAGTAAGGTGAGTGTTAATGGGCAAATCAGGAACATATTTACAAAATCATTGAAAAATTGAACTATGCAGCTTGCACCTTGCACTACACCTTCAACTGACCTACTCTGCAATCTGTAGGTGGTGAGAGCAACTCCCTCATTTGCGAGTCTTTGAGATCCTCCACCCAACGAAGATCGAGCATGCGTAGAAGAGGACAACTCGATGTACAAAGTGCAGAGATCGCACTCCAGATGCATCCTGCTAGTGCCAGAATTTTTAAATCTGTTAAAAAAAGTTAATATTACTTAATTTAAAGAAACAAGAAACATATACACAAGTTGCTCATAAGTTGTTAACCAATGCCATTCTCAGAGCTACCAGAAGCTTTTAAAAGATTATATATTTTGTGACTATTCTTGAACATATGCAGTACCTCTCACACACCACAACACAATACTTATTAGATATAAAAAGGCACTTGGGAGCATGTGGTGGCAAGTGGAGGGACATTGACCTACAACAGAATTCTTTCTCTTTCTGCCTTAGAGGAAAGGCTATGTTATTTATTGTTAATCCCTCGAGTATAGAAAGACTACTTGGACTTTCAAATGTGAAGAAAAACATTTGTATTAATTTTTTGGCAAAAAATTGGAAGCACTCTACTGGTATCTCAATGAATATTTACCCTACAGTCAATTGATCTCTATATTATTATGAAATACAAAAATGTATCTGGTTTTTTTGTTGCGTACTCTCCGCCTCCACAAATGCATCACAAGTACGACAAAATAACATTTCATGATATAACTGAAAGTTGACATAATTTCTATGATGCAGTTGACAGCTTTAGCTGGTATTTTGTGTTGACGGCAAGAAATGAAATATTACTGAGAGGCCATGACAAATGGTGCTGCAGCTTTACTTCTCAATTTATATTAATAATTTGGATGAGGGGATCATGTATAATACAGCCAATTTGGTGATGATACAAAGCCAGGTGGCAGTGTGGGCTGCAAGAGGCAGAGGAATGCTGGGCCAGGGAGAAAGACAAATAGTTACAGAAAGATTAAGCGAGGACAAGGATGTGGCAGATGGAATATTAACCTGGAAAAATTATGTAATCTACTTTGGCAAATAAAATGCTACCTTTGTTTTTCAAATGGCATCAGATCAAAATATATTTGTGGTTGGAGGGACCTGGCTTCTTTGTACATGGATTACTGAAAGTTAAAATGCTGGTTAAGCAAGCAATCTGGAAAGTATGGGAACATTACACATAGGCCTGAACTAAAAACCCAGGATATGCTTTCAGTGAAGGGTGAAGGTTCAGAAAAAAAGGTTCTTTATATTTACAATATTAACGGCAAAATAGGTTGTATTTTCATATCCTATGTTTGTATCAAAATAAAATACACCCGATAATCAGAGAATAAACTATAACGTTACTAACTCATCTGGGTGCACATATAAGTGTTATTGTCACAGAGAATGTAGTGTGCTTTGTTCAATATCTTCTCCATTTTTAGAACATAAGAAACAGGATTAGTTACAGTTGAGCTTCCAGATACCATTTTGTTGCAATTGAGAAGCCACAGCTAACAGAAGACCACTGACAGCATTATATCCCATACATTAGAGAGCATAGGTTCAGAACCTGATACTAACTAAACTGTGTGTAAAGACGCAGAGTTTTCAACCAACACAAGATCATCAAAGGAGAATTATCCCTTTGAACAACTGGACTCTACTTTAAGGTACGCAGGAGAGAACTGCAGATGCTAGTTTAAATCAAAGGTAGACACAAAATGCTGGAGTAACTAAGCGGGACAGGCAACATCTCTGGAGAGAAGGAAAGTGTGACCTCTCGGGTCGAGAGTCTGAAGAAGGGTCTCGATCCGAAACGTCACCCATTCCTTCACTCCAGAGATGCTGCCTGTCCCGCTGAGTTACTCCAGCATTTTGTGTCTACCTTCTACTTTAAGGTGTGCACCCATACACTAATTATCTTTCACACTGCAAACTACAGCTAAGTGACAATAGGTTCACTTAAAAGCTCTTTTTTTTCATATCCATGTGATAAAAACCACAAGGAAATACAACATGAGCTTCTGAACAGCAACAAATGCATTGTGAACAGAATCAGTTTAAAATGGAAAATTTGGGGCATTAAAATTGGTCTTGGATTAAATTACAATTGCCAGATGCAAATGCAGAATCTCCTTTATTTTTGAATACGTCCATCTGTAGATGTTGTGTCCACGACTCTCTGGTAGACACAAACAATTAGCTGCCTTTTTTTAAAATCACACGAAGCTGCTGAGTCATTGTGTGGTGCTGTACATTTCAAATTTTAATCACAGCAAGCTGTTCCACTTTTAGCTCCACACTTCAATTTTTCCACATAAATCATCCTCTGCTCTTCAAGCTTTTCACAACATTATGATTTTCAGGGAGAAGCAATCACTGACCACTTCTAATAAGTTTCTTATTTCTATAAGAATTAAATTTATCATCCAAACCACTTTGCCGTCTTCCCAAAGGACAGCCGGTCACCTTACTTTCAACGTATAAACGTACAGATCAAAATTTTAGCTGCATATAATAGAAGGCACACTTAATTTAGTCAAATGCTCACATTACATGTTTAAAGTGCTTCTGTAATATAAGTGTATGCTGAAATGATCTGAAGACAGACATAAACCCTTCTAGTTCTGAGGGAAAATGCTACCTCTGTTCCTCTTCATCCCTGCCCCCTCTCCCATTTACTGTTTTGCAGAATCAAAGACAATCTGCACAGATCTATTTTTGGCAGTAGTACAAGAATGAAAACCAGAGGGACGAGCTGTTCCTTCAGAATTAAATCTTTCCAGGACAAAATAGTGCTCAAGGCTTGGATTTTCAAATTGATTTTAAGTTGCATTATTCAGATTAACCAGTGATTGCTGTATTCAAATACAAGTCAAAATCTGTAGTTAAAATAAACACATCTAAGATGTGTGCTCATTAGTTTCATGGTCATTAGATATAAACCAATACTTGTGGTTATGTTTAATTGGTCCTGCTGCAACAACATTTCGTGCAACATTGGAAATTGGAGTTATTTATAAGCATATACTCAAAAAAGAGAACTCTGCCAAACTATCATTTCCTACGGATACAAAGCAGCACTAAGCTTCCATTTTTTACAGTATTACAGCTGGTGTGTAGCACCACAGAAATGCACTGTGTATGATTAATTGGTGGATTGCAGACTTCAGAAAAACAATCATCCTCGTGAATGGAGGCACAAATCCACTTCATACAAGGAGGAAGGATCAAGCTAAAACACTTAACACCAGTCTGATTTTGGTCAGTTTCTGAACTTCTTTCAAACTTATGTCATAGACTAGTTTGGAGTGCACTAGTTTTTGTTGTATGTTAACAACGGCTAAGATAAAAATGTAACTAATTTAGACAAAAGCTAACAAATATATGTTGAACAAAATACTTTCTTATATGCAGTGTATACATCATAACTGCATAAACTGCATTTAATCCTCCGATTTCAAGGAACAACATAATTATCAGTTGTTAATTTGATTAAATCAAAATCTCCCTCAGTCATAGGAGAGAAAGTTGTACAATAGAGAAACATGCCATTCGGTCCATCGTGTTCATGCAGGCTATCATGCCCATCTATACTAATCTCACTTGCCTGCATTAATTCCATATTCTATGTCTTCAAGAAGGGTCATGGCCTCAGACATCATCTATTTCCTTCCACAGAAGCTGCCTGACCCACTGAGTCCCTCCAGTAGTTTGTTTTGTGCTGAGGATTCCAGCCTCTGCACTCTTTTATCTCTCTCTATGCCTTTCTAACTCAAATACCTGTCCAGATGCCTCTTAAATGTTATGACTGTTAAATGTTGTCCTGCTTCCACGATCTCATCTGGAAGCTTGTGCTAGATATCAGCTACCACTTTGGGAAAATGGAAACCTCCCTCTCATCTTAAATCTATGCCCTCTTGTTTTAGACACCACTACCACAGGAGACACACTTTGGCTATATATTCTATCATTGCATCTCAACTGTACACATCACTATCAGGTCACCCTTCAGCCTCGTTTGTTCCTGGGTAACAGATCCAGCCTATCAAATCTCTTTATAACCTAGGCCCTCAATGGTTGAAGTATTCAACTGTAACAAACACAAAATACTAGTAATTTACCTTCTGTGGTTTAAGACCTTGCCTCGAGCAAACTGGTTGCCACAACAATGATTATTTAATAAAGCTTTAGTGAACGTTAAATGCCTTGGGAAATCTTTACCTTTTGGAAAGCATTAAACAAATTTGAATTTCCTGAATTGGTGAGTGTCCATAGAATGGCCAGTATACTGCAAAATGGCCCTGCAAACTGTACAATGGCAAAAGAAACCAAGCATGTTGCAAAATAATCTATCCATGTATGCAGGCTTGTTGGAAATAATCTTCATTACAGTATTCCCATATTATAACTTTAAAAGAAGTTCTGAACAAAAGGAATGATCTTAAAATTCATACCCAAATTTAAATTAATAACGTTAAATTATTGAACAATTCTAATATTTCAAATATTGTATTTTAAATTTGATAGCACAGTCGCCTTTTTCTAAAATAGTGATTTATAAAAATACAAGATCCAATACACCTCTTCTTATTTGCACAGAAAAACAAACCAAATCCACCCTTACTTTGCAACTTGTTTATGAGCCAACTGAGTTGTTTCTTTGAGACATTTGTCCAGCTAAGGTCTAGAATGATGGGCTGTCTCCTGATGATCCCACTCAGCATTGTTGGAGTGATCGATTTGCAGCGACTCAAGTTAATGGTGGTCCATAGCCGCTTGTCACAACACCTGCAAACAATAAGAAATTAAGCCAGCCGGTGAAACCATTCAGTAGACTGGTTAAAAGTTATCAAATATGCATTTTGACAAAATACCACCATTATATTCAGTCCCAGCAAATAAAAACAGCACATAAATTCTGTTCTTAAAGGGATGCCAATTCTTATTGCATCAGCACAACTTTCAAAATAATTTGTAACACTGGCCAGAGGTTACATTAAAGTACAAAAGCTAAAATGTAACACAATGCAAGTATTCACATTAGAGAGTTTTAAAAACCACATTGGTTTGCAAGACTCTCTCTCCAATGTGAATACTTGCATTGTAACTCCAAACGGTGTAGTTCACAATTATTTAACTGCGTGCAAGTTCACAGAAATTTGGAACATAATTGGAAACTCAGATATCTTGGGATTGGAAAAATGTCCATGAAGCTTTGATAAATATTATTACAATTATCACATAATATTAAAATAACTTTTCCAATACTTGACGATCATTAGAAACCATATTACTGTGCAAGTTAGCATCAAGCAACTATGACAGTGTGATAAAGAGCCCAATACTAAGATTGTGCCGTGCAAAGTGTGCATTCAATTTCCATCTCAAAATAATAAAGCAGATTTAACTACCAAAATTCATATATTCCATAATAATGGCATTAGAAAGCCAAGCCAAGATTATGTTGTCCACAAGTTGTTGGTATTATTCAATTTAGAGGTACAACACTCTTAATTTTAAAGACAGATTTCTAAAAGTATGCATAACGATGTATACTTTTAAAATTTTAGATTAGGTTTAGGTGTGTTAATACTAAAAGCAATAAAAACTCAGGTCAGTTGCACTTTAAAACTGCTTAATCACAAATATTGCTGAGGAATCAACTTGTACAGCGCATCATCAAATTTCTGTTCCACTTCTGTTGGTGTTTTTACCTCTGCTGACCAGAACCATTGTAGTGCAGCAGCAGTTGTATTTTCAATAGGAAGTAACTAAAAGGGAACTGAAGCAATTTTGGTGCATTTTCAGTTTTGTGATTCTGCAATAAATACGCAAACACATTTCTGGCCAATGGGGTGATACCCACATTTTTAGGATATCATGTACAAATGCGTTTGACACTTATTTATTATTGACAACTTTAATTTCCAATTTCTTGAGCATGCAATGGTAAAACTGGAATGTAATCCAAAGTTCACCAGCATGTGGCAGCATTTATATACCAGCAGGAAATTGTGCAGCAAGTTAGCTGACCAATTATGTCCCAGATCCAATGTCAACAACATGCTGTCTTTACAGTCGCTTCATGCCATTCCGCTCCTCCAAATGGCTGTCACTAATAATGTTTACAAGTAAGCATTGTATAAATGAGTCATTTTAAAAACACATTAATTTCTTTGAATTCAATTTTTAAATGTATATAAGTGGTTCATTCTTTGATATTTCTTTAAAAATCTATTTGGCATATATTGGTCTCTTTTATATTTTTATGAGCTATATTAACATTAAATTAACTGGGTCATGGGAATCCTTTCTCCAAACAAAGTTTTCTTTTTTTCTTCTTCTGGATGAAACCCACACTGACGCACCCTCTCCAACTGTCAAATGATAAAAATTAAGATGTGTACCATTAAATAACAAAGATTTCAACACACAATTTTATAATAACGTAGCCAAGGTGGAAGAAATAATGAGACAACCTGAATAGTTGATGAGCAAAGAGTGCGATAATGCCTTCAAACTGTTACGTTTCGGCTCAACTGTTCCAAACTTTTCTTAACCACTATATCACCTTTTACCCTCTCGAGACCTCTGTACAGCAACCCTGACATTATAATCAAACCCGCCGACAAGGGAGTTGCCGTGGTTGTCTGGCGCGCTGACCTCTACCGGGCTGAGGCCAGGCGACAACTCTCAGACACCTCCTCCTACTTATCCTTGGACCATGATCCCACAGATGAGCACCAGGCCTTAATCTCAAACACCATTACTGATTTCATCACTTCTGGCTGTCTGCTTTCCACAGCCTCCAACCTTTTCGTTTCCCAGCCCAGCACAGCCAGTTTATCTTCTCCCCAAAATCCACAAACACAACTGCCCTGGCAGACCCATTGTTTCTGCCTGCTCCTGTCCCACGGAAATGATTTCCATGTACCTCGACTCCATCCTATCCCCCCCGGTGCAATCTTCCCACTTTCTCCAAGGCATAGCTATGGGCACCCACATGGGCCCCAGCTGTGCCTGCCTCTTAATAGGGTACATTGAACAATCCCTGTTCCAGGCGTACACTGGTCCTATCCCCGAACTCTATCACCTTTACATTGATGATGACTGTATCGGTGCTACCTCCTGCACCCATGCAGAACTCATGGACTTAATCAACTTCACCATCAATTTTCATCCTGCACTCGTATTTACTTGGACCATCTCCGACACCTCCCTCCCCTTACATGATCTCACAATCTCCTTCACAAGAAATAGACTATTGACTGACGTATATTACAAACCCACTGATTCCCACAACTATCTCGACTACACTTCTTCCCACTCTGCTTCCTGCAAAGACTCTATCCCCTACTCCCAATTCCTCCATCTACACCACATCTGCGCCCAAAATGAGGTGTTCCATACTAAAACATCCAAGATGACCTCATTCTTTACCGAAAGGGGGCTCCCCTCTCCCATCATAGATGAGGCCCTCACTCGTGTCTCCTAGGTACCCCGCAGCTCTGCCCTTTCTCCCCCTTGTCGCAACAGACAGAGCCCCCCTGGTCCTTACCTTCCACCTCATCAGCCGTCGCATACAACACATAATCCTCCAAAATTTCCATCACCACCACTAGCCATATGTTCCCATCTCCACCTCTTTCCGCCTTCCGCAGAGACCGTTCCTTCCGCAACTCCCTGGTTAACTCGCCCCTTCCCACCCAAACCACCCCCTGCCCAGGTGCCTACCTCTGCAGCCGCAGAAGGTGCAACACCTGTCACTATACCTCCTCCCTCGACTCTGTCCAGGGACCCCGACAGTCCTTTCAGGTTAGGCAGAGGTTCACTTGCACCTCCTGCAACTTCCTACTATATCCGTTGTTCAAGATGTGGACTCTTATACATCAGCGAGACCAAATGCAGACTGGGCGATCATTTCGCAGAACACCTTCGCTCAGCCTGCGTGAACCAACCTGATCTCCCGGTTGCTGGACACTTGAATTCTCCTTCCCATTCCTACACAGACCTTTCTGTCCTCGGTCTCCTCCATTGTCAGCGTGAGGCTAAATGCAAATTGGACGAACATCTCATATTTCGCCTGGGCAGCTTACAGCCCAGTGGTATGAATATTAATTTCTCTCACTTCAGGTAGCCCTGGCATTCCCTCGCTCTCTATCCCTCCCCCACCCAAGTCACACTAGCTTCTCATTTTCACCCTACAAACAGCTTACAATGGCCCATTTCCTTTATCTCGTTACTCTTTTGCATATATTTCATTCATTGTTCTTTATCTCTCCACATCACCGTCTATATCTCTCGTTTCCCTTATGGGCCTGTCCCACTTAGGTGATTTTTCAGCGGACTGCCGGCGACTGTCAAGTTGCCAGCAGTCGCCTGAAAAACCGGCAACTGAAACGGCGACTGTCAAGAGAGGAACACACACAAAAACACACACCCGCTTGCCCCGTCTAAAAAATTCACACGGTGCAAAGCCAAGGTGATACAGACACACCGCGATGAATAGGAAGGTTGGCGCTGTAATTAAGACGGCTAAAGCACAGTGTATGGCAAGTCCTTTAAAAGAGGGGGGAGGGGAGGGGAGGGGGGAGAAGGAGTGCAGACAACTTGTAAGAAGCCAGTGATACACGGCTGTGAAGCTCGGAGGACATTTAGCGTTACCGGTCGGTTATCCTGAAAACTACTGCTTACCTTTTTTTCCCCCAATGAGCCAATGAAATTCACCGGTCAGCACCGGCTACAACCAATGAGAACCTTTGACCTCCTGGCAACCCATTATGACCTCCTGGCGACCCACCTACGGCACGAGAACTCTCGCTACTCTCCATTCGCGGCGACCATAATGAGGCCACGACTAGTTCCCAGAATGCAGGAACTCCTCGCAACCATGAAGGCAACTCCACGGCAACTACCCGAGAACATGTGGCGACTGCATAGTCTGCTGCAGTTGCCTAAAAAGTCGCCTAAGTGGGACAGCCCATTATCCCTAACCAGTCTGAAGAAGGGTCTCGACCCAAAACGTCACCCATTCCTTCTCTCCAGAGATGCCGCCTGTCTCGCTGAGTTACTCCAGCTTTTTGTGTCTATCTTCGGTTTAAACCAGCATCTGCAGTTCCTTCCTACACATATCACCTTTTATCTTCCATACATTGGAACTCTTCCAAAATTGCTCCCCATACCTCATTCTTCTTTGTGCCATTTACCCATCACAAGGACCCTGTGCTTATTGAATTGCACTGAGCACATGGCCAACAATACTATTTTTGTCTTTACTTTAACCTCACCATGGTTCTTTATTTGCATTTGATTGCAGTTGATCACCAGCAATGAGCCAAGCACCTACAGTGTGCTTCGTCCAGACAAGATCCCTCCCCAGCACATCTACTCTCAGATCACCGGCGTGGATAAAGCTCTGTGTGTTTGGATGAATCGGTTGGTCATTGACGTAAATGTTAAAGACTAGGATTTCCAGTACACTTCCTTGGAGTAGTCCAACACTTTGAAATATTTTTCTGAATCTGACATAGGAACAGTTTTCCACAAATATGTGGACTAACTGGACCAGCTGACTGTCCTTTGCCATCTTATAGATCTTCCAAAGCAACATTCGATTATTGACAGAATTGCCTGTTACTGAGAGCCTGATAAGTGATCACATTGTCAGGAGTCTAGAGTGTGGTTCCACTTGTGGTTTGTGGAAATGATAAATCAAGGGAACTATCCAAAAGCTCGCCTTATCCGAGGGATTTTCACTCAGATTCAGTAGTGCAGTTATGCATATTCATCTCCAGACATCAAGGTGTTGAACAGTCTCAGCAGCTAATCCCTTACCACTGATCCCAATTTATTTGTCTGTTCAGTGTGAGCTTTTACTGTTATGGACTGTGGAATTGCTGGTCTTTACACAAACTGAAATGGCAAAGATCATCGATGACATGAAGTGGGTTTTGAAATTGCTTGCTTTACATCCCTCTCATTGTAGTTTATTTTTCTACTGTATGTTTGAGGTTTGTCATTTTCAAGTAGTAGGTGTGCTACTGTTTATCTGGTGCAATAGAGATTTGCTACATTTTCTGGGGCTCATTGCTCAGCTATTTAACTGTCGACCAAGCTTTCTTGCTGTTGTGACATATATGTGAGATTTCTTTCGGTTCCTTCAATCATTATGTTCTGTCAGACCAACTGAAAGTTTTTTTTTCCTTTTTGTGATTGAGTCTTTTGCTAAAGGATTTGTACACTGTCGAATCAGTGGCCAGGCCCAGTGCGAGTCACAGTATCAAATTTGCTCAACAACTGTGAAACTGGCAGTGTATTGCACCTAATTTATAAACCACTCTGTTTCCTGTGTGAGCACATATCTATTCATGATCAGATCCTCCACACTTACTCGTGTAACCCTAGTACTGTGTGCACTTGCCCAGTGTGGGAACACTGTGCCTATGCAAAATAAAACAAAAACATTGGCTGTGCAAGGGCAGCTGCAGAAACACCACATGCTGTTTCTGCCAATGGACAGCTTCATATTGTGCATCCTCACTGGAAAGGCATCACCAAAAAAATGTTTGACTGCATCAGCATTGTTGCACCCAAAAAGGTGGGACAGTGGAAGAAATCATTGATAACAAATTCAGGGTTTTTGTAGTTAGAACAGCATAAATGCACATGTCAAACCTTCTGTCAGTTCACAATGGCAACTCAACAATTTTTGGCATCATTAAAATCACATATTGCAACTGAATAAAAGTCCAGTACTTCTTGATCAAATCTCCAGCCTTCCAGCTTAACGCCAGATGAACTTTGTGGAATCTTTTGCAATAACAAAGGGACAGCCCGTAGGCGACCCTTATTTTTTGGGGGGTAGTGTTACTTAAATAGTAGTAGTAACAAAGTAAAAACAAGCTTCTGGGAGGAGAAATCCCTCCTCATTTTACAGCCAGTGGCAAACCTTTATTGGTATTGATATTGGTACTGGTTTATTATTTTTGTCATGTGTTCGAGTTAGTGAAACACTTTGTTTTGCATGCTATCTAATCAAATCATGTAGTCACAAAATGCTGGAGTAACTCAACGGGACAGGCAGCATTTCTGGAGAGAAGGAATAGGTGACGTTTCGGGTCAAGACCCTTCCTCAGACTAATCAAATTATGTCATATACAATTACAATCATGCCCTACATAAGTACAGCAGGTAGTGTAGTGAAAAATAACTAGAGTGTAGAACAGTGTTACAGCATTCCAATGTTACTGCCGCAGAGAAAGTGGAGATTTAAAAAAGTGCAAGGGACACAAGGGGAGTAAGGGAGGTTAGCCTGTAATGGACTCCACATCTATCTCCACTACTCCAGTTTAACCCACCAGAAAAAAAAATTCTACTCAGTCAAGCCCACTCAGAACCTTATATGCTTCAATAAGTTCACTTCTCATTATTCTAAATTCCAGTGACCATTGGACAAATCTATTCAACGTTTCCTGATAAGATAACACATTCTGCTCAGGATTCGATCCAATAAACCCTCTCTGTACTGCCTCCCAATCTGAAGGGTCCCAACCCGAAACGTCACCTATTCATGTTCTCCTCTGATGCTGCCCGATCTGCTGAGTTACTTTGCGTCTCTGTCTCCAAGGCAAGTCATTTTTTCCGTAAATAAAGAGACTAACCCTTGACATTGTACCCAGATGTAGTCTTACCAAACTACTACACATCAATAACAGCTTTAACAGCATGCGCTAGGTAATTAGCTTGATCCTGATTTCAGGTGGTTTACAAGAATAGAAGCATCAATTGCGATAGAAATGGCAATGACACCAGAGCTTACCCTAACTAAATCCAGACTCCAGCCACTTATTTCCATCAGCGGCAGAACTCCATTTATGTAAACACAATATCTGAAAAAGATGCATTTTGGAATTCCACTCCAAAAACCACAAATGCAATAGCAAAGGATTGAAAATCAAATCTCACATGAGGCATGATTTTCCCCTCACCAACCAAAACATCTTCCATGCTGCCAACTGGCCTGTCTCTTATATTCCCTGAAGTATAAATAAAGCCATTCACAAAGGTATCCAAAGTATAACTAGTTGTACAGTTAAGTTAATCCATTATTTGTTGGAGTCTCAGTGAAGTATATATCACTTAGAAAGGCAAGCAGCAAGCACAAAGTGGTTGCACTACTACAAATCTCTTCAAAAACAGATTTATATACAATTATTACACAGGACTGAGTTTTCAGAGCAGCCCTATGTTGAGATGATGCAATTACATCTCAAGGACATTCAAGTTATTTTATACAAATGAGTACAAAGATGGGGTTGGTTTATTTTATCAATCATATGACAAATTATATGTACAGTTCGGCATTCAGAAATGTTTTGGTTCAAGTTAAAAATCAAGCAAACAAATTAACAATGTTCTAAGTGCATTTCAGGATATTCCACTGGGCTTTGGCTAGGAATGTGAGAATTACAATAGCTGGGCATTTTTTTTGTTAATTAAAATGAAAAATACATTTTCAAATGAATTAAACCTCAGTTAAGAATGTTAATATTTTAAAATATTTCTTCTTTCTTCAAAAATATTAACATGCAAGCATCTAACGGCAGCTCAAAAGTGTAGATTAGCATTGTGTTGGAAAATGGTTATTTATTCACATAATGTACTGGAACTAGAAGAGCTCACAAACCTCAAAACTATTATCCAATTATGTTATTTGCTTCAAAATTCTCTCCCACCAAATAACTATACTATTAATATCCTTTGGTGTCTGTTGAGCGGGAAAGGATGAAGTTCCTGTTCTAAAACTGGAAAATATCAAAAATACTTTACATCTCAAATCCAGGTGCTATGCAACATCCACCTTATTCCACTCTACCCTCAAAGCCGGGTTTCTTAAGAGTTTCTAAATATAACATGAACAGACACTGCAGCTCAAAATAACCTTCAAATAATGGTTCAGGAGCAGCTTTCAGACCAGCTATTGAGGCATTACAGTAATTTACAGCACATTTCTCCAGCGTATATCTGAGTACATCACTGAAGCTAGAAATAAGATTCCCTGCTCCCTCCATGCTTTGCAATGAAACAGAAACCCTATATTAATGGTGGACTAGGGATTTAATGGTCATTAAAGCACGTTCTGTAATATAAAACACCAACACATATAGCTTAGATTTTCTTTAAATAGTGCACATAAATTGTATGTCATCCTGAAAAACAACTGTTCAGGACACTCATCAACAACTGGAGTCAAGCTGGCCACAAACTCTTACCTGACATTTGAAACCAAGACTTAAAAGGCAAAGATGGAATTGTGACTAGCAAACAATGAAAGACTCTATGCAGCAATTCTATTTATCTTAAAAGACAATGCTAAAACCCAACAGCAAAATATTACCAACCACATCTGTCAAGATGAAGCAAAATATCATCACATATATGATGCACAACGTCACAGGAGATCTAGCCAAAGAACTTTAAAAAGTAGAACATCGTGTCTGTGGCAGTCAAAAATGAGCCACCAACTTTAATCCCATCTTTCTTTACTGGGGCTTTTAAATTAGAAGTTTTGTGCTGACACCAACCAATTAATCTCCCTGCCCACCATCCATTCCCTCCCGATCCTCGACTCCTCCAATAGGAAAACAGGTCCTTCCTATTTACACTATCTAGGCTCTCTCTCCTCTCTCCCCTCCCCCCAAGACGTATCCAGTCATCCATAATTTTAAATGCCTAACAGCATGTTTGTTAATCTACTTTACAATCACATATTTACCAACAATATGTTATATCAATAACTAGTTTTGTGTAACATTTCACCATCACCTTTTTGCCATTAAATTCCATAATTCAGCTACGAAAGGGAGCAGCCAGTATACATTATGGTCTAAACTGCCACATTTAAGGGTCA
The DNA here is from genome assembly GCA_038087875.1 of Malacoraja senta. Classification (NCBI taxonomy): domain Eukaryota; kingdom Metazoa; phylum Chordata; class Chondrichthyes; order Rajiformes; family Rajidae; genus Malacoraja; species Malacoraja senta. Next base: position 16,449,059 of record CM075982.1, read on the forward strand.
AAGGACATTAATGCCAAACTCCATTCACATATAAAAAATGAATCATCAGAATTACCAGGGTGCATTTAAGTCTTGATGATTCATGAAAATGAATCTCGAGTACTTCAAGATCTGTTTTATTATTAAGATTGCAGAGATCAACATTGGGAATTTGGGTGTAATCTTTTTAGTTTTTATTGATCGTCAAATCTATCAGCAAGTCTAAATTTTAATTTATGCATAGGTCAACACTGCAACTGCAGTATGAATCAATGAAAGGCGGGGGTTCCATTTGGAACAGCCACAAGTAGCTTTTAATTTCTGTCATTCTTATGGCATTGGAATGCCTCATAATAGCAATATCTGCCTCAGCCGCACAGATCTACAGCACATCCAGAAATTCATGGCATTAACCCTGTAGTCAGCAAAAACTAAGGTACAATTTGGCTCAGGTTGAATAACTCAGTTATGATTGGCATAAAATGAACTGAGAAAAAAAATTGTCAAGTTAATCCTCTAAATGGACTACTGGTTCTCCACCCTCTGATCAGGTGCATTGTTTGGGAAACAGTAACCAGTCACCTCCATGTGTAGAATGGTCATACTTGAGCAATTGATTGAAATGATTGAAAGGTAAAGCATGGAAACAGGCCCTTTGGTCCACAGAGTCCATCGATCAACCGTTCACACTGGTTCTATGTTATCCCACTTTCACATCCATTCCCTACACACTTTACAGAGGCTAATTAACCTACAAACCCGCATGACTTTGGGATGTGGGAGGAAACCCACACAGTCACAGGAAGAACATGTAAACTCCATGCAGACAGCACCAGAGGTCAGGATTGAATCTGTCTTTGGCGCGGAGGCAGCGGCTCTACCATCTGTGCCACTGTACTGCAGTAACTTAAAATTTAATCTTCCAAAATCATTCTCTACCTCACACAAAGGAAAGATTTCTTCTAGCATCTTTAAAATAAAGTAATGTCGACATACCCGAATGGAAGAATACTCTGATTTATCTGTGTAAATTTTATATTTTAACCCAAATTGTTCTTTTTAATTTCACATATTCTCAGATTAAATGTTTACATTTCAAATGACAATTGCATCTAAATAAATAATTACCTTGAGAAAAAATTTAAGCTGCTTACAGTTATATGAGCTAAGTTACAAAGTAGGCATGAGATTCTGTGATCTATTTGCAGGCAAACTGTATCTGCAAAGCGTGCTTTCGCACACAGTGCAACTCAAATTTCACACAGTTTCAGTACAAAATCATCAAAAGGCAGTAGCATTCAATGCATCCATCCTGTCAAGACCCATAATTTTGCGTGTTTCAGGGAGATCATCTCTCTGAATTCTGCAGGAATACAGTTTAGGATGTTTAATCTTGCCTTACAGGACAATCTTCACATCCCAGTAATCAATCTAGTCTGGTAAACCTAAAGTGCACTCTCTCCATTGCAAGTATATCCTTCCATGGGCATGGAAACCAAATCTGTACACAATGATGCAGTCACACAAGTCCTATAATTATAGTAATAAATTATTCTGGTAGTTAAAACCCCTTGCAAAATTCAGAGTTTGCTTTTCCAATTACTTGCAGCAACTGCAGATTAACTTTCAGTGATCTCACAGCAATCTTTATGGATATTTGAAATTTTTAAATATTATTAAGCCATCAATGCTAAACTTTCTGAAAGGAACATTCACCCTTTTGTAACTGCTTTCCTAACAGTCTCCAAAGTACACCATGATTTGTATTCATTACATTGTCAAACAATATCAAGTAGAACACAATGAGTAATCCTTGGAGATGTGTGGTTAAAAATACATATTTGCAGCAGATGTGAAGGATGCAGATTACTAAAGATCCTAGCTACACTTTGATTTTTGATCCAATTGTTTATGCATGCGACACAACATATTGTGTGCACATGAAAATAAGATCTCCAAGAATTTGGATCTTTGTCTATTTTTGGTTGAGTATGTTGTTCTCTGCAAATTGGATTTCCCATAAACATGAGAAATTGGCCAAAATTCATTGTCAATTGGCATTAGGGCAAGTTACACACGTATTCAGGACACTACCCAATTTCAAAACCTTCAGATATCTTAATGTGCAGAAATGGCAGTGCACATCAGATACAAAGACTATGGGATCAGTCAATATCTTTGCTGTGGCACTAGCACTCTACACTCCAGAAATAGCCACACTTTGAGTCAAGCTACTCCAGTTAAGTAATACTGGAATCTAGCCAATGTGGACAATTGCCCAGGTATGCTCTGTTCACAAAATCCAAACTGGCTAATCAAGTTTACTTGAAGCTGTCATCAATGGTACTATTAAGTGGCACTTAGTCATCAATCTCCACATCAACACACACATTGGGTCTTACAGGACCTCCTCAGTTCAAACCTCATCACAGTCTTGGCCCAAACACAGAACAAAAGACCCAAATTCAAAAATAAAAGTCAGCAGTATCTGCCTTTAGCATCAAATCTACATTTGACCTAGTATGGCATCAACCTGCGCTTGTTAAACTGAAATCAATGGGCATCAAAAGGAAAGCACTTGGATTCATAGCTCACAGAAATCAAGCTGGTTGGGGTGATCAGAGGTCGATCATCTCAGCTGCAGGACATCATTGTAGGAGTTCCTTGGGGTCATGTCCCAGACTTATCTATCTCCAGCTGCTTCATCAACAACTTTACTTCCATTATATTGGAGGTTGAATTGTTTGCTGATGATTGCAGCATTCTTGGCAACTACTAAGCAAATGAGGAAGCCCTTATTTGAAGTCATCAAGAGCTGGACAACATTTGGGCATGAGCTAAAGATAATTGTCCAGTAACATTTGTGCAACAGAAGTAGCAGGCAATGACCAGTTGCAATAGGTCAAAATCTAACCAGCTTTCATTGACTCTCAGTAGCTCTACCATTGCCAAGTCTCCCATCATCAACATCATGGGGATCACCAGTGACCACAAACTCAAAAACCATGGCAACAAGAACAGGTCTTAGGAGGAGTATCCTACAGTGAGTAAGTGACTTCCTGACACCCCAAACCCTTTCCACCATGAATGAGGCCCATTCCAAGAGCTTATTGCTAGGTCTAAATCCTGGAATTCCTTCTCCAACAACACTGTGGGATTATCTTCACCAGAATAACTTTGGTAGTGCAGTCTCTTTTTCAAGGGCAATTATGGATGGGCAATAAATGATGGCATTGCAAATGAAGTCCAAATCTCAGAAAGTGTACAATTAAGAAAACTGGGAATGGCAAAAGCCTCTAAAGACACTCTCCCTGTGACAACTAGATAGTAACCACACGCAGTATAGCTGCACTGAAAAGGGCCTAGGGAGAAAATGAAGCTTAAAATTCACTCCGCCCCAGTCATAAGTGCATGCTATAGGGAAGATCCTGTGCATCAAGGAGGGCCAGGAGGTCACACAGAAGAGCACAATAGAAGTTGTTTCTGTGACATTCTTGTGATCTATCAGACTGAATCACACCCCTTCAGCAAATCACTGAAGTAACATGGGTTCAGCACCTGAATATTGGCACATAAAGTTGCCGGCAATGATTGGCATATACCAAGGGGAATTAATTAGCTTGCATTGGGAACTAGAATTATGAAGGTTCCTTTGGAGTTCCTTGTACCTGTGCCAACAGTATTTCTTCCTGTCTGGCAGATAGATGAGGCTGTCAATCTCTTCTAACTTGTACTGTTCTTCATCTTCTACCTTATCATTTAAGGATGTGCAACTTAAGACAACAATGACAACTATAGGGTTCTCCGAACTGGTGCAGAAAATAATATTCCATCTTCAGGATTCTTATGGCATTTTCCCCCTCTATTTGTTTAGTCCTCCTTGCACATTCAGTTAGGCTACAGTATTTGGAGTGTACACAGATGCAATCCTTATGCTATCTGGCATTACTAGCTACTGGAAATTCAGTAGCAAGGCCGTTCACAGGATGAAAGAGTCATGTGTTCTTCATTGCAAAAATGGCACTTGCTATGCTGAAGGTCTTCCAATCCACAACAAGCTGCATGTTGAAAGTTTTATAACAGTTCATCGCTGAAATCAAAATAGTCAAAATCATTCCTCAATATCTCTTCCGATGTAATATTGAGCAAAAGGAAATTGTGAAAACTGGGAACTGTCTTCTGTGGCCACTTGGAAGGATCCTGCTGTGAGAAAATTGTGTCAACTTGACCTTGGCTTCCATGGCGAGAGCAGTCTAGGCACATAAGTGTGACCAAAGGTCATTTCACAGAAAATCAGACACAGCCGTGGAAAAATCAAACCTGCAAACACATGGTCCATCAGTGTGGGAATCACCCTGGCCAGCCTAAAAAAATGCTGAACAATCCATAGATGCTCGAAAACAGAGTCTGGAAGTAGGCATTTTAACTGCCCTCAAGTTATACATTATTAAAATATACTCGAGATAATTAGGTTGTTCATTATAAATTGATCTAGAATATTTCACACATACAAAGAAAGTACAAGTATTCAGCAAAGTGATTCATGAATATTAGGTATAATCCCATTTTGAAAATTTCCAAGATGACCGACCTGCCCAATCAGAATTCCTGACAGCTTATATATCAATGTACACATTTATCAGCATGTCTATTTCTGAAAGGAATAGCACCTATACAGCATGGAAGCAATGCACAGTATTCAGCTTCTAAGCTACCGAGCTGAAATATTAGTATTTCACAAACCTTGCGATACACCTTCAAGCAGACATTGTGCAACTCAGTTTGCTAAAAGAAAATCATTTAATAAAGGTGGGTCATTATCTGATGATAACTTTTAAGACTCTTAATAGGATATGTTTTGCTCTTTACAGAATAAATTGTCAGTGACAGTAAATTAAAACAATGATATAGCTTACTTTACAGAGATATAAATGGAACTACTTCATAAATAAACAACTATAAAAGTTAGAAAATAATCAGATAGTTTACGAGTACAATGGATCAAGGATGCTTTGAGGATGAGTATTGTTCATTTATAATACAGTGAACACGGCTAAAGATGCTTTCTTCTGCCTAAATATACTTTTTTTATCAAATGGGAATCTGTGTTGAAGGTTACTGAAAGAAAGAAGTATGACTGTCAAACCTATTCCTATCCACAATAGCCCTTTCTTGTGATTCTCACTGAGCAAGCTTACAAATCCAAGCTGATTTCCTCTGGCCAGAGGATCAGGGTGACAATAGGAAAAACAGTAAAATTGTATTGTCCCAGATATTTCCTTGGTTGAGATCAGCAAATAAAGCAAGCCTCAGACACTCCGATACAACTTCAATCAGGGAATGAGATTGCTTTATAAGCCATGCAGAAGATCAAACAATAATAGATATAACACTAGATTCACTGATAACTATAAGCTAATAACATCCAGCCTTGGGTAGTTTTCTGCATGTACTACTTATACATAAAAACCTGCAGTTAATTCAGTTAGCCATTTAAAACACTTTTCCAAGATTTTTCCAATAGCTATGGTATGAAAATTATGCTCACATACACTTCTCAAGGTGGATTGAAACAGCAAGAATAGATTCATATTAATACAAAATATAAAACGGTGGAAATGTTCAAGAGTTAAGAGACATAAGATGTACAGTGCCCTCCACAATGTTTGGGACAAAGTCCCATCATTTATGTATTTGCCTCTGTACACAATTTGAGATTTGTAATAGAAAAAAAATCACATGTGGTTCAAGTACACATTGGCAGATTTTATTAAAGGCCATATTTATAGTTTTTGGTTTCACCATGTAGAAATTACAGCTGTGTTTATACATAGTCCCCCCCATTTCAGGGCACCATAATGTTTGGGACACATTGCTTCTGTAATTGCTGTAATGAGGCATTTGTAATTGCTCAGGTGTGTTTAATTGCCTCCTTGATGCAGGTATAAGAGAGCTCTCAGCACCTAGTCTTTCCTACAGTCTTTCAATCACCTTTCGAAACTTTTATTGCTCTTATCAACATGAGGACCAAAGGTTGTGCCAATGAAAGTCAAAGAAGCCATTATGAGACTGGGAAACAAGAATAAAACTGTTAGAGACATCAGCCAAACCTTAGGCTTACCAAAATCAACTGTTTGGAACATCATTAGGAAGAAAGAGAGCACTGGTGAGCTTACTAATCGCAAAGGGACTGGCAGGCCAAGGAAGACCTCCACAGCTCATGTCAGAAGAATTCTCTCTATAATAAAGAAAAATCCCCAAAGACCTGTCCGACAGATCAGAAACACTCTTCAGGAGTCAGGTGTGGAGCGCCTTTACCACCTCAGGCAATTGAGGAAATTCAGAGTGTCTCTGAGGATCCTCTAGCGCTTCTACTTGGCGGCTGTGGAAAGCATCTTGTCCGGAAACATCACAATTTAGTTTGGTAACTGCTCTGCCCAGGACAAGAAGGCTCTGCAGAGAGTAGTGCGTTCAGCCGAACGCACTATGGGAACTACACTCGCCCCCCCTGCAGGAACTATACATCAGAAGGTGCAACTCCAGAGCCAACAAGATCATGGGAGACCCCTTCCACCCCAGCAACGGACTGTTCCAGCTGCTACGGTCAGGCAAACGCCTCCGTTGTCATGCTATTAAAACGGAGAGGATGAGAAGGAGTTTCTTCCCAGAGGCCATTAGGACTGTAAACTCCTATCTCACCAGGGACTAACTTTACTGTACCAATTTACTGTTGTGTGGTGTCTTTTTAAAATTGCTGTTTTTTTCTTTTTTTCCCCTCCCACAAATATGTAATATGTGAATATGTGATTCTGTTCCATTCTGTTTTGTTGTTTTTTTGCGCAATCCCCAAGCTTTGCCACTTTTAATTTCACTGCACATCTCGTATGTGTATGTGACGAATAAACTTGACGACTTGGATTTGTCAATGACCACTGTCCGCAGAAGACTACTTGAACAGAAAAACAGAGGCAAAACTGCAAGATGCAAACCACTGGTTAGCTGCAAAAATAGGATGGCCAGGTTACAGTTTGCAAAGAAGTACTTAAAAGAGCAACCACAGCTATGGAAAAAGGTATTGTGGACAGATGAGATGAAGATTAACTGATATCAGAGTGATGGCAAGAGCAAAGTATGGAGGAGAGAAGGAACTGCCCAAGATCCAAAGCATACCACCTCATCTGTGAAACACAATGGTGGGGGTGTTATGGCCTGGGCATGTATGGCTGCTGAAGGTACTGGCTCACTTACCTTCATTGATGAATTCTGAAGTGTATAGACACATCCTATCTGCTCAAGTGCAAACAAATGCCTCAAAACTCATTGGCTGGCAGTTCATTCTACAGCAAAACAATGATCTGAAACATACTGCTAAAGCAACAAAGGAGTTTTTCAATGCTAAAAAATAGTAAATTCTTGAGTGGCCAAGTCAATCACCCGATCTGAGCATTCCTTTTATATGCTGAAGAGAAAACTGAAGGGGACTAGCCCCCAAAACAAGCATAAGCTAAAGATGGCTGCAATACAGGCCTAGCAGAGCATTACCAGGGAAGACACCCAGCAACTGGTGATGTTCATGAATCGCAGACTTCAAGCAGTCATTGCAGGCAAAGTATATGCAACAAAATACTAAACATGACTACTTTCATTTACATGACATTACTTTGTCCCAAACACTATGGTGCCCTGAAATGGGGAGACTATGTATAAACACTGCTGTAATTTCTACATGGTGAAACCAAAATGTATCAAAATTACCTTTATTAAAATCTAACAATGTGCACTTTAACCACGTGATTTTTCTCTATTACAAATCTCAAATTGTGCAGTACAGAGGCAAATAAATAAATGATGGGTCTGTCCCAAACATTATGGAGGGCTCTGTAGCTGTTTAACATTTCAATGAACAATAATTTTTCAATAAACACCTTGTTCTATACAGCAAACCTTTCTTTGCCGCCAATTACATTTGCTGGCTCTTCACTTTAAATAAACAATCAACAGTTCTCACACCAAATTCAGTATATACAGAGATAAATTATAGCTAGGTGTATAAACAGTACTTAAAATTGCAAGTTTGCACCATATTTGTTGAGCAAATTATTTATCCAGTGATTTATTAAAAACAGGCCAAGTATTTTCCGAAAACCCAGTAATCTACATTTTGACTGTTTCCGCAAAGATTGAACTGGAATTTCTGATGAATGTTATAACATTCAAAAATAATACATTAAACAAAGCCACCTCACAAGCCTTTCTACTTAATCAGCTGCCAGATATCATGTCAAAGTATGAGTATAGACCAGCACATTAAAAAAAAAAAGTTCAGGTATAATAAGCAGAAGATAACAGCACATTTGGTAACTAAATAGCTTACTTCAGTCAGCGGAAAAGGGGGCCTCTAATATTAGACATATTGGAAAGACGGGGATTAGTGAAATGAGAATCTGATGGGCATTGGTTGCAAACAGAAAATATGTAAGTGATAAATTAATTGGATTTGTGGCAGTCAGAAATTGGCAAGTATCCACCAAATGGGAATTTAAAAAAAGATTCCAAAATTGCTTCAATCTATGGTAAACTGAAGATTTGAAGGTAGTGAACAATTAATAAGAGTCCAATGCAAGTTATTCCTAATACAGCTCCCCCATGAATAGAGTGCACGCTTACATTTCGATGTTGCATGGTTTTGCAAATATGCAATCAATAACCAGTCAAAGCTGAGTTATGAATTTTGATTAAATTGGAGGGGTAAAATTGAAGTCAAGGATTTTCAAACATAAAATTGACGACTTTTTTTTACTATACGCAAGCACAAGATACTAAAGGCAGTATGATGCATTATTTAATAGTATTGAAGTCAGTGAAATCAAACTTTATACATGGAATTCAACACCCACACCTTAAAATAATTCATGGAGCTTATTAAATCAAGGACAACATCTACTCTGACAATGCTGAAAAAGTTGAGGTTTTATACCCTTAGTTTCTTGTGAGATTACACATTGAGGAGTCTTCAAGTGAAATGGATAGAGGTGGATGAGCATTAAATGTTAGATGATGGTGTTGAGCTATACTGACAATGCAGCCTATGGCTGTTGCAATACTTGGGTCATGTTAGATGCTGTAACAATCCATCTTCGCTGCATCCTATGCTTGGAGGTTTTGTAGACTCTTTCAGTTAGACTCAGATTGTTAATGAGTATGCTGATGTTCTGTTGTTATTGGGAAACCAATCCGGTTTAAAGACTGAGCTGCTTAGCAAGATAGATAAATTTTCCAGAAATGTCATGGTCTTGTTCACAAATGAGACACCAACATCCGACATTCAAATGAGAGTTGATAAAATACCACATAATACATTTGTCATCAGGACTGAATAAATGGTGCTTTAGCATAATTAATCGAAGTTTGGCCAGAAAACAAGAAACAATGCCGTCTTCAGTGGTCAGAATGGAGCCAGCTAGTTGTCCACTACTCAGAATTGAAATTTGATCCACTAATTTATCTGCCTTTTATCATTTGGTCCACACAAATCCTCCAAACAAACTCACTAGCTCCCAATGCCTCCTCCAATCCATCAAAGACACAGACAGGCTAGGTCACCAGAGACCCACTAATCCATTTGCAGAGTTGTACAAATTCTTCCACTACTGATACACATCTATATTTCCAACATCTGTAGCCACCACCCTTCCTGATTTTGTGAAATTGTTTTTCTCTCCTCCATTCTCAGAACAGTTATTAGCCATTCATCTACCAGCAATCACTCACTGACCATTTGCCCATCACCAGCAGAGATTCTGATTTAACTCAGAGCTGTTGATTCAACCAACCACCCATTTGTATCCTAGGGCACAAATGAAATTCACACCAGTGGCCTCAAGGACAAAAATCATTGTTGGCACTCTGTGTACTGTTCATCCACTGCACCAATCTGAATATACCAGAGCTGCAAGAGTTCAAGAGCATTTATTTGACGCATGCACAGAAAATGAACCAAAATGATGAAACAATCTTACTGCATCAATTTCTTTGCAGTTGATTAATTACTAACATCAGGAAAATAAAATCTGCTCCCGAGTGAGATTAGATGATTTTAGATGATTAACTGTGAGCCATACCCATAGTGATTTTTAATTTTAAAAAGCATCATAGGTCTAGCTCAGTTAATCATCTAAAAAAGGTTGTGTAATATTGAAACAGAAATTGTAAAATAATCTCAGTCAGCAGATGATTTTATATTCCTGATGTTAGCAATTAATTAAGTGTTGACACTCTGTCAGTCTAGATTGGTAGATCTATACCACGTAACAGGGCCCAGTTTCATACAATGTGGGTTTAAGAAATATTTTCTACTACAATTACATAGGACATCTATTGTTTCAAAGGCTGGGATCAGCAAATCAACTATTTACAAAATTAAACATAGTGTGACACTTAGTCAATTATTTAAAGTGCATTTTGCTCATTAAGATAAGATTTATGAAGGGATTTTTTTGTATGCAGAATTTTTAATCCAACTAATTGATCTCCTGAGATGCTGATCATGAAGAAAAGTGATCATTTTAGCAGGCATTTAGCAAACATCTTCAGTTTAGTTATTAATATGTTATATTTCCCTTCACTTTTATTTTCTCTGTTTGAAGTAATTTTGCTCGTAGCATTGCTTCTTTCTTTAGGTTTATTGGTTTCTGCTTTGCATTTAATTAATTTGCACCAGATTTCTCTTCAATTCTGTGCAAATTGTTATTTTTGCTAATATAGAATAGAATGCCTTTTATTGACATTCAAACAAACAAAGGTTTGAACGAAATTTTGTTCCCTGCAGTCATAACAGCAAAAAAAACAAAAACACAATTAACACTAGTTTCACACAAACATCCATCACAGTGAATCTCCAAACACCTCCTCTCTGTGATGGAAGGCAAAAGTCTTATCTCTTCCCTGTTCTTCTCCCGCCGTCAGGCAGTCAAACTGCTGCGTCGAGGTGATCGAGGCTCTTGATGTTAAAGCCCCCGGCGGGTGATGGTAAGTCCAGCGGCCGATTAAGCGGCGCCAGACGATGAAAAGTCCTGCGATGGCCCGATTCCAACTCTGCGATTCGAGTCGGGTGAAGTTGCCGTTGCGGGAGCTCCCGAAAATCGGTCTCCTACCAGAGACCTGCGAGCTCCCGATGTTAACGTCCACAGGGCCTGCGGCCGAAGCATCCGAAGTCGGGTCGCAGCCACAGCGCCACCACAGCCTCCGAAGTCAGCCAGCTCCGTGATGGTAAGTCCACAGGCTCTGCAACCGGAGCCATCAGATCGATTCAAGTTGGAGGCCGCCAGCTCCACGATGTTAGGCCCCAGCGAAACGGAGACACGACAAGGAAAAGGTAGCGTCCCCATACAAGGAAGAGATTTAAAAAGTTTTCTCCATCCCCCACATATACACAACTAAAAATAAACCAAAAACATACCCCTAACAAGACAAAAAAAGACAAAATGAAAAAAAGACAAACGGACTGCAGGCGAGCCGCAGCTGCTTAGGCAGCACCGCCACTGTATACTGCTTAAAACATGAATTCTAAGCATAGATTAAATGTCCTCAAGGTGTTATGCTGAAAACTACACATAGCGCTGCTGTTGTAAATACAAGTAACACTTTTAAAATAGCAAGATATCTGTCAGGAACTTAAAGTATCATTTAATATAAACTGTATTTGTGTGCAATACAAGTAGTTCTGCTATAATGTAATAGTTGCGCACCTAAGAATCCCGTTATTAAAAAATCACTTTATAAAACCATGTTATAGAAAATCACTTTATTAAAATGATTGTGTCATTGGGAAAAGGAGCGTGAGCAGTGAGGAGTTTCACTCCAAATAACAGATTCTCTTGTAGGCCTTTCTAATAACTTTAAATTTACTTTTATTATTGCAAGCTAAAAAATCTAAAGGCTGCATAATACATTGTTTTACTTCGGAGTCACGTGAGTGACTACGTGAAGAACCCCGCCAGTGCGCCTGCGCGTCATTACGTCAGACGCCTTGACGCAAACGGACGTGAGGAGCAGAGCTCCTCCAGTGGTTTGTAGTTTTTCAACTACAAGGTAAGTAAAAACTTTTTTCATGTTTTCCAGGTCCGTTTACTGTGGGTCTATGGGGATTTTTTCCACAGACGCCATGGGAAAAAACGGACAGGGGGAACAGGCGAGCGACACAGCCGACAGAAAGTCGGGAAAGTCGGGAGTCTGCGGTTAGCGACCAACCGCCTCTAAACCCTGGTACAGTCGCCAGCGGTGAGCATAGCGACTGTGGACCTGGGGCAAAATACAAAGTTTAAATCCACGGCCCACAGAGGGAGTCCCAGGCAATGGAAGTAGCTCCAGGGCTAGATACTGCTTTCGAGCGTATTGCCCAAATAGAAAGCCTTTTACATAGGCTGTTGGAGCAAAGTTCACTCAGGGAGGAGTGTACTGAAAGCCAAGCTGCTGGAAGCAGCTCAAACAGCTCCTGGTACAGGGCTAGATACTGCTGTCGAGCGTATTGCCCAAATAGAAAGCCTTTTACATAGGCTGTTGGAGCAAAGTTCACTCAGGAAGGAGTGTACTGAAATCCAAGCTGCTGGAAGCAGCTTAACAGCACCTGGCTCAGGGCTGATGGAATGCACCCTCAGGGATGAGGAGCGTGCTACGGGTCATGAGATTTCAGACCCCGACTCTGACGGTGAGGCTGTACAAGGCGATGAACGGCAGCTGCCAGATGTTCCACCCCTGGCAGTAGGATTCGCTGCCCCGTCAGGGTCAGGAGAGCCATTAGGAGAAGAACTGGCCTCCTTAATAAATTACTTGGTTTACCATCAGCTGGAACAGCAGGAGATGGATGAGACTGCAAGAAAGCAGGAGACCCCAAGTAACAGTGGGTTGCTGAAAGCAGAAGCAGTGAACCAAATTATCTGGAATCAGTTGCAGAGAATATTAAAGCTGCTGGGTTCTGGAATAATTGCTTTTACCAGAATAGCAGATAACAGCCAAGAGATGACGAAGTTGCATCAGGAAGCACTGGGGTTGCTATGCAGCACCCACTTCGAGATCAATTATCTGAGGAAGGTGCTATACGGCCTACTATGAATCCGAAATTCGCAGCACTCTGCAAACCAAGTAATATACAATTACCCAACTTACTCTTTGGAGAGGATCTCGGGAGACGTATTAAAGAGTTGGAAGATGAAGCGAAAACAGGATTGATAAAAACATCAATGGTTACAAAGTCTGTAAAGAGGAAGTATCCTTTCAGACGTCATACGGATCCTAGACCAGGACAAAGTCGCTCATCAACGCAGGGACGTAGCTGGCGGCCTGCAGCGGGAGTGGTGGTGCTTCCGGGAGATTCCAGGGATCTCAGAATACTCAAATGACTCAAGAGGTAGGTGGACCTGGTTCTCATGGGAACATACTAACTGGATTAAGTCCAAAAGTTGGAGGCAGATTACGTCTCTTCTATAAACATTGGAAGAAGATTACTTCAGATGTGGTAATTCTGAATAATATACAAGGATTTCGAATTGAATTCAATCCAAATTATGATTTGCCTGTCCAGCATGTTCCTAGCAGAACTCTCCACTTTGCGAAGGAATGGAGGTTCAAGCTGCGCTTCAAAACCCTACATATAAAAGGTGTTTTTGAAGAATCAGTCTACGAAATTCACCAATTTGGGTCAAATATATTCCCTCGATCAAAAAAGGATGGAGGATGTAGGATGATTATAGACTTGACAAGTCTGAATCCTTTTGTTCAGTGTCTGTTCACTTGCAAGATATGAAGTATCTTAAAATTTAAATGGATGAACCAATTAGAGCAGTTCAAAGCTCTGCCTAATGGGTTAACGTTCGCTCCCAGAATATTCATAAAATTGTTAAAATCAATTCTGGGGTTGCTGAGAGCCAGGTGCATGTACTAATGGCATACCTGGATGATGTCCTGATTATAGGAAGGACAAAACAGTCAACAGAAGCATCAGTTGCAGTTATGAAATCAAACTTTTGAAAGTTTGGGGGTTTCTAAATTCATCCAAAGAAATCAAGGTTCAAAACATGTACCTCAATTGATTATTTGGGGTTCACAATTGATTCAGCCCAAATGCAAATTACTTTGCCCAGTGAAAAAAGGGTGGAGTTGATTAAAGATTGCAGTAATCTGTTAAACGAGCAAAAACCTCTAATCAGACAGGTGGCTCGAGTACTGGGAAAATTAGTAGATTCCCAGCAGTCCAGTATGGACCATTACATTATCAACAGCTGCAGAGAAGAACAGGCACTGAGAATAAATGCTGCTCATTTTGATAGAACCATGCAAGTAACAACAAATGCTGTTTCTAATCTGCAGTGGTGGATTCTACATGTCTCAAGCAGTTCAGGCAAAGTGCTGATTGAACAACCTTCCATGATATTACAAACTGATGCCAGTGCACTAGGATGGGGTGCAACTGACTTAACATCTAGCTGCCGAGGCAGATGTAATCAGGAAGAGTTATTGTTACTGCAGACATGGGGAATTACCTATTTGGAGCTTTTAGGAGGTTTCTATGGACTCCAAGCGTGTGGTTCTAACACAACTAAAAGGAAGGTTCAAGTTAAAATTAATAAACACAATAGCAGTTGCCTATATTAATGATATGGGTGGAATTAAGTCGGTGTCATGTGACAAAATAGTTAAATCAACTTTGGTCTTGGTGTATTGAACAGAACATTTGGATTTCAGCTATCTATCTACCAGGTAGAATGAACGCGATAGCAGACACCAGGTCACGAAAGTTCCATGATAATAAAGAATGGATGTTGAATCAAGAGGTATTCAATGATATAGTAATCAGATTTGGAATGCCCGACATCGACTTGAATCATCAGCTATCGAGATATGTCTCATGGAAACCAGATCCAGGAGCAGTGGCGATTGATGCTTTCTCGCTACATTAGGGTGGTATGTTTTCATATATATTTCCACCTTTCTTCCTCATAAGCCAATGTTTGCTTAAAATCAGGCAAGATGCTGCTTCAAGGGTATTGGTAGTACCAGATTGGCCTACACAGCCATGGTATCCGTTGATATTAGAATTAACAACACAAATGTTGATGAAAGTCCCAAAAAGGAGTAATTTATTGCTGCACCCTGTAACAGGGTAACAACATCCATTATATGATTGTTTGGATTTGTTGATTTGCAGGTTTTAAGAATGCCTTTTCTGGGACGAGGACTGTCTGAGCGTACTGTGGACATGCTTACGGCAGCCTGGAGGAAGAGCACTCAAAAACAGTACCTGTCTTATATTAAGAAATGGGAAGAGTTCTGTGTACAAAAGAATGTGCAATAAAGTACTGCAGATATTTCAAATGTTTAGAATTTCTGTCAAAACTTTATTATGATGAAGGTCTGAGTTGTAGTGCAATTAATTCAGCCAGAAGTGCATTGTCCTCATATTTGGTTCTGGAGTCAGAAAGAAACCCAATTGGGTCATACCCAATTGTTTCCAGACTAATGAAAGGAATCTTTAATTCCAAACCACCGAAACCTAGGTACATGACAATCTGGGATGTAAGTGTGGTACTGAAACTACTTCATGAATGGTCATCAAGTGTGTCTTTACCTTTGGCCAAGCTCAGTATGAAAGTATTCATGCTTATGGCATGAGTGACAGCACAACGAGTGCAAACACTTGGAAAATTACAAATAGACAGTATGGAAGTAACTGAAGATAAGGTTACATTCCATATCTATGACCTACTAAAGCAAATTAGGCCAGGTGTGACAGGATTTAAAATTATACCAGCAGTATATCCAAATGATCCTTGTCTCTGTATTAAGACATATTTGTTACAATACATTGAGGTCACAAAGAATTTGAGAAATACGGAAACTGGGTTGTTGATCACATATAAGAAACCACACAAGAGAGTTTCAATACAGACTATTTCCAGATGGATAAAAGAAGTCTTAACAGCTGTTGGTATTAACACTTATGTTTTTACGTCTCACTCGACTAGGGCAGCAGAAACGTCGGCGGACAGGGCAAAAGACGTCCCCGTCGACCATATCTTCGCAGCCGCCGGGTGGTCCAATGAGTTGATGTTTCAACATTTTTACCATCGGCCTATTGTTAATGCGGGATTGTTTGCAGAAACTATTTTAAGTTCTGTGTAAATTCCTCTGGTTTAAAGGGGATCTGATTAATTTCATTATTGAAATGAATTACTGCATTTGTGGTACAAATGTTATTATGAATGCATGATTGATTATTTCTCGTTCCGAGTCAATCAATGCAGTGAGAAGCCGGGATTGATCCACGGCATGAAATCACAAAGCTTTAAAATCTTCACGTAGTCACTCACGTGACTCCGAAGTAAAATAGTAAGATTAAACGAGAACTTACCTAAGTTTGAAGTTTGATCTTTATTTTATGAGGAGTTACGTAGGTGATTACGTGCCCGCCACGACCCTACCCTCTATCATAAAGGTCAGATGGAAGTTCTTGTATTACTCGTTTTATTATGAGACTATATTACTTCGGTTGTTGTTTTTTGTGATTTCACACCGCTGCTTTGAAGATTGACGCGCAGGCGCACTGGCGGGGTTCTTCACAGTAATCACCTACATAACTCCTCATAAAATAAAGATCAAACTTCAAACTTAGGTAAGTTCTCGTTTAATCTTACTATTAAAGAGTATCATTGCATGTGTTAAATTTGGGGCTTATTATGGTAATGCTAATAAAATGCTTTCCCACATAATCAAAACTTTATCGAGCCACAAAATGACTTCATACATGATGTAATAGGTGTAGAATTTAAGAACAAAACAGACTTGAATTTAATTAGTTAACCCCCAGATTTTGTGGCAAATTTCATATTTCATAAAATGTCATATTTAGAAATACATCTCAGCCAGTTTTGAAACCATAGCTATTTGGACTGGAAAATAAAGAAAACTGTTTATCGAACAGAAATGATCCTTGATACTTTGAGCATTTCCATAATAGTTTGTTTCATTTTCCCAATCATTCTTCCGATCATTTTTTAAATTAATTAAGTTAACCCAAAATCTCAAAGCATCTCCAAAAAACATAGGCAGCATGCCATTAACGGTTCCCTTTTCAGATTAACACTGATAACAGTGAATTGCTTCTTATTCAAAAATGTTTTTGCACAAATGTTACAAAAATAAATTTTCTTCATCAACTATGAAATCAACATCACATACCATCTTAAGGAACTATATTTACCTATGTTGCACTGATTTGACAACATTTCAATAGCTGATCCAGCCAAAACAAAGGTATATAACAGTTTGGAATTTGCAGTCAACAAGAAAATGGCACATCCTTTCACTGTTGTATACCGAGTTTCTAGGGATATATGAGTGGTGACATTAGCACAGGAATGGACTGGATCATGTAGCTCATTACCCCAATCTAGAATTGTTAGGAGTCCACTACCTACATCCATACAGATACAGAGGGCCTGTCTTGAGTTCTGTGGTAATGCTTTGTCAGATTTCCATAAGTCAGGTCATTTGTAACCTGGGTAGCCCCTGTATGCCAGGAGTTCTATTCAAAATCCTTGGCAATAATCAGCATAATACAGAATAAAGAACTATTGGAGTAACTCAGCAGGACAGGCAAGATCGTTGGAGAAAAGGAATGGGTGACGTTTCGAATCGAGACCCTTCTTCCGAAACATCACCAATTCCTTCTCTCCAGAGGTGCTGCATCCCCGCTGAGTTGCTCCCGCATTTTGTTTCTAGCTTCGGTGTAAACCAGCACCTGCAGCTCCTTCCTACACAGAATAAAGAACTATCTGCATTAATCCATTAACGGTGGATTTATGGCAGTATGCCCTTTCAAACTACAAGAATGAAGTACCTTCACAGAGTTGCAGAGTTAAAGCATGAAATCTAAATGAGACTTGATTCAAACAGAAAACGAAGAAGATTTGGAAAGAAAAAAAGTAAATAAATTTAAACTTTGAAGGAAAGAGTTCCACAATTGGCAAATTAAATTTGAGAAACATGGCAATTGGCTATATTTATACAGTAATTGTAGGTCCAACAATAAATACAACAATGAATGCAAAACAACAGAATCGTACAAAGATTGTAGTGTAATCTAAAGTAGAGCAAAGGCAAAATACTAAAGTACAATAACAGAATAACTAGATGAGATAGAATTAATGGTAAGAATGCACGATACAGGAATGCACGAATGTATGATACAGTTCCCAATGTTTCCAGTGCTCCGTTCCATCATTGTTGATCTGGCTGATAAATGGTATCTCAGCTTGTTCTGTAATCCATCAGGTAACGGATCCGCCATTACAAGTGATGGTACAGGAAGGCTCAAGATATGGCATTGGACCATAGATCTGAACATACTCCAAGGCTACCCTTTCCATTTCTATGACATTATCAGACTTCTGCTCCTGCCAAAACCCAAGGTGTCTTTGTTAGTTTAAGACTCCTGGCTCAACTTGAAGTCATCCAAAATTTTGCTGTTGTGTTAATTTCTACCCAGTTCTGATCATTCATCACATTTGGTTATGCAGAGGCTATTGTAAATTTCACAACCTAGTTTTTAAATCCATCTCTTGTCTTTCTACACTCTACCTTTGCCAGACATTGTTAAGCAACCAAAACCAAAGCTATGAAACATTGTTTAACCCCTCTACCTTTAAGTCTCTAACTTCTCCACCTTTAGATTTATCCATCTTTGGTCAAAATTACCATATCTTCTGATGTTGGTTTCTTAATTTGTTTGACAATAATGCTGTGAAATTATGCTCATAATGCTCATAAATACAAATTATTGGTGTTGCTGTTTTGGCTTTACGACTATTATCACAAAAGTATAAATTCAAAAGGATACGCACTGGAGCCTCAAGTATACATTTATTCTATATTGCATAAAAATAAACTTAGAATGCTAACCTGTATTTGTACTTTTCAATTCCATACACAGAGTATGGGGAAAGAGGAGGAAGTTTGTTCAAGATGGAGTGTTTTTAGTTTGCCACAACTGACAATTATGTTGCAGTCTCTACAACCGAAAGACCAGTTCTCTCAGGTTACCTCTGGAGGTTACAACTCAGGCAATGAAATTGAAAGTTATCCCATGTCTATTAATCATGGAACTACAGATCGAATTTACAGATAAATTAAACTTGCCTCAAAATATTTCCAACCGATTTATAAAGTCTTCTTACACTGAAGATAGTTAAATTTAACTGAAAAGAAAGTCCCTGCAGATTACAAATCCATTGATCAAAGTAACAAAATTTAAATTTTATGATTGCTACATTGTTAAATTATGTCCTATATTTACTGCAAAATCAACTTTGTAGCAGATGCAGAGAACAACCAGAATACTAGTTTCTCAACTAAATACAAAACACAACCATGTTAAAAATATTTTATTGTTCTTGAATCTCCTAATTTGAATTGTTCTGTCACTTGTATTAGTCACACTGAAGTTAATTCTGAGTGAGGAAGAAATTTCCTCCTTTCTTATCCATTACCATCTATCAGCAACCATAATGAAGTTGAGCCTTTGATTACCAAGAGCAGGCTTCGATATCTAGAATTATTGCAGGAAATGTAATCAGATCACATTTCATTTGAACTTACAATAATTGGACATGGTACACAGCTAGAATGAAAAATGATACTTTGAACAAAATTGCAGCACATCTTGTCCATAGTAAATTCCATTACGTCATGGCTGTATCCATGGAATCTGCTGTCTCAGTTGTAACAAAGGTTTAAACTCTCAAGGACAGCAGTATTATTTTACACTAAGACAGAAGACCATAATATGGCAAGAAGAAAAAAGCCAAGGCTTTATTTTCCCTATTTCAGTTGGTCTAGCAGATAAATGACTTTGTTCAGTATTATCTTCATGTTTCAAAATAATTTAATCTGCAGAATACATTGGATATGGAAAGTTCGTACAAACCCTGTAAAATAAAGTATTTGCAAGATTGTATTAATGAAGGCATGTTGTGTCATTTTCTAAATAAATTTCACAGTGCCATGGTTATAAAATCAACTGCAGAGCCTCTCCAGAGTTTTTTGTTCTCGCAGTCAATAAATGTTTAAGAGCATTTTGGGATCATTCTCATATTAGGGCAGGATGTGGCCTTTGGATGACTCTGACAATCCTACCGCAGAGGTTTGTGAACACAATCAAGTTTGAGTCAAACATAACATATTTTCTTGTTACCAAAGGAGGCCCTTCAGTCCATCAATTTGTGTTAGCACAGGAGAATATTCCTAACAGTCCCATTCCTTCAACCATCTCTCCATAACTTGTTATCTCAAATGACTAGGTGCATTTTTTCTAATTAAAAAAAGTCACTTGACCAACCAAAAAGTCTCTGGGATGGTAATGCCAATGTTTTCAGCAAATATAAATAGGCAGTGTCCAATCATTTATGACGCGTGCATATAGGGTTATTTTTAGCACTGCAACAAGCAAGTAGTATGAATGTAAAAAGATCTTTATTGAAACAAGTACCTTTCAAATGATTTCAATAAACAAATGTTACAACAGAAGCATGCAGCTCTGTGGAATATGCGCAATATCCTTTGATTCAGTTCTACTTAGACTTTCTCTACCTGGTTTACTAGTTCACCAATAACTTCAATACATACCATTTCTTCCTCATATCCAAATCAGAAAATGTTATCAACAAGGCTGCCAATTTTCATTTATTTCTCTTCCTTAACTTTTCTATCCAGCACACCAGTGCCCAGTTCAAAGCCAGTGACTACAGTGCCCTCCATAATGTTTGGGACACAGACCCGTCATTTATTTATTTGCATCTGTACTCCACAAATTGAGATTTGTAATTAAAAAAAAATCACATGTGGTTCAAGTGCACATTGTCATATTTTATTAAAGGGTATTTGTGTACATTTTGGTTTCACCATGTAGAACTTACAGCAGTGTTTATATATAGTCCCCCCATTTCAGGGCACCATAATGTTTGGGACACAGTAATGTCATGTAAATGAAAGTAGTCATGTTAGTATTTTGTTGCATATACTTTGCATGCAATGACTGCTTGAAGTCTGCGATTCATGTTCATCACCAGTTGCTGGGTGTCTTTTCTGGTGAAGCTCAGCCAGGTCTGTATTGCAGCCATCTTTAGCTTATGCTTGATTTGGGGGCTAGTCCCCTTCAGTTTTCTCTTCAGCATATAAAAGGCATGCTCAGATCGGGTGATTGACTTGGTCACTCAAGTATGGACAATTTTTTTTGCTTCGAAAAACTCCTTTGTTGCTTTAGCAGTATGTTTCAGATAATTGTCTTGCTGTAGAATGAACCGCCAGCCAATGAGTTTTGAGGCATTTGTTTGAACTTGACCAGATAGGATGTGTCTATACACTTCAGAATTCATCAATGAAGATAAGTGAGCCAGTACCTTCAGCAGCCATACATGCCTAGGCCATAACACCCCCACCATCGTGTTTCACAGATGAGGTGGTATGCTTTGGATCTTGGGCAGTTCCTTCTCTCCTCCATACTTTGGTCTTGCCATCACTCTGATATGTTAATCTTCGTCTCATCTGTCCACAAGACCTTTTTCCAGAACTGTGGTTGCTCTTTTAAGCACTTCTTGGCAAAATGTAACCTGGCCATCCTATTTTTGTGGCTAACCAGTGGTTTGCATCTTGCAGTGTAACCTCTGTATTTCTGTTCATGAAGTCTTCTGCAGACAGTGGTCATTGACAAATCCACACCTGACTCCTGAAGAGTGTTTCTGACCTGTGAGGCAGGTTCTTTGGGGAATTTTCTTTATTATAGAGATTCTTCTGTCATCAGCTGTGGAGGATTTCCTTGGCTTCCCAGTCCCTTTGCGATTAGTAAGCTCACCGGTGCTCTCTTTCTTCCTAATGATGTTCCAAACAGTTGATTTTGGTAAGCCGGTAAGGTTTGGCTGATGACTCTAACAGTTTTATTCTTGTTTCTCAGTCTCATAATGGCTTCTTTGACTTTCATTGGCACAACTTTGGTCCTCATGTTGATAAACAGCAATAAACGTTTCAAACGTGATGGAAAGACTGGAGGAAAGACTAGGTGCTGAGAGCTCTCTTATACCTGCATTAAGGAGGCAATTAAACACACCTGAACAATTACAAACGCTTGTGAAGCCATGTGTCCCAAACATTATGGTGTCCTGAAATGGGGGGATTATGAATAAACACAGCTGTAATTTCTACATGGTGAAACCAAAATGTGTAAAATTGGCCTTTAATAAAATCTGACAATGTGCACTTTAACCACATGTTATTTTTTTCCCCCATTACAAATCTCAAATTGTGGAGTACAGAGGCAAAAAAATAAATGATGGGTCTTTGTCCCAAACATTATGGAGGGCACTGTATATACAATACGGCTACTAGTACAATACCTCATTAAACCCTAATTTCTGCGAAGATTACATTCCATTCTTGTTGCCAAATTTGTCACATTTGTTCACCCAGAGCATTGTGAATCTGTGGAATTCCCTGCCACAGAAGGCAGTGGAGACCAATTCACTGGATGTTTTCCAGAGAGTGTTAGATTTAGCTCTTTGTGCTAAGGGAATCAAGGGATATGGGGAAAAAGCCGGAACGAGGTACTGAATTTGGATGATCAGCCATGATCATATTGAATGGCGGTGCTGGCTCGACAGGCCTACTCCTGCACCTATTTTCTATGTTTTCTATGGTCATTGCACTTCTAATACTTGTGCTTATGATGCATTGTTCTTTTCATCAACCAAGTAAAAGTCCATGGGAATTGAGAGAGAGTGGCAAATTGGATCCAAGATTGGCTTGGTGGCAGAAAGAATAATGGCTGGTAGGAGTTTTTGCAATTGGAAATTAAGCTCTAAACCAGTCAGGTTTAGAGCTTAATGCTCAACCACTTGTTAGTGTGATAAAGCAGCATGCAGATGAAAAAGATGAAAGCTTTAGACTGCAAGCATATCTAGATATATGGCTAGTTGGTCAAATACAAGGCAAATTGAATTTAATCCAGTGCAGAGCGAGGTATTGCATTTGGGGAGGGGCAACAACAAAGGACAAAGGACAAAGGACATTTATTGTCACATACACCAAATGGTGTAGTGAAATTTGTTCTTGCCATGCAGGACAAATAGACACATTAAAGAAATTTAACATAAAACATAAAAACATCCCCCCATCCGCAAGGGTCTTTACGATAAATGACATGATAATGAGTCATCCAGTGGAAGAGGATGTTTTCAGAGTTATATGTACACAGATACTTAAAGAAAACGGATGAATTAGATGGTTAAAAAGAGAATCCTTCCCTTAATCAGCTGAAGTACATAATAGAAGAGCAAGGAGATAATGCTAGATATGTCTACAACACTGGTTAAGCTACAGTGACAGGAAAGATATAATCACACTGGAAAGGATGCAAAACAGATTTACAAAAATGTTGCCAAAATTGGAAGATTTAGGATATATTGGATAAGTTAATGTTGTTTTCTTTGAACCAGTGAAGACAGAAGTACAACCTAACTCTGGTATATAGAATTTTGATAAGTCTGAAATGAGTAAACATGAAAGACCCATTTTCTTGAACAATTGGGTCAAAAAACAGTGGGGTGAAATTAATTGGTATAATTATAGATAAGAAAAGCTTTTCATCTTAAAGTGGTGGGGGTCCAGAAGTCCCTTTGCAAAAGGGTGCTGCTGCCTCATAGCTCGAGGCACTTATGTTCAGTACCGAAGTTGGGTTCTGTTTGTACTGAATTTGTATTTTTGATCCATAACTGTTGATTTCTATTGGGTACCTCAGTCTCTGCATCTCAAAAACATATATTGGCAGATCTATTGGCTGTTATGTTAACCCTTAGTAAGTGACAAAAAGAAGGGAAGTTGATGGCCAACTGAGATAGAATAAGTTGCAGGGCTACAGGGAAATATTAATCAGAAGGAAATGGGACTGTTTGGATTGCTTTGCTGGGAACTGACGTGGGGTCGATGATATTTGGGGATAGGAAACACTGAATGTAACTTCAGCCTTTTCTGATCCGTTTCTATTAATCTTGTAATTATTAATCTAATATCCAGTAGCATTTTTTAGATCTGTGGTGTTGAGTGACAAGATTGTTCTTTGTATAAAATCAATTTCTAATATTCAAAACTAAACATTAAAAAAAGTTAAACAATCCTGTTTCATCAGCTGGATATTTTTATGATACCCAAAAAAAAGGTCTTGATGCATGTCGATAATCTGAATCAGAGAGGAATACATTTCAAGCCCTTTGGAGACAGGAATAGGATGGAAATGTACGGTACATGATCAGCAATTTTAAGTTGTCAAAAAAAAAAGTGCAACCAATGACAGAGGTGTGCGTGTCTTGTAGCAACTTTAAAACGTTCATCGTAAATATTACATTCTAGTCAATGTGCCCCAAGAAGATGCACGAGGTACAATCAATCTAAACGAAAGACACTCAGATGGCGATATTTACAGTGCAAGAGGATCCACTGTTGGAGTCACGTCTGCTCAGTCGGTGGGGGCGCTGCGAGTCGGCTGCCCTGTCAGCAGCGTGTCCGTTATTTTGACTTTTTTCATTTTTTGGGGTTTGTCTAAGTGTTTGTTTTGAGTGTTTCTCGGTGTGTCTTGTGTGGGGGTGGTGGGTGGGGGGGGGGGGTTGAAAAGGGGGAAACCGTTCTTCAGTCACCATCGACGGAGAGGCGACTTTTTCCATGTCGCTTCTCTGCCTCCCCTCTCGCGGCCTAACAGCTTGGATTGGAGCGGCCTTTCCTGGAGTCGGGCCTGGAGTCTGGAGCATCAGCAGCGGGCGCAGCGTGGACTTTTTCCATCGCGGAGCGGGCGAACCCTTGCCGGGGATCGCCGGAGAAGAGCTCCGACCGCCAGCCTGCAGCCTATAACATCCTGAAGTCGCGATCTCCATAAGAAAGTGCCGATTCGGGCACTCCAAGCCTCAGAGTGTGTTCGACCATTCATGGCCCCGACCACGGGTAAACAATGGCTGAACTTTGTGCCTACCACCACCACAGTGAAGAACGCTGTGGTGGATGTTTGTGTTAAATCTTATTGTGTATTGTGTTCTTTTTAAGTGTATCGCTGGTGGCAAATTTATTTCACTGCACCTTCGGGTGTATGTGACGAATAAAATTGACTTTGACTTTGCTCGGGCCTACCTGTGCTCCCTGCTAATTCCTTAGCCAGCGTGACCTTGCAGATAACTCCAGCTAAAGCCATTAGCAAAGTCATTGGATGCTTGACACAAAAAGCTGGAGTAACTCAGCGGGACAGGCAGCATCTCTGGAGAGAAGGAATGGGGGACGTTTCGGGTCGAGATAGGATCACCCATTCCTTCTCTCCAGAGATGCTCTCTGTCCCGCTGAGTTACTCCAGATTTGTGTGTCTGTCTTCGGTTTAAACCAGCATCTGCAGTTCCTTCTTACACATTGGATGCTTGAGTTATTTTCCATTACTCCTTGCTATGCAGTCTACCTTTAATGCAAGGTGTCAAGGTAACAGGGAACTAGGACTATCTTTGCAACATCTTTCCTTTATGAGCATGATTTCACTAATTAAGAACTGGCAAGCAGCTAGTTTTTCTGGCCAAATTTGAAAGCTTTGAAGCTTGTAACTCCAGAAACTCATTTTGGTACGATACGATAGAACTTTATTAATCCCAAGAGGGAAATTGATCTGCCAACAGTCATAAAACACAAAATACATGAAAAATGAAATTAAAGTAACGAGTGGAAAGGATTGGGGATGCGCAAATATTGGGGGGGGGGGGGGGGGGGGGGGGGTCAGGAAAGGGGAGGAGTTGTACAGTTTGATAGCCACAGGGAAGAAGGATCTCCTGTGGCATTCTGTACTGCATCTTGGTGGAACCAATCTGTTGCTGAAGGTACTCCTCAGGTTGACCAATGTGTCATGGAGGGGGTGAGCTGTATTATCCAAGATGCTCCGCAGTTTGAGGAGCATCCTCCCTTCCAAGACCACCTCCATGAATCCAACTCCGCCCCAGGACAGTGCCAGCCTTCCTGAGGAATTTATTAATCTATTGGTGTCCGCAGCCTTCGCCCTGCTGCCCCAGCACACGACAGCAAAGAATCTGGCTACCACAGATTGGTAGAACATCTGCAGCATCTTACGTTGAAGGAACAGAGCATTCTCAAAAAGTACAGCCGGCTCTGTCCCTTCTTGTGCAGGGCCTCGGCCAGTACAAGTTTACTGTCCAGGTACACTCCTAGGTATTTGTACTCCCTGATAAACTGCACATCCACACCATTGATGAGACAGGGGACAGGGGACAGGGGTGTTCCTCTCCTCCTAAAGTCCACCACTACTTAGTCTTATTGGTGTTGAGCTGCAGGTGATTCAGCCACACCACTCAACAAAGTCGTTGACTACACCTCTATATTCAGCTTCCCTCCTCACTGATGTAGACCACAATTGCAGAATCATCTGACAACTTCTGCAGGTGGCAGGAGTCTGTTATATCTGAGTCTGAGGAGTATCTAAGTTATGTCTGAGTTATATCTAAGTCTGAGGTGTAGATGGCGAATAGGAAGGGAGAGAGAACCTTCCCGTGGGGCCCCTGTGTTGCTCACTACCATGTCCGAGGACAGTTCTGTAGCCTGACATATTGTGGCACCTTCAGAAGGGCAAGTTCAATAATCATGTATGCTACTAACTGATTCACAGAATCAATGGAACATTGATTTCAATTCCATTACTCTACAACAACTTTGGTTAAGCATACTACAGGGAAGTATGTGGTTCTTTGACATATCAGCCAGAGAACAGGGAATGTTCAGATGTAATATGGCCATCTTGCTTAAATGTCATTATTTCTTCAACACTTCCTCTCATCCTGCTGCTTGTAAGGACTCCATTCTAATTTCAATCTCCCAAGCTATCTGTTCACCTTTAACATCTTTCACACTATTGCTCCCGAGATATCTTTCTTTTTTACTATAGTTTTCCTTCCACCGTAGTTGAGAGATCTCACCTACAAATGTTTCATTTTTTCACATTCCTGCTCTTTCATCTAGAGCAAGGTTAGAAGTTCCCTTAGTCCTCGTTTTACACAAATGTTTCTTTTCAGATTATCCTCTATTAAGTATCATTACCTTCAATGTTCTGCCACCACCAGACAGCACCTTTTATCCTATCAGCATTCCAAAGGAAAGATTAATTCTGTGACTTATATTACTGTTGCGTCCCTTTCTCAAGGGCCCTTCAAATGTAACCACAGGAAACATATTAGGAGGAAGGTATGTGCTCTGGATATTGGCAAGTAGCAGCTTGGTGTGCTGAACGGCTTTGGTTTTGATTAGTATGGCGAGCCATGGGTTAACTAGTCTTTATAACCATGCAGGTCCTACTTCCATGTGATACCCCCTGGCCATTGACCGACTTCGGCCAGCAAGTAGACCTTTCCATGAAGGATTGGTTTCATGGCATGAACCATCAAAATTGTAAAGGATGGGCATCCGCTGGGTATGTGCCTGTTTGCAGATAAACAGTTCGCTCATACAATCCCCACATGTCTCACACAAAAAAATGCATCAACTATGCAGAGAACCATTTATGCCCAACTGGGCTGGTCTTAACCTCATGCACCCAAGCTACTATTTCCCCCTTTAAAGGACATTATGAATAATGGTGGCGAAGGGGATGTTAGGTTGAGGATAAGGCCATTATCATTGACTTTAGTAGAGCAAGGATATTTTTTAAATGCTGATTTTGACTTTTTGTTGTTGTTGGTGAGGCCGTTCAAAGATATTTTTATTTTTTAGATGAGATTTGTAAAGTTTTAGGTAGTTTTCGCAAGCATGGGGGTATTAGTTGTCCCAACCACAACAGCATTGATAGTAAGAATAACAGTGGTATGATAGTGGACGTTTGTGTAAGGTTAGTATAATACCCAAGTATTTGTTTTGTGAAGATTGTAATGAAGGAGATTGTGTACAACCATTGCCATAAGCATAAAAAAAAGGTGTAATTCCAATATATACACATACATATACACATATACATATACATATACATGTACATATAGATGCTGCTGCACCCGCTGAGTTTCTCCAGCATTTTTGTGTACCTTCGATTTTCCAGCATCTGCAGTTCCTTCTTTAATACATATACATGTGCATGTGCATGTATATATATATGATTTTTATACCCCCAAGAGTGGTATGACCAGCATGAGGCAAAGACATCCAGTGGTATGGAATGCCAGGAAGGCAAGAGTCCTAGTACAGGGCTCTCGCTTAACTTTTTTTCCCTGTTGCCAGCCGGGGCAACCTTGGCAGCTTTTTAGGTTGCCAAATGACAGTTTAGGTGGTCATTTAAGATGGCTTGCATGACGCATGCAATAATGTGCTCGGACGAAGTGCGTAGTTACCAGTCGGAATTATTCTCAATGAAGCATTCACATATTATTTCTGCTTCAAATAAAGTCACAAACTAAACATATTCACCAATCAAGACATGATATATCCCACAATGACATGCAGCAAAATTCTAGACAGTATCTCAACTCTTTTTACACGTTGCAATTAATGCAATTTCTATTAGTTCTTTCCACTTCCAAACAACAATGTGGTTGGATTATTCAGCTTATGATCAACCTGTGTCAATAAATCCTGGACCATGGTAACATATATGCGTACGTATAGTTGTGAATGTTGCTCATTAAATAACTACAGTACTGATACTCCATATTAAGAGCATTGATTTGTCATTAAAAATGAATTCTGTAATAACGTCAACGGCAGCAGTGACAATCGAACACTGCGGTTTTAATGTTTCACGTGTTCACAATTTAATTAATCCATCTTTATGTATTAAAACAAATAATAACATTGGGAATTAAAACACATTTGATTGCATTCCGTTATCAAACATAGTCAAAGTTCGCTCTGAAGACATTTCCAGCACAATAGGGTCAGGGAGGGGGGTGTGTGTGAATCAGTGCGGGGTGGATAGATGGCGGGGGGTGGGTATAGAAGGCAGTCGGTGCAGAATGGACGGATTGAGGCAGGTGAATTAGTACGTGTTGGTTGGAGTAGGTAAAATTGTGAGGGGAGAGCCCCGGGGATGTCAGTGGTGTTGAATGGGAGGGGTTCAGTACGGGATGGATGGGGGTAGACAAAAGTGCTGGGGAAACTCAGCGGGTGAGGCAGCATTTATGGAGCGAAGGAAATAGGCAACGGTTCGGGTCGAGACCCTTCTTCAGACTGTTCCCCCCATTCTTCTTGAAATCGGAGAATCTGTACAGGATGGATGGGGGGGGGAGATCAGCGCAGGATGAATTGGGGGGGGGGGGGTCAGTACAGTGTGGATCGGAGGGTCTGTGCAGGATGAATGGTGGATCACCACAGGATGAATGAGGGGAAGGGGGAAGGTGCAGGGGTAAATGGAGGGTGGGTCAGTATGGGATGAATGCGTGGATTAGTACAGGATGGATGGAGAAGTGGAGGATGGATGGAAAAGGGGGTAAGTACAGGGTGAATTGTGGAACCAGTGTAGGATGGATGGGGGGGTGGCAGGAGAATCAGTGCGAGGTGGATAGGGTGATCAGCGCAGGATGAATAGATGGGGGGGTAGATGGGGAGGGGAGCACAGGGGATGTCAGTGAGGACTGAATAGAGGCGGGAATGGGGATCAGTGCGGGATGGAGTGAGGGGTCCCAGGATAAGGGGGGGGGGTGGAGGGGGCGTACAAGAGAGAGAGAGAGAGAGCAAGAGCGAGAGAGAGCGCGCGAGAGAGAGCGCGGAGAGCGAGAGAGCGCGAGAGAGAGAGAGCGCGAGAGAGAGAGAGCGCGAGAGAGAGAGAGCGCGAGAGAGAGAGAGCGCGAGAGAGAGAGCGCGAGAGAGAGAGAGCGCGAGGAGAGAGAGAGCGCGAGAGAGAGAGACCGCGAGAGAGTGAGCGAGAGAGAGAGCGAGAGAGAGCGAGAGAGAGAGCGAGAGAGAGAGAGGGGGGGGGCGAGGTGGGAAAGAAGGAAGGTCGGCGCTCCTCGGACAACATCGCTCCGCTGCCTTGGCCGTTGGGAACTCGCCACCGCCAGCCAACAGCAAGGTGCGGGGCTGGGCGGTGCAGCTCAGAGATCCTATAGCTTTAAGATCTTTGGTGCAGCTGCTTCAGACGAGTCGGAGCGAATGACGGGCTTCGCACAGCGGCAGCAGCGGCCGCTACAGCCGCTATCAGCGATAACCGCTTTCGAAACAAACCCTCTCGTACTCCGAGGCCTCCCCCTCCCTCCCTCCCGGCCTCGGAGTGCGGGAGGGTTTGTTTCGAAAGCGGTTATCGCTGATAGCGGGTTTGCAAGCAGCGGCCCTTATCAGGGCGGGCGGGAGGCGGGAGGAGGAGATGGAGCCGCTGTCGCGGCCGCTGCTGCCGCTGTGCGAAGCCCGTCATTCGCTCCAACCCTTCCTCACCCCGCACCTAGTATCTTTGCCCCGCAATACAGCCGTCACCGCCGACACAAAACATCGCGTTCCTTTTCTCCAGAGATGCTGCCTGACCCGCGGAGTTACTCCAGTTTTTTGTGTCTATCTTCGTACAAACCAGTATCTGGTTGCCAAGCCGGGCAAAATGACTCGGTGTTTAGGTTGCCTGGCGGCGCTTTGAGTGGTCAGTGGCAACAGGGCAACCTCTAATTTCGAGCCCTGTAGTAACATGATGTTATGAGCGGGTACTAATAGGAAAAGGTGGAGGCTGCTGTCAACTTGATCCAAATATATCATTGTTAAATTATTTGAACTGAAAAGAAAATGTAGACAGTGAACTATCAAATGTTAACAGCTAGTGAGATGTCACCCAAGTCTGACAACAGCTATCTGATTTTTTTTTTAAAGGCAATGACAATGAAAGGCATGTTGTCAGGCTTAGTAAGTCTGCAATGTTAGAAAAGGATAATGAAGTGGATGAATGTAGTGAGGATAATATAGATGAAGGAATAATGAGTTGGATGTTATAGGTAATGAAATTGCTGGTCCAGTTGGAGGTCCAGTTTATGATGGCAACATCCTCCCTTATATAAGTTGAGGATAATGACATAGGTTCTCACAGTGGATCGATTTGTAGTTCACAATTAATAAGCGAGGCCAGTTACCTGTGGCCTTATTTATATGGGGCTGTACGAGCAGTCCTATTTAAAATTAAACAGTGAATTAAGCAGAATGACCCACTTTCGCCTATTTTATCATGATCATTAGAGCAAAATAGGAATGGTCATGTTCAGCACGTCTTTCCTAATGTGATCGCATTTATGAGCAATTCTCATAAGGGCATGGCTAGAAACCTTAAAATAGTGGATATATTTTGTGGTTAGGGTGCATTTCGAAATACTAAAACAACAGCTGGTTGTCACGATGGTCAAAAATAAGATTTTTATTTATAATACCAAGAAATGGAAGATTAACAATATAGAACTTGATGTTATTACTCCAGGGTCATATGAGAAAAACATGGGAACCAAGATTAACCTGTGCATTGGGAGTTTTAGTGAAGATTTTGATCTAAATTAGTTCAATGATTGTGGACAAGACCTGCAAGCATTGTCAGTTGGCACACAAAACATTGGGGCAGTAGAAACAAGGACTGCCATGTTTTTAGATCCTGGCAGTAAAAATGCCCCAGATGAAGAGGCATCACAGAAATTAGAGAACTGTTGTGAAACTAGATTACCAAACAGGAATAGTTTGATTTTGAAGAACTTCAGTTTTTAGATGTAGATGGAAAAGGATGACGCCATATTCAAGGTGGTAAACACATCTGCAGTCATTGATGTTGCAGTTCGGTTTGAAGGTAAACAATGACTCTTTGGGCAAGGTCTATGTTTAGTAGTCACGCAAATATAAACATTCAGAAGATACCATTATGGAGCATTGCTCGGCAGAGTTTGTTAGCATTACAATTTTGCAAGGGTGTGTGGAATGGCCTCTTGAGAATGATTTTACTGAACTTTCTTAAGATCACATTTAGAGGTTTTTCTTCACGTGTTTCAATAATGGGACACTGGGCCCATAAAAAAATGTTGAACAATTAAGTTTTATACTTTAGCTGTTTGATTCTGTGGTTGTGTTGGGTATTTGCTCCAGAGTTTTTCTACTTTTATAATGTTTTAAACCTTATACTAAAGTTTTCTTCATATCTTATTTTAACATTAACACATACAAACTAACTAGGCTGGTCTTTCCCTGCTCAGTACCTCTGGTGGGTGGCTCTTTGTTTTGGTGTCTGGTTTGGGGTTCTGTTATTTTAATTTTTTTTAATGTTTATGTTCCTGTCTTAACATCTTGTTAGTGGTGACCCAATTCATAGATGACCTTCATAAAAGTCGACAAGAGATATCAGTTTGTGCACTTTATTCTAATAGTCCACCTGTTCTTTCACCTTTTCCCTTTATCCAGTAACCCACTAGTTCTTTCAGATGAAGGCGGCAATTCAAATTGTACTTTTCCTAATTTCATATGCTGCATTCAGTACTCAGTGTGGTTTTCTCCACACTGGGAACAAACAAAAACAAATACAGATTGAGTGACCGCTTTATAGTATACTTCCATTTCGTAAATAATGATGACTGAGAGCTTGCAGTTACATGCCACTTTCTCTATCCCATTCCGATTCTGACATCTGTCTTTGGCCTCTTACACTGGGGTTTGGCAAAACAGTGTAAGCTTAAAGTACAGCATATCACCTTTCAGCTGGGAATGCTACAGCTCTGAATTCAACATCAAATTGAACAATTTCCAGAAACTGTTTCTTCAGTGTATTAAAATTAGCCAGTTCTGATGAAAGTTCACATTAACAGTGAATTCATTGATTTAATAAACGATTACAAGATCTTAATCACCAACCACTTACTAACCATCATGAAAATTTAAAGCTGACCATATCAGGGGGTGGTAATTGGTTCTCACATGAATCTCACACAGCAAGAAAAGCCTTACACTTGATGTTGATAATCATATTATAACAGCATTATATTTAAACCTGTTCTCATTGAGAAATTAATAGTAGATGTGGGATTAATAGCGAGACATTAAGATAGTGGTGAATATTGGGCTAACTGTAATTATCTAATTGTCAGGTACAGGTGTGGTTTTAGTGTTGCAAACCATTATTTCAACCCACTAATCCCTCTGCCATTTGGTTCCTCCTATTTTTCCTCTCTCCCTCAATGTCGCTATCCATCACACACGTCATTCCCTCTCACCACTTTACACTAGCCATTTCCTCTGCACACTTGCAATCATGATGTATGATCTTGACCTGAAACTTCAACCATTCATTTGCTCCACAGATGCCCCCCTGACCAGCTAAAATCCTCCTTCAGTTTGTTTTTAGCTCCAGATAACAGCATCTGCACCCTCTTATTCTCCAACCCAATTTCAATTGTCAGTTTATCAAAATGGCAGCATTAAAATGTTAATGCAAGCTATAAATATATAAATTATTACAACAAATATTTTAAAAAATCATAGTGACAGCATTTTCTATTTTATAAGCCATAAATTCTTAGCCTATATAGGCTTGAGCAAAAATATAACTGACAATTTTTGGATAATCCAAATGGTTCAATCTAGGTAAATTCACATTTGCCTTGTTAAAGCTTCAACATTTGCAATAACAAATGTTCACATAATATTCTTGCAAATTCCCCACATTAAACTTCAGAACACCACATAATTCAAAGTTAAATCAGCAACTATAGCGTCTAAGTAAACAGAGTTATCCACTCATATTTCAACAGTATTATCACCAGTATTTAACACAAAATAATTTCATATTTTCTCAAAACACAGAAGTCATCCATTTGGCCCAGTGAGTCTGTTGAGATTGAATATTCCATAATCTGCAATTTGCACTTGCCCATTAACTTCCCCTGATCCTCCCACCATAGAGGCAATTTACAGTAGCTAATTAATTTAACATCCAGCACAACATTGGGATACAACAGGCAACTGGAGCACCCAAGAGAAACCCACATGGCCAGAGAGAACATGTAAACTCCACATAGACAGTACAAGAGATCAGACATAACCCAGGTAGCCACACTTCATTACCTGGAGTGCCACCTTGCTACCCAGTGTAACTGCCCAAATTATAATTGGTCAAAGGTAAATCACAAATTACAGTACATTTCTCAGTTTTGACACTTACCACTTATTCCACGTCTTGCATACTCTCATACAGATGCATAGGTCCCTATGGCTCAGGTAACTGAATATTGCCAGCCACACCTCTCTTTGCACCACATGTTCTGATCCACTGGTAAGTGGTAAAGAATCAGGTTCAGGGCTATGAGGTGGAGGACGAACCACATGTCTCTCCATTTGAAATGGCTTGGGAGGAGACTGCACTGGAAGTTTGCTTAGTATCCGAGGACGAGATATATTTCCAAGAACCTTGTGACAAAGCTGACTGGATGGTCCATTTTTCTTCTTTAATGAAACCTCCACTGTCCTGAAAGAGTTTTTTTGAATATTTTCTCCTCTTAAGGAATAATAGTTATTTTCACCAACTTTTGAAGCCAAGGAAAGCAAATTAGATTTTGTATTCCTTGCATTCTCTTCATCTTCATCTTCTTCTTCCTCGTCATCCTCTTCACTAAAAATGTCATTGGAAAATCTTCTGAGCTTTGACCTTTGGCTATCTGTCTTTGCAATGGACCTCGGACTAGATTCCCCACTGCTTCCTTCGGATCTCTGTAGACTGGATTCCGAACCAGAGCTAGAATCGGAGTCAGAATCTGAACTGGAGCTGGAGCTGGTAGCTTCATTTCTGTTGACACGTTTCATCATTTGACGTATCCGTTCAATCCTATCTGCATGCTCCGACCTTTCAAGGTGGTTTACTTTATTAGATTCTTCAGAGTCTGGAGTTACTTTCCTTTTCTATGGAACAAAAATCAAATTTAAATAGTTAAGTAAAACAAAATATACATTCAAATTCTGAACTTCATAAGCACATACAATTTGACAGTATTCAAAATGAGAAGACAAAAACTTCCAATTAATTTTTCTTTACAGCACTCAATAAATTGAGAATGTAACCCCCCCCCCCCCTTCTGACTAATGATTACAATTTTCAGGTTTGCATCAACAGAATTTGCAATGATTTAAAAAAAACATATTTTGCTATGTATATATGAAATTCCTGCCAAAGTAAATCAACTTGGGAACCAAACCCAGTGCATCCATTTTGATCTTATTTCTGTTGTAATTAAAATGCCTACGATTATAATGTACCTCAAAATTGCTTACTTAAATTTTATATGCTAAATACAGTGGCAATCAACATTACAATCAGCAATGTTTGTTGCACCTGCTGAGGAAGGGATACTGACCAGCAAACCATGCAATTGTTATCATCTAACCTGAAGTACAGGCTTAATCACAATGCAGTGATCATTAATACTGCACATATAGGACTGGAAAATTTGTTTTGATATTAATCTCGAATATCACTGGAGCCACCTGAAGCAGTTTCAAAAGGATCTTCAAAAGAGCCCTCTTGACAAGGAACACAGAAATGAATAGAAAGTGGTTTATGCACTCTTTCAATGTCTCATTATATTTTTAATGTAAGCATGTCTAATTATGATGAAAATAAGAATAAGGGGTAAGCCATTTAGAACAGACGAGGAAACACTTTTTCACACAGATAGTTGTGAGTCTGTGGAATTCTCTGCCTCAGAGGGCGGTGGAGGCTGGTTCTCTGGATACTTTCAAGTGAGAGCTAGATAGGGCTCTTAAAGATAGCGAAGGCAGGGGATATGGGGAGAAGGCAGCAACGGGGTACTGATTAGGGATGATCAGCCATGATCACATTGAATGGCAGTACTGGCTTGAAGGGCTGAATGGCCTACTCCTGCACCTATATATTGACCATTAAAATATTAACCATTATTTCTTGCTCTCTGCTACTGTTGCTTTGTACAAAATTATATGTTTTTTACTAATTAAAATTAATATGATAAAAACAGATAATGTTTAGAATTCAGGCTTGGAATTGGATGGAAGCAGCTGGAAATGTGACCGAGATTTGGAAAATATATATATATTTTTTTTTTTGTTTGTTTTTTTTGTTTTTGTTTTTTGGAAAATATTTTTTATTGGAGATAAGTACACAACCTATTAACATCATTCCAGTCTTACATTTTTAAATTGATAATATTATCAATTATTATTATATTGTCTCCAATACCTTTTGCCTTTTTTTTTTAAACTAGATAGAACTAAAAAGATAGATGAAGTAAAGAAAGAAAAGAGAGAGAAGAAAAGAGAGAAAAAAAAACAACAACAACAACAAAAAAACAAAACAAAAAAGAGAAAGATAGTTAAAGAATGGAAAAATTTATTAAAATAAAAAACTTCATTCGAGATATATTCGTACATTTCAGAGTATAGCATTTCATCCATTCTTTAATGAAAATAATTTAAAGCATTTTATATCAGGTTGATGGGATAATCATGTAGAATCTACTTGAAACATTGTTGTATTAGTGTCCTGAGATAGTGATTGAGATTCCATTCAACAATACCAGCCAATATTTCTGATACCAAGGACCAGTATGAGTATATTAAAAGCTTAAGAACCAACATGCTTTGCTTCACATTTAAAAGTGCGATTGCAGTAATAAAATTTAGCTCAAAGGAAGAAAGTGAAACATTAACCAAAGTATAAATGATGGTAATACTTTGTTAAGAAAAAAAGCTGCTGATTAAGGGAATCTGTAATAAAACTAAAATATGCACCAAAATTTGCTCAGCATGGAGAGGTGGTTGAATTACTGTCTCAGATGAGCAAACTAAAGATAATGGTGGCTCAGTAGTGACATTTTAGGCTGCGTGTCAATTTTACAATTTCCATTCAAGGGGCTTAAGAGATGTCTTTGTTAATATTTATCTCAACTTCAAATAAAATAATTATTTAGTCATCAGCATATTGATGTTTGAAGATCAGATCACATTCAAATTAGTAATCACATGTTCAACAATGATGACAGCACCATACCTGTAAAGTTGAATGGTTGAGATTGTTAGTGCATGAATGCAGGGATTCATGTTAAATTGAAATTCCAACCAATAGTTCAACATGTGAGCTATGTGAGGGATGGGGGGGGCGGCATTGCTTATAGTTAGGTTTTGTTGCAAATAAAGTAGTCTGCTTTATTACTGTGTGTAATAGAAAATACAAAACAACGCAAACAAAGCAATGGACAGCATTTGTGGTGCAGCACAGTCACATTTCTAATTTATCACAGAATAGAAGGGCATGGAACAAGGGTAAGGCAATAATACATGACCTATAGATAATTTCAAATACT